>JARQSW010000489.1:290577-386448 GCA_030142375.1 Calameuta pallipes | reverse complement strand
CTCTCTCTCTCTCTCTCTCTCTCTCTCTCTCTCTCTCTCTCTCTCCCTCTCTCCCTCTCTCCCTCTCTCCCTCTCTCTCGTTCGCTCACTCAGTACCGTCTTTTAGACCCAAACCGTCCTGCCGGTAACGCGTTGTGCCATTCCTGCGGTGAATGTTATTTTATATTTATACGGTACGTGCCTTAGTAATTCATGGGGTTTTGGGCATGCTGCTTATAACCTACGGTTCAACTAGTCGTAGCCGTTTCACGACCTTCTAGACTTGTATATATATAGCAAACTCATGCCGCACCACCACCCTCTCTACGCCCACCTACTTCAATTCGGGGGGGGGGGGGGAGGGGTCGCTACCAAAATGGAACACTGACGTTGTACCAAGAACGGCCAGATCGATCAAGAAAGGTCACTTCTTTATGTCGTACCTTGCCATTTATTTTCAGCTTGGCTTTCCCTCGCCTCTTGCACTGAAAAATTACGTCGGCGACTGTATATTACGTTCTCGCCATTCGTTTCTCCTTTTATGTTACCTGGATGCAGTCTCTCTCTCTATCTCTCTCTCTCTTTCTAACTCTAACTCTTATATACATATGCGGCACAGCATCTCTCATCCTTACTCTGCAGCATCCCGGATATCTCGATCTCTCCTTGGTGGACCCAGAAGACTACTTCTCACTGTGGGTATATATATACACGTATATATGTATATATAACTTGCCTATGTTAATTCTCTAGACTTTGCCATTCTCTATCTCTATCCCGCAGCGTCCCGCAAGCTTTCCAGCTGCGAGTTCTTCTCTATTTCATCTGAATCTCTCTCTCCGATCTCTCTCTCTCTCTTTTTCTCCCTCTCTAATAATGTCTGTAATTTTGAGAATCTTACTTACCCTAACCACCAAATCTCAAGCTCTGGCCTAAAGTTCGACACAAACACCGTTTCGCATTATACCTAACCGAGTGAAACTAAGACGAAGACTAAGAACCCTTTCGGTGGTTCCTATTAAATGCCACTCTAAGACCACGGGGTGACTTTTGTTATCCAACCACCAGATCCATTGACAGTAAGAGCATTAAATAAATATATACATATACATTATGTGCTTTCATTCGGTTATGGGACAGACGGATATACGTGTTTGGCGTGACGCTTCTACATGTTATTTTGTCTCACCCTCTCAAGAGATGAGAGAATATACAACCCTCCGGATGCCTCTCACGCGAATTTGATTCAACGAATCCCTACATCCCCTTATAGACTCTCGATATACTGGCGACGTTACTACCCTCTCTAGGGCAACGATCACCGGTCGTGTCTCAGAACAACACCGTTTCTAACTTACCCCAATTCATTTCTTTTTGGAAAATTAAAAAAACTCAAACCTGCAAAATTCTTTAAATTGTCGAAACATGATGCCGTAAGCAACCTTATGCAACGAGGTGTGTCATGTGTATATTAGTACGAATAAACTTGCAATGATGACTTTATATTTCGTGTCGAATCTAGTTGGTTAATGGTAGCGGTGTAGACATTAGTGTAGGCATAGGCGGTAAGCGGTAAATATTTGCCCTTTTTGCCAATGGTCGCTGGCGCTAGATACATCGGACGGACAAAATCGTGAGGCTAGGGTACGACAGCATATAGGCTGGCTGTATTTTCTTAACTTGAAACTTATAAGGAAACTCTGAGAACTAACCTACGTCACCTTCGACCGTCACCCTTCGTCTGTGCAGCCGCATGCCAAGCGGGAGCCAGCTAATTAATTTTTCACCGTGAACTGACTGTCGTTTACTTGTCTCAAGGTATATAGAAAGGAGATTTATAGGAAATAGTAAGCTCTCAGTATATCTAGTATCAATTTTGGTTTTCTTCTAATGAAGACCTGTGAAAGGCAAAAGGGCCGTCTTATATAGAAATAACTGTATTATATGAATGATCACGAGGAACACTCGAAAGGAAAGGAGGAATCTGTAATTTAATACGTACCACATTCATTGGGAAATTGTGCCATGTGAATAAGCATTCAGGATTCCTCAAACAGTGATAAAAAGTTTATAAGGTATTTCTGTAAAAATTGTATAGTGTTAATATTCTGTGTTGTAAGATTAAATTTATGATAAATTTGATTTCTCAAATTATACTTTTATATTTTAATGACATAAATATCTCACTATCTTATTTTTATAATAATACTTATTCTGATTTTCATTTTGTATTGCGATATTGTATATATATAATTATTTTCTGAATATTAAAAAATACCCCTTGTAACCTTAGGGACTTTTTCTTTTCATAATCGTTATTTAGCATTGGGTACTTGCGCGATATGCCGTCCGTGCGTTACGAAAATATCAATGCGACTGTATAAATATTATAAACGTCGTTTACGTGCTACTTTTTCATATTTCCCACAGAATTCTTGTATAGTGTTACAAAATATTTCACTGCGCCAGAGCACGCGGCTAACGTACACCAGAAATTAGATAGGTATGGTGAATAGTGAATATTCACATAGGATTCAAATCGCGTACATATGTATATAGTACGTGTACCGTGGAACGGTAAATTTACGTTCCGCGTAGCCGCACGTTATTATGTCGAAATGCTCGATTCAACCTATGTATACATATATATTTATATATACAATATAGGCGGGGAGCATAGATCGCGTTTGAATTTACGAGCAGCCGCCCGAACGTTCTGGCATTGTTTCGTCGATGCAACATTTTATTTTGCTGCCGACACAGCTGCACAGACTCGGCTTGTGATTCTGCGGCCACTTCGGTCCCCCCAGGTTGGTTCCCAAAAAAAAGATGCTGCAACAACAAAGCCGTCGAACGATACTATTATTTTATGCTAAATCGGAGACCTGTCTCATCGTATAGCAGAAATAAAAAATTAGGTATTAAAAAAAAATTTTTCAAAAAATTTGATTTAAATCCATTATTTACAGTATCACGTACCCTCGTAATGTGCCAGGGGAGAAGCGTGAACTCCGTGCGGCGGAATGTCAAGACTTTGGAGTTTGCCGAGTGAACGTGGTGAATTCGCTGAGCACACAAGTGACGTATAAGGGAACGTGACTGAGCCAGAAACGAATCTCTTACTGTACCTTTTTCCTGAGTCATACCTCCGTAGAAACAGTTATATACATACGAGTCAAATACCCAAGCTTGAACTTCAGTCCGCAAACTTGAGCATCAGTTATGCAGTGATGGCAGTCTCTCTTTGGACAGACGAAAGTTGCCCAGCCGCTCTGGGTATTTATGTACGCACAATTGAAACGAAGGCCTGGTAGTATCAAAGAGTCACGAGAGACCGGGCTACTCGGGTTTTAGGGAATTTCCAAAGAATATCTTATTACAGGATGAAATTCGTGGGAAGTTGCGCTGTCGTTGTTCCTTGTTTATTTTTTCTTGCTTTGTTACTATTTTTAAACGTTTTTTCTTTCTACGCTTCTGTTCTTGTATCTTTACTCGTTTTACTTTTTCTCTCTCTCTTTCCCGCTCTCTTCGCACTCGACTCTTCCACAGAGACTCGCGGAAAGGGTCTTTCAAAAGAGTACCACTCCCTTTGCCACGATGTTGTAACAGAATTTCGTAAAGGTAGAGACAAAGGACAGACGGTTTCCTCTTGAACGTTGGCTACACTGGGTCACAGCGGTGAAGTTAATTTTAGCGTTACACGTTGTATTGCAAAGAAAAAACAAAATAATTGACAGCTATCGTAGATGTCATTTTTTATTTAATCGGTTGATTGATATTTAAGACAGTAATTTCTGGTACAATGGCGCATGTCTCCTTTCTACTGTCAATCGCCCCTCCATCCAATCCTAGAAATTGGATAATTGAATAATATATGAACGTGAAATATGTGGTGGTATAGTTCGGTAATGCTTGAGGAAAATGATGCGTGCGTTACGTGATATTACGAATTCTAATGGATTATGGATTTCGTATTGTCTTTTTCTTTAGCGAATCACTATGTATTACGTTATCCTTACATTTTTGTATTTCAGCGTACACGCAGCCCTTCGGTTCCGGCTTTTTTTCCATTCTCACTCATAATTTTCATCCCCTCCGTGTTCCTGATTTTATCCTCGCGCGAATATCATCCTCCATTCCCTCGCGCCACCCCTGAGCTAAGCCGAGGGTTTTTTTGCGGTCTTAGGCATACCGCATCTAGAAAACGCAAGACTTTACTGCTGATAGACTACTGCATTCCAAGATTCCCCCTTTGCCATAAAATCCACCCGATATCCTATCTAGTATATCGGATGATGCGAGGGTGAAATCTCGACGTCAATTTGTACTCTCACTTTTTTGCAATGTTTCTGAAAAATTGTATCCCTTCGAGAAAGAGGTTCATGCTGATGATATAATATCTCAGGGTTGAGATATTCTTTGTATAAAAATCAATTTGCCTCTTTAAGACTTTCTTTTTTAAATTAGACATCCTTAACGTACTCAACCGTACGGTTCATTCGCAGGGACATACAGCGACTCGTGTGCATTATTCATGAAAATTTGCAAATACTACTTTTTACGCGAGATCGTTATCTTAAAGCTCGGAAGCTAGAAATATGATTTCCTCGAAGCTCATTAGAAATTGCAGTGGCATGGTGAAAGCTAGAGCTTGCGAGAGGAAGGTAAAGCTCAGGTCTTAAATTCGTGACTGAGCCATTCTCAACAGCGTACACAGATCGAACGTAGTTAGATCTATTTTCGCCAAAGGGAAAATGAATACGATGCTTGATGATGTCATTAGCTTCTACATTTACAAATTCTGTCTTCATTATGAATTTTGATAACTCGATAGAATCACCAACGAGTAGTTCTGGGGTCAACGAGCAATTGTTCAATTGAAATCACTCCAGCATTATCGTGGCAGACCGATCAACGACCACGTGACCTACATTTTCTTGAATTTTGTAAAGTTATTCCTGAACCCCGTCAAGCTCGACCTTTCGACCCAATACCCTTCTACCTCTCTCAATGTGAAATGTAGAAGGTCCAATATTACATCTAACTCGGTACAGTCGTCAGACGTACGTCACAAGGACAAGTAAAAAGTGACTCATAATTTTCGAGTAACGTACGTATACGTAAAAAAGACTTATTTTTATTTGTCATATTTTCTTAAATTCTCTCTTGACAATTTTTTCTGGAAAAAATGTAGTTTTATAATAAAGCCTTAAAATTTTTAACGACACAATGAAAAGGATTTTTTGAACCTCTCACGTACTCTTCTATCTTCCTCTGTGTCTTTCACCTATGGGAAATAGGTGGCGAGAGTATTTCGAGTGGTAACCTCATAAAAAGCCTTTCTGAGAAGGTCAATACTAATACCGCGACCCTTGCGGAACACGGTGCTTGTTAGTGGGGCGAATACACCACCGGCTAAACTATAGTCCCAGCTCGGGGTGATTAACGCGGTTAATTTGTTGTAATTTGAACTGGCTACCAGCCGGGATATACCTAGCTATACTGCTACGGCTTACCTACCTAGAACAACCTTGACATCCTTCTAAATAATTCAGTAGATGTATTCGTAATTTGCGAAAGGCTCACCACCCATCCAATAACCGCAAATGCGAAGACAACAGATAATCAAACAGTCCCATTCGTACCGACGCCTTGAAACTTGATTTTACGTACAAAATATATTCACATATCAAAGATCGATACACCATGATTCTATTACCACCCTTTATGGTAGAGCTTCTATTTTCAATGTACGGAATGAATTGATTCGCAGTAACGAAAATTAATCCAAATTCAATATTGAGCCGAGCCCACATGGGTTGTGATCGATAGTTACTGCTCTTCCTCCTTCCCCCGTTACTCTCTCTGTCTGACACACGTAATTTCCTATACGTCTGTCTCTCTTGCACTCACGTCGGGAGTAGAAAACTCACAAAATCCAAAGTATATCTCCTCTATCTGGTCTATGCACGCTCCAGGCACAATATCTCTACAGTAAAAGATTGCTAGTAGGTTTTTGCGGTATTTTTTGAGGTGAAATGTTCTTGGATTTAACTACGAGTTGTTTTTCTTTTCCTCTTCGTTGAGGTCAGACTAATATGAAACATTGAGCCTATAGCTGGCTGGTCCTCCTAATTTTAGGGAGTAATGAGAAAAGCATAAAGGGGTGACTCTCGAGGGACAGGGAATTAAGATTCTGTGTTAAGCTGGAGATAGGGAGATAAATATGTACTGTATATCTATAGAAGGTTAGGTCGAAAGCCAACAACGGTGGAAGACAGAGGGCAATGATAGGAACGGATGATTATCTCGACAATGCGTTGCTGCCATGAAATTAACAGTTGAAAAACGTATCGCGTGCTTGGGTATCTGAGTCGTTTGTAACTGCGTGTACACCGGGTACTTGTGCATCTGTATATGGGTTTTAGTAAAATCCCTTACGAATATACATACAGTGTTGCCAGCTTCTAGCATTACCTCGTGTTATACAAGTTTGTCTGTTGTAATGTACCTTCTTGGATAGGGTAGAGCATTGTTAAATGATTTGCAATTAGGGATCCCACGTAGTACAAATTCTCCATGGACATTTGTGGGACGTCTAATAAGACATTTATTTTACACGGAATGTATAATGGAGAGAAAAAATGTTATTAGATTTTTTTATAAATTTTGGATTTCTGTACAAAGCTTTGGATCAGTATATTCGTGAAAATTACTCAACGGGTCGGTAATTCCGATGATTTTAATTTTTTTCTGGCTTGCAAACGTGTCGATATGGCGATTAATCAATTTTGTTTTATTTTTTCGTCAAAAGGTAAAATATAGTAAACGTAAAAAAGTCATAACGTAAGAGCGATCGCGTCGTTTCTGACTGCCCGTTAACGTAAGCAACGTTGCGCACGAAGGCTTGACGGTTAATACCTTTAATCCGGGTTTAGAGAGGGGTGGTCCTGGTGATAGCCCCGTTATCGTGAATCATGTTGGCATTACTTACCCCCGAGGTGAACGTTACAAAAATGGCCATGGGTATTTACCCACCGGTCAAAGAAGTTTATCGGGAGGGTGATGCAGATTGAATCCTAATTTGGCAATGATGAAGGAAGGGCGGTTATTTATAACGCAGTTATTTTAGGACTGGAACATTTCTACGTACAAAATAGGATGAAATAGGGGTAAATAGAAGTCGGCCGTGCTTCCCTCTAGTCTCTAGGCTATCGTGGTCCATAACATGTAAACCTGTAAGACAGACATTAGCATGCATAGGTTGCCATAGAACATTTAGCTTCTCGTTCCTCTCCAGCATCCCAACCCACTCCCAAACACTCCCCCCCCCCCTCTCTCTCTCTCTCTCTCTCTCTCTCTCTCTCGCTCTCTATCTCTCGCTTTGGTCGAGTTTCCCAAAGTCCATACTTTAATATGGACTCCATGCTCGTGGCTAGTACACTCGCCTCTCATCACTTTTTATCCCAAGAAAAAGCGCCACCACGTCGCTTTACTACCGTATGCATAAATTTAATTCCCCTACTAGCATGTGTGCCCATTAGAAACGAAGCTTTCGCGACGTTACGTTGCCCTGGATGGACTCCAAGTTTCTCACCGAGACTGTTCAAAGGATTGTCAAAGTTTCTCAAGCAGACAAATTAGACGAACGTTACAATGTTTTTACACGTGACTCGATGCCACTGCGTTAATAGGATGTATGTTTTTCTCTTATTCGAAATTTGCACTCGACCTTTATCCTTTAACGTGCTTCTTCTTTTTTTTTCATACCTATATATTCTACTTCTTTATCTGGGCGCGCGACTACCAACCAACTTGATTACAGAGAGCGCACCTCTCTCTAATCATTAGTTCGCGACTAATGGCAGTGCTCGTTATTATTTCAGAGAATTCCCGCTCCAGATGCTGTCGTCATCTTCTTTATCTGGACTAATGTAGTTGCCAAGAGTATCCCCGACAGGAGAAAAAAAATCTGACATTTATAAGCAGAAAATGCGTTTTGTGGCAAAATTGAAAATTATTTTACGTCCAACCAGGGATTTTCGTCGTCTAGTATTTGTCTATGGGGATGAAATGCAGTACGAGAGGGTGGTAGCATGTGCAAGATAAACCGAAACTATCCCCTTAGGAGCCGTCTTAACCCAATTTCTCCTATCCAGAGTATATGAGACGCGTTACGTAACGTTTCGGTTGGGTTTCGGATACAGGTGCATCCTCCATACACTTACCTACCCCAAATGCACACGAGTGCCGTTTAAGCTACCCTCTTGTGCGGGGCACCTGAATATCCGAGGGTTAGCCACTCGATTAGGAGTACGAGAGGGACAGAGAAGGAGATAGAGGCAGAAGGTAAAACGCAGCCCTCTGAAGCCCAACTTGATTGTCCCAACCCGGCCGATTTGGCGAAGGATTTTTGTATGAAATTTCCTTTCCTTGGGTTCTTTTTTCTGCCAGTTATTCCGACAGCTATAATATTATAAGGGCGCGCAGAGCTACCCCTCCCGCAGCCAAGTTCAATCCCCAAACTCCCAGCCTAAGGCATATCGCCTTATCTCATTATCGTTTATAAGGCAAAGCTTCTTTATTATCCCTATTCTTTTACCGGGCGTATATATTACGCAAGGTTTCAAGCTTCATGCCAGATTGATTATCAACTTATCCTGCCTGGCTGTAAGGATCCAGCACCGGAGAAAAGGATCTCCCTCTTGTCCTCGACTCGCTTTGTTGTACCGGATGCTCTTCGGCGGTTGCAACGAAATCAAAAACTGGTCCTACGGGAACAACGTGAGTAACAGGACAGTACGTAGACGCAAGTGGGACTCTTTTGCGAAAGTTTGGTCAGAACGAAGTTCATGCAGTTAAGGTTAAGCGTGATATAAGGAACGAGGGGTTATTAAGCATTTATAGGTCTCTCGTGTATCCATGCACTGTATATATATATATATGCACACACACATGTACATACCTAGTGTCTTCGAAGGCAGATAGGTACTATGTGCGGAACGCTCTATGCTAATAGCATAGGATCCGAGTGGCTCTCTCGTACACAGAATCGCACTCGCATTACGAACTTTAACGCCGAATAATTTACCTATTAACGTTTTCCAGCCTGAACTGGTTACGTACCTGAATTTCAACCCTGGAGACTGGTTTCAGGGAGTTCGCGTACTGTTCGTATATCGTACACGCCCGTTATAGAGATTCGTGTAGTGGGAGTCGAGGGAGCGTTTTGCAAAATCTCGTAACATTTGAATTTGCCTGTCGGCTGTCGAATAATCCGTGAGTATTGTTCGTTGGTTATATAATCGTGGATGATTTCTTTGGCGCATTGTCTGCCTCTATGTTCAACGGATATGACCATGAATGGACTGGGGGCTGAGAGATCAGAGGGTTACGATGGGCTTTTAGCTGGGAAAAGGCCCCTGGAAATTTCGAAAGGGTCGTCGTTTCGCGCTACTGAAGATTATTCAGCGGCCGCCCGTCAAACGCGACCGGTTAACGCACAATGGTAAAGGAGGAAGTCCGATCAATAGGGATATTTGCGATCGGAAATTGTTAGTTCCGCTCGACTAATGCTCTTCCGCCGGAGATAACGGCTGCTACGTCACTTCCGACATATCTACCTTGCCTACCTACCTATCTACCTACCTATCTGTCCATCTAGCTACCCGTTGCGATGATCCTGCCGGAGCGGCTCTGGTTATCTACTGGTTGGTAATACGAGAGTAATTGACACTTGACGACAGTAATTGTCAATCGAAAGGAGTACATCCGGTATGGGAATAAATGTAGGACACGATTGATCATTAATTCGGAAATGATAAAGGTCGCTGGGGCATTTAATGACGGATTATTTTTACGGAGGAACAGGTCATGCTAATAGGAGGAACGAAAATAATCGCACCCTAGTTGGTATGGAGGTCGGTAATTGAATTTACATGAAATCAAGTTCCTCGTCTTATTAAAAATGCAGAACCTTTCTTTGGGGTTGGAGATGTTCATCTTTCTTTTGAAATTTTTTGATATTCTTTCTACCACCCTCCCTGTCGGGGATGCTAGATCGAGTTATCGTCTTGTTCTTCGCCTGTGTGAAAAGCGACAACAGTTTTTGGTGATTAATTGAGTTTCTCAGCTCGAAATAATTAGGGCTAGGTGGTAATTACTGTTCGTGAGAACAGCCCTTGTCTTTTGGGAATAAAAAAAAATGGAACCACCAAGAGTTACGGTTTATTGAAAATTTAGTCGAAATGTTTATTTGCTAACGTCTTTGCAATTTTTTGATCATCCTTACCTCGTGTCGAGCTGAAGCTGCATTTATGAAGAATTTAATGAAACGTCAGGTAAGTTACGATTTTTCAGAGCTTGCTTAACCCAGTATACATACGAATTAAGAGCGAAGCCGACGCTAAGGGTTTGCGAAAAATATTCGGTCGCGTTCGCGAAACTTGAAGCTTTTCCAACTCACGCTTACTTTCCTCGTAATTAAAGTAATTGCCAGCCTTGTGGGGTATTAAACTCAGCTCGCACCTACTCGTACTTATACGACCTTGTAATTGCAAAGAAATAAAAGTGAGCTAAGCCGGCTATTAAAATGCCAACGGTTAGTTTGTTACGTATGTACTCACTATTTATACGTATGAAGAAAATTTATAGCCAGAGGTGGCTAAGAAATCCTATGGAGAATTTCAAGTTTTCAGAGTCAATATATATATAATTACGCGGTCAAGTTTTATTCACAATGTATATCGTTGGAACATGGAAAATTATTCATCTAGGACTGTACAACTTGTGAACGAAGTTGACACTAGGAGCTATAATATAGTCTATTATATAATAATGTTATAGCACATAGCAAAGGTTGTTATAGATGCCTGGTTATTCAGAGCACCACCTGAACGTGGTTTTATCGTAAGAATTAATTGGGCGCGCTAAATTCGTAAATATATATACGTATACACAGCTAAAGTATATTTACCGTACGTTATGTGATTGACGTAGAAAGTTGTTGGTCGATCGTTTTATCCATTAACCTATTTGTCTGTGAATTTGTTGCGAGCTATTTCTCTGATGGCATTCGATTTTCCTACCGATTTTGTGTTAGTAGATTACTACCAATTGGGGACCAGGATATTCCCTCGTGAGTTGCTTTCGCTTGAAATCAACGTCCACTCCCTATATCTTATAGGCTGAATGGGAATTTTGTCATAATCGCTATTCATGTTTTGCACGAGATTTTCATCCAATTTGTATTCCCACGTCGAGTCCGATGGTAATTCGTTAACGTAAACACGCAGTAACGCTAATGAGCGTACGAGCTA
Organism: Calameuta pallipes; assembly: GCA_030142375.1. Lineage (NCBI taxonomy): Eukaryota > Metazoa > Arthropoda > Insecta > Hymenoptera > Cephidae > Calameuta > Calameuta pallipes. Next base: position 375,151 of record JARQSW010000489.1, on the reverse strand, counting down.
CCTACTAACGAACAGTTAATACCTTCTGCGTGACCGAAACTGAGTACCAAGAAAGAGAAAACCAAGTGGAAACTAGAGAAAAATTGTTGGATCCAAATTTGTGTTCAATTTTTCGAAATTAAATCTACACTTCCGGTACGACTGAAATAAACAGTATGGGTAATGTATAAGATATACAATAAACAGGTTTAAATGTGTCATTTGAGGATGAGAAAAACTGGCGCGCGATTTAAATGCACAATCGTCCTCAACGCTCCATCGCACTTCCCTTGTGGTTATACAGAGGGTGGTTTTTCGATGGGGTGAGCCCTCCTTACGTCATACTGGGTTATTTGCCTAGAAGATAAGTGATGAGAATAATGCCTTTGGGAACGGAAAGAATACAAAAGGCTGCGGGAGTGTCATCCGGAAGAAAATGGCTGTGGCTGAAAGAGAGTCAAAGAGTTCGGAGTGAGTTTGCTCTTTTGGATAGGTGGCGCGCTACTACATTCTTCTTGTCACATTGTATCGCAGAACGTCTCGAGGTAGAACTAAAGGAGTCACTAATGTCGGTCGAAGTAAGGACGCTGCTGAGGAAGCCGTACGATATAAGAATCCTGTCTGGTTGACAATGAGCCAGTTTGCAGTGTCGCGACGCCAGGGTATAGAAAGAACCTATAGTTCGCTAAGGTGCTGATGCTGATGGCGGAGGTGGAGACGGCGGAGGCCATTTCTCCTAAGCGAAAAGCTTTGTCAGACCAGTGTGCTACAAAGAGTCGCTAAATGCTAATGGGAGTATTCGTTACTTCCGGCAGATTTTGCAATCTCTTACGGTGACGAAGTCGACGTTAACTTCATACATATATATGTATATAGCCTGTGGAAAATCGGCAAATAAAAATTGCTGAAAGACGAGAACACGTGTAAAAAAAAAAGAAAGAACGGAAAAAATTTAGTTAAAAATTAAAACCCATATTTTAGGAGAAGAAAAAACTAATGTAAATCTACGAGTATGCGTCTTCCTTTTCTTGCTATGCTGGAGTACGAAAGAGATAGACTGGGAAAATGAAAAACGACTTTTCGCGAGCTTTGTAACTCCCGGTCTTTGAATTGCAAAAGCTGCTTACGTTTCCTGCGAGTTTCACGTTCGTCAGGTTAGCCACCTTAACCCACTTCCAGGGTAACACGTTGATCCTTGAATCTCTGGTTGCAACACATCCTTGAGACACGGACACAAGTTGCATCCCGATAGTAAGCGACGAGCTAACTAGTTTGGTACTACTACACGGTAGGAAGGTCTATAGTGCTAATGAGAAAAGTCCTAGGAAGAAGTTTCTATAGTTTATTAGAGTCCGTGACAAAAGTAATTAGCTCGTTTTCCTCTGTATCTAACGAAAATGTGTTTCAATTGCGTGAGTGCAATGAGAATTACGTAAGCGCAAGAAGAATTATCAATTTTAACAATTTTTAACTCCATAATATTGGCCACATAGCAGTATTGAATTTAGGTACCAGCTCTATGAAAATACACGATTATCCATTCAGTTCGTAACATTTGTATGGACAGTATAAATCCACAGAGTCTCTAATAAAAGTTCTGTACGTTCGAGAGCACGAAATTGCTGGCACGAGCCAAGGTGTCGGATATTGGTCTGGTGTCATGGCTTGAATGAGAATATGGTAGATTTTAAGAGAGTAGGGGAGATAGACATGGAGTGTCGTGAGAGAGGATGAATAGAGTGAGAAAGAGAGGGAGAGAGGGAGGGAGAGTATAAGGGTTGCCAGGATGTTTCACGAGGGTCAACGTATGTATTAGGGGTTATATGCGTATTCGTGGATGAGACGTGTTGTAGTTGTATTAAGGCGGCTGCAATTTCCCACCCCGGTGCAGAAGGGTTGCTGCGCCAGTATTACGACTAAGGTGTCTACCCGGTGTAGCTCAACAGAGTGCATATACAGTAGAGAGGGTAGCGGTTAACCTATCTGGTGGGGTGTGAATAGAGGGTGCTATGGAAGCTACACGATGTCCGACACTACCCCTGCTGCTGCATCTACTGCTAGTGCTGGCTTCAAGATGGAAGGTCGAAGGGGTTGGAGGGTTTCTGCAACCACCCTCTATGCTCGTTTCCTAGTTTCTAACATCCTTCGACCTATATGGACTCTGCTTGCTCGATGCTTCTCAATTTCTAACTTAGCCCGTTTCTTCGTTTTCTTCCTTAATTTTTTTTCTATATCATTTCACTTTTTCGACTTGATTTTCATTATTGACAATATCTTTTTGCTGATGGGCTTATTAAAACGCTTAGCGAGACTGCGCGAAAGCATTTCTATGCTCGTACTACCCCTAAGGTCGCAGACCGTGGGGAGACTTTAGAAATGACTGAGGCATAGACATAAAGTTTTGTATATAAAAATTCCAAGGCACATAAAATTCTATCCTTACTGACAGATGCTAGTGTCGTCGTATAAGTAAACACCCGGTATATATCAGGGACATGTTCATGCTCCGTTCTACGGATGACATTTTCTTTTCTTCCACCCCTGTAGGAGCATGCCATTTCAAGAATTGACCGCTGTTTTATATTCCACGTTGAGAACGCTGATGCAACAGTCCCAGGGTCGCTCTTTTACTTGAGACACTTGACACTTGACTTGACTCTGTTATTATTCTTGTGGGTCCAATACAATTCTTATGAGATTTACTCGTACTTATTAGTACTTATCAAGGACACTGGCGTTCTCGAACGGAACTTCTGTACGCGTCTTCTTCTTAAAAAAAAAAAAAAAAAAAAAAAATTCTCAGAGAAGTTTTCCAACGGTGAGTGGTTAATGTCGTTCCTGGAACATAAATAATTCCGTATTTCTGTCTTATTCAGATAAGCTAATGTAAGGTAGGAAAGGAATAAAAAATTTCGAGGGCTTTTGAAATCCTTGAACAATTAGCGGAGCCACTCGAGAGGCCAAACAGTTTAAATCTAATAACGGGTGTCTTCTTTATTTTGCCTGTTTCCATCCCTTACGTTTCCCTCTTTTCTTTTTTTTACTTGTCATCCTCGTTTACTTACTTTCTTTTACTTTCTCCTGTTCTGCGACTTTCCTCTCGCTACGTTCCTCCCTCTTCACGACTTGTTTCTCTCCACCTATAACCTTATACCTAAGCACACGCTAAATCCCCGTGAAGAAATCTTAGAAGAAGTTTTACCGCTTTACTTTATCCACCACTCGCCCTTCGGGGGTTAATTATTTCGTTATTCTGAATAATTACACGATGAACCTGTTACAGTCCTAATTGACTGTATAAACACGATAAACCTACCTGTACTCTTTACGTCAATTATTATATCCACTTACAATTAGTAAATTCAAAATTTAATTTACAGACCAGAAGCTTTTTTAAAGGGATGATATAAGAAGGGTAGATGTACGCAAAATTCATTGAGACTACACGTCCACAACTGCTAATATGACGTGTATAAAAGTCAGACGAAAAAACAGAGTAATTTCGCAAGTACATTCAGCTAGTGATTAGAAGTGAAAAGTCGATGAAAATATCACCCCGCCAGTGCAACGAAAAGAATGTGTAAGAATACGATGAGAAAAAGAAAACACATACATGAAAGAAATTAATTTACACACGCGAGTAACAGGATCCTCCTGGTGTCTGAGGGGATGGTTGCAAGGAGGGTGGTTCTAATACCGGGTGGCCCTAACGACAAAACGCAGCAGTGTGACCCATTGCTGCCCTACTAGTCCGTGCTAGTAGTGGTCAGAACACTGGACCATGCTGAGGTAATTAGTTGGCTGGCACATGGTTTTGCCAGCGTACCCGCTTCACCCCTTATTCATCCCGTCTAACCCCTGACCTCGAGCATCCCTCTTTCTCATCCACGGCAAGCCGAAACTCCCGTACTGCAGCTAATTCATGATCACTTAGAACGCGTGGGCCCCTCCACACTGTGGCCAACATTAAACCCAACTAATTTCTCAGAGGACGAGAACAACCTCGTAACACGTTTTGCCACTAGGTGTCTCACAGTAGCCATGGTAACGAAAAACGCGGGACATTCGAATCCCATCAAGTGACTTTATTTGATATACAAGCAAGAAATCTTTAGGGGATGAAAATTCAAACCGTGAGATACATTTTGAATCAGCCAAGAGAATACTAGTCAAGTTTTATCTTACCGTTTACCCGAAACCATCGAGCGGTAACTAGCACGACACTAATTAATGTCTGAACGGCCTCGTCAGCTGACGACTTTTTACGTCAAAAGATGTTTACGGGCACCGAGTCACTTTTAACCGAGTTAAAGACGTGCCAACCCAGTTTAATCCCCTGCTCTGGGATCTCTAGAGAAAAGAGAACCGTCAGAGTTCTGGACTACATATACAATATATACTGCATATATATATACATGGGTTATCAAAGGTTTTTTTTTATACAACAGTCACTGGTTTGATTATGCTGACGATTCAGTGACCTTGCGCATTCGCTTACGTTATATTTCTCTAACGCTAAATTAACTTTCTGGATTTGATTCGCCACCTATGTCACACACGTGCTACCACTGTGCTCTACGCGATCCCTTTGTATCACCTGTAGACTCCGATTGCGAGGGTGACTCCAGAAACCGCTGTCGCTTTGGGTTGAAACAAAGCAAACTGTGCACTTCGTTGATGCTATAGCAACCCTTACCATAGTCAATCCCCTTCGTTCCACTTTAAAGCTCTCCATACTATTGTCGCACACTCTGTTTTGCGCTACTTACTAAGCTGTATATACTATTGTACATACCTAAAACCCTTCACAGGGTGTAAATACGTCGGAGACTTCAGTGTATTTTGAATGACTTTATAAGCAGATTAACGATTGTAGTATATTATTGCTTTAATAAAAAAAATGTTTGATTAAAATTTTCTCTATTATTTCAGTGAGTGAAATTTGTTTTCTTGCTTCATCCCCTATTTACTATATATTAAATGGGTGTTGATAACAAATCTTGGGATCTGTCAACCATGCGGGGTAACTTGTCCTTGGTTCTGACAGGATCCTTTTGTCTCTCACAGTTGGCCCTTGACGAATATTCGCAGAAGGTTTTCGTGTTGCGTGATCGTTAGTCCCAAAGATCAAGATTGTACCTTGTAGTTCCATTGGTCGATCTCGACACGCAGCTCTTATTTCTATAGGGGTTATATTTCGCTACCGATTTCCCATAGTCAATAACACTAGGGATTCCGCATGGCTGCTGCCTTAGATAGGATTTCTTTAATTCGCCTTCGTTTCCAATACGTGATCCCTAAGACACGTTAGACGCCAATAACGTAATTGACCAACCTCACTACGTTTCTCGCTCTCGCATGTAACGTTTAATTGAGCCGCTCGACTTGATGGAAACTCGCCTTCGCGAAAGCTTCGCTTAAGCCTGAGTAGATCGTGGCTACGACTTAAAGCAGCTTAGCTGTAGGATATCCCGTACGGCGCTTTATAAATCCGGAGATTTCACTTCTTCCCTTTCAGGAACTTTTGATCCTTTGACTCCGAGTAAAATAAATCATTGCTTTTAACCACTCGCTTTCGTATTGCTAACAGTCGTATCCCAAAATAAATTAATTTTTTTCGTACCTATGCTATATCAATTACGTGTCTCGATATCTAATTGCCAGTACATTAAATCGGAAAATAATGTCGCGTTTAACCAGATCCTCGTAAGGACTCTTCATAATGACCGTAAAAACGATATGATCGCGGAGAGCAGCCTTTGGCTGTACTACTTAAACGTAATCCTGTTCTACCTTCACTCCCTGCTATACGTAAGCCATTAAAGGCTCGGAGCGATTTGTAGCCTTTTCATTTATAGCCAATAAAACATGCACGCGAATGTAGTAACTGGTAAGTTACTGGTAAGTGAATAGTTCATCGATCTTCTTAAAAATTCATGAGAATCCAATGGTTGATTAAATTTTGAAAAAAATATATCAAAAAATTTGTGCACTTTTTTTTTAACCTCGGTGAGTATCACTGTACGTAATTCCGTATACGTGCTCTGGTCTAACAATAAGTTTTGTTCGCGCTGTTGGCAACGCCCGTGAAACGTCATCAGCGACAGTCATTTGTTCTGGTTAGTTTAACGTTTTTACAACGCACGGACAACGCGTCGTCTTTTCTCTTCTCCCTTTTCTTTCTTCAGCCCAATCGCCCAGCTTTTAGCCTCCTTTTATACGCTTTATCGTCGCTCTCTTTCCGGCAGACCCTCGCTTTACGATCCTCACTGGCCCTTTAGTCTGCGCATGCGCCGCGACTCTTTCGACGTCTCGGAACTTATTTCTCGTGTACACTCATACGTGCTTATTCGCTTGATAATCTTGGCAACCCTGAAATCAGCTGGAATCGTTTGGGCGAGCGTGCAAGAACGCGATTCACTCTACAGCTACGCATACGTCAGTTGGAAAGGTGTTTTATGGCGGTTTCTTAAACGTGCGTCGCCCGTTTTTTCGGATGTCGTGCTGATTCGCTATCAACCTGAACATTTTATTGGCACAAACTCGATCCTATTTCTAGTTTGATCATTTTTTATCCAGTATAAGAAGAAAGCGAAAGTCGATTGAATTTTATGTGCTTAGCATATCATATGTCGAAAATGTTTCTATCGTGTGTAGTACCATCATTATTTATCAATTATTGTGATATTACGTCTCATTAACAATTTACTTATTTGTCCGATGTTTTATGAATAAACAGTAATTTCCTTAACTTGCACATTTCTTCGTACCTAACACACAGATATGTTTCTGTTATATATATGTATATATATATATATAAAGTCCTGTTTTCGTTCAACCTTCGAGACTTTTCGCATTGAATAATTATTTCAGATTTTAATTAGCGCCTTTGATGCACCAGGTAATCAAAATCTTGAGTTTGGATGAGTAACTGGTATCTCTGATTCTCCCTCAAAAGACAGGGTCACGCTTCATTAGCGTCGTGTCTCAGACGTTAATTAACGGATTCTCATAATTCTTAGGGTGTAATGCCTCTACGTATTCATGCGTCAAAGTAAAATCAACTGACCCCTTAATTTATAAAAAAAAACTGCTACTTCCTCATACTTAAATATACTCAGCACGAACAATCCAAGAGGATGCACACATATTACTTACAATTAGTCAGAGATGTCAAAAGGCAATGCAATATCGCCTTAACACATTGTATGTACATACTAATATACGTATATGCTCGCAAATAAGAAACTGACGGGAATTTTATCGAGGTTGAAAAGTTGAAGAGTTGAAAGTTCACTTGCTATAGGGACTTCACGTGCGATTGAAAGCTCGCCACGAAACGACCCGGCAAGTCTTAATATAGTGCATTATACATATATGTATGGGACCCATGACCCATGCCGTACTTCTTTGACACGCGATCATATAAGCTCCCTTTGAAAGAAAAAAAATTTAATAGAAGCATATATGAAAGAATCATACACCGAGTAATCATAAGAGACGATTATTCACATATATTATCCTTATCAATGTTTAATGTATACGTGACAGGTATAAAAGATGGTAATCATATATACAAATACCATATAATATAATAAATATATTTCGTATCGATTACCAAAGTATCGATACGGTATCGATTTATCTTATTATTACAATAGAGTCAGACAGGCTTGGTGTATTCTATTCTGTGACCATGGCGAATCGACACTCCGTGTGGTAAATCCTAACATCCCTTGTGGGCTACCGGATAGAGTGTGTATCTTTCTCACCCTATATCTACCCTCTACACCCATACTAGGCTAAGGGTAGTTCTCGTACAACACGAAAGCACGACCTCCAAGAGCATCTATTCCTATAGGAAAGTGAAGTCCTACGCAGCTAGTCCAAGTCCTTCGATTTCCCATGTGACCTTCGACCTCCACATCCTCATTCGCGTATCTAATAATTCGAATTGATTGATCGACGTGCACGTCCGATGCATCCACGTTCGATTGAAATATATTGGAGCTAACGACAGTCGGCGAGTTAGACGGACAACCGAATTTTTTTCTTTCCCTCTCTCTCTCTCTCTCTCTCTCTCTCTCTCTCTCTCTCTTCCACCCCCTCTCTCCCTCTCTCACCATTCGTCCAATGGTGACGAACCAGAAAACGAGTCATGGACCGAACATACCGGATATAAAAGACAAAAAAATAAAAAAATATCTATTGAACTTGCTCCGCGTTGGAAGCTACCTCGTGATTAAAGAAAACCACTCGATTCTCGTTACAGAAAAATGCACGAAGCACCACCTCCTTTATCTTCACAAGGGTGCATTTATCTTGCGCATCCACCCCTTATTCTATAGCATACTGGTAAGCTTTTATTCTTTCCATTGTGAAACTTTCATGGTACTACTTGTTTAGTCGGGCACGTAGACGGGGTACGTGATTCGCAGAAGCATATACAAGGGCACAGTATATTTGCACCCTTAAATCGTATTTACCAAATGATAAGTTAGCTCTTGGTACATTCAATGATGGCAGTATCAAATGTAACATCCTCTGTATGACGAAAGTGGTAGAAGGGTGGCGAGCATATTTCGCATCATGGCACTTTCATGGCGCGACTTTGAAAAGAGGGCTGAAAATGAGTAACAGTAAGGAGTGGATCGTACAGGGTGAGAGTGAATACCTATATAAAGAATGCCCGTGAGAAACTATGTACTGCGTCAGAAGCCCCTTTGGGCAATAGATTATTTTCCAGCCGATGTATTGCAGATCCGTAATATCGTTAGGTAACGCGATTATTTAGTGGGCGGCAGAGTTAAGGTGGTGAGATGAGATATATAACCCTCGGAGTTACCCTCAGACCCTGTAATTGATAATTTATTTGTAAAGTTTTGACACGCTTTAATATGGAACTCAGCCAGTAGCCGTAGCCAGTCAATTTTCTTATTTTTTCATCTTTACTTTATAAGACAACCACCCACATCCCACGTTTACTTCCGTTATTGAATTTATACCCGTCAAAAATCTGCATCGTCAATCTAACAATCAACCATGCCAAGCATATATATGTGTGTATATATGTATACATATAAACGTATATATTGTGACGACAATTTTTGACGATGATGTACAGATAAATGGCACCGCGAGAAATAATTAATAAAATACTAAATTACTGGACGCCAGGTATAAGCAGAGTTAAACTGTTGTCTTCTAAGGACACCCTGGCGAGCTCTTATGCGGTGGAGTCCTGGGTCTGGGAGACAATACTAAAAATCTGAAAACTGGGGAGGTTCACTCTAGGAACCATAACCACGCATAGGGTCCCAGGATGTAGCCGGAAATCGTAAAATTTTAGGTTTTGTGGTGTACATCTCGAAATACCACGTCACAATATATATACACGTTTTCATTGTCGCAAGAAGCTCTCGAGCTGGTGTGAGCTGCTCAATTTACATTGAGATTGATTCGAGACAAGTGCAATCAAGAGGTGCTTTGAGATCTTAGAGCTAACCTATCTCTCTCTCTCTTTCTCTCTCTCTCTCTCGTACTTAAGATCCTACCAAGGGGAAGTCTGACTAACCGTACAGATGGATCCTACGATCGGCTGACTTATTTGCATGTAATGGACCAACTCAATAACGAGATATACCAGAGATCCTTCTGGCATTCGTACATTAGGATTCCTATAAGCAGCGATGCCTGCCTTTATCTGAGAAAGAGATGGAAGATCGTTGGTTGAGCTTTAAAGGAGCTTTAATCCTCAAGGGCCTTAAGATTTTATTCAAGGCTTTTGATTTAGCCTTTGCCGTCCAGCTCAAGAGGTGTTTTACGTGCGCGCACCTACCATAGGAATAGTGGACGGTTTGTGGTTTCCTATGAATTTCCTCCAAAGCAGTGGCGTAGACCTTCGTGTATGTACTCTAGGTGTACCAACCTACATACCATACTTCTCATATACTCTCACGAGCTTTACAGGAGTCTGGCCGTACGCAAGAGTTATCTACTGTGTAGTCTGCATCATGCAGGGATAATTTCTAACGGAGTTTCATGTATCATTGCTCTGGTGATTTATACCTGCAGTTTGTGCAAATTGTTTTTAAAAGCTGCGACCACTGGCTGCGATCGTCTGAATTTTCATGGCTCTAGATGAATTAGCATACGGCCGGAATCTTCGCATACGTAGTAATTAGCACATTTTTATACAGTCTGTTGAGTTCCCAAGTGTTACACGTAAGAATTCCTTATAGTCGTTCCTACTCTGATATTTTTACTTTATTTTCTGTTCGTTTTCTTTCTGGCTTCCGTAACTTAACCGCCGGAGGCAAAACTCTTCGGGCATTTCCTTCCAAGCTTCTTCCGCTCAATGGAAGAACGGATTATCCTCGCGAGTTCTTCACTCACCCATACTCGTTGTGGAGTAACTTTATATCTTTTCGATAAAGCAGAATTGATTGGGTATGGGTTTACACTGGTTGCATATATTGAGTAAATACATACAATATATGTATAGTTGCGGTGCAAGGATGCATTCGCGAAATCGTTCCCAGAGTCATGTGCGGAAGATTTAATCGAATACACTGGAGTATAGTGATATTTTATAACGAGGGAGTTATCGCAGAGGGGATATATAATCCATCATAAGGGTGAAAATTAAACTCAAAATGAATCCTAATAAAATAAAGTTAGGCCATTCGCAGGTTCTGCGTGTTATGGGATATAGAATAGAAAAAGGAGTGCAATAAACAGAGATAGGACGGCAGGTAGACAGGGGTGGTATAGATATCGTCGGGTGATTCACGTGTGGCTCTCGGGGACAAAAATCGCTGAATAATAAACATCTGCGGAATCGAGTAATTGGAATTTATCGCCGAGCCCGGCGATGCACCCGTAGGGGGCTGCATTTTTCACGTATAAAACTAGCCGGCTCTCCGCGACCATTTTACGAACTTGAATATTATCCCGGCAGAGCGCTATAGAGCGAGTAAACAAATGGCAGTTTTTATCAATTAGCAAATAAAAAGTCAGCTTCGAGTAATTCGTATTCGCGTGACCATGGCTACGAAACATCCCCTATCTCCCTATCGTGAGACCGGAATGAATCTACGACAGGTGGAGGATAGTCATCCCTCTCTTTGGCTAGTCCATTACCGACCCCCTTTCGCGCTCGACAATTCCACGGAAATACGGGGTTAACGCGCGACATTCCGGAAATTCCGTACTACGCGTGTCTTCCCTCTATCGGCTTGGCAAGTTATTAGAGGTAAATTAATTAGTAACCAGAAGCTTGATTAGAAGGCAACGTGCATCCGACATTCGAATACAAGCTTCGTAGACACCTTCATCCACATGTCCTACCTAATTGAATAATATTCATCCTTCGACGAATCTCATCTCCCTTCTGGGTCCCCTCTGTCGGTTTTATCTCGAGACGCATAATATGGAGCTATACGTAAGATTTTCCCACGTGTCGCTCTAAAGACAATGAACCCCACGTGATCAAAAATATCAATAGAGTAAATAGCAGGATGAAAATATTAAATAAAAGAACACACGTCACTCAGGTGTATAGTATAAGTAAAGTGGATGAAGTCAGAGGGGAAATAAAAATATGAAGAATCCAAGAGGGAGAAAGGAAGATAAAGAAAATAGGTACAAGGCAAAGACTCGAACATGGCTATGTAGTTCGATACCTCTCCAGCTCAGGAACGGCCTTCTACTACGTGACAGCGTCAACGTGTCAGCCCCTTTATGCTATATTATGCCGCATTATGCCAGCCAGAGAGGGTTGAGCCCGGTGCGAGTCTCCGAAGGGTGAGCTTGCGGAGCTAGTAGGTACCTACCACCAAGGCCTCTGGCAGCATATTGCCGCAGTTTATAGAATACGATGCATGTGTACGGAATTGGGATCGAAACAAACACGTCAGCGGCAGACACATCGATGCTAAGCGTAGTAGCTCGCGCAGTATCCGAGCCAATGTATTCCCGGAGACACGATAGCACCCGTCCGCCACCCTCTTAGCACGAGCAAGTAACTCATCCCTTGGAGATAGTGACGGTGGTGAGATCAGACGTTATGTACCTACATGTATCAGAGACACGCGATCTGGTTCAGAATCCCATATTGAAAAAAATCTGTATCTCATATATGAATCAAGGTGGTTTTGGTCAATGAATCTTGATACAATAGGGTCATATGAGTGCATGTAGGTGGTACGGATCCAACGTGCTCAGGAATCATGTATGGAGAGCGGTCGGTAGGGGGATGATTTGGGTAGGATCGGTGGACAGATAAATTTTTGCCTTGGTAGACCAGGTGCTGGGAACGCGGTCCGGTAAAAAATGAGTGGCTGCCCGAGCTGACGCGACCTTTAGGTTAATTTTATTTAACGGGTCTGGGCACGGTAAGTGCAAACGTATTGCATTAGCGTGTTTAGTCGGGTAGGCACATGTGCGAAACCCGTTAAAATATCTAGAGTGCGTGTAATGAAGGTATGTATAATAAATGCTGCCTACTCGCCCACTTGCAAAAGCTCACAAACTCTCACCCGTTGGCTCATTGCGCTCTCGTGTACATATGTACTCGTTAACGCAGCTATACGCGTGTGCATATGAGGTACAGAGTGACGAGGTGCTTATACGGGGTATAAAGAGAGGGACGTAGAGCTGTTGGGCTGGTGGAGAGTAAGCAGTAATAAAGCAGGTATTAAGGGAAAAGCTGGAGGAGTTTACTCGTTTTGCTTCTTTTTTTGCTACTCACTCTTTATTGTTCTTGGTTAGTATTTTTTTTTATCCCTAGCTTCGCCTATGCTCGTTGTAGTTTTCGACAGTTTTCTAGTCGATGAATGTCTCGCTCTCCTGCACAACGTTATCAGATCCGGCGTTAGTACAGTGACTGATAAAAATATCGATTTGAATTTAATTCGTACAAAGGTTATGCTTGACGGGACATAAAATCGGGAAAGTCCACTAGTAGGTGGACGTGTATGCGACCTTTTCTGAATTTCTGCATTTTTGCAAGCTGAGCGATTAAACGAGTGGGAATCGACTAACGGATCGATTGCTGGATCAGGAGACTGGGGGGACTGTTGGAACTACAGAGCAACAGACTATATATAGTATCCGATGGTATCCCTAGCACAGTTGAAATGTCCAATAGAGACGTAGTCCTTCATTTTAGTTTCTGATGGACATTTTCTTTTTTCTTCTCTCTAGGCCACCTTCGCTTTTTACTTGTCTTGCTTTTATTTTCCCAAGTGTTTGAGAGTCTCAATTTATTTATAAAAGTTGAAAACGAAGGTACTCTCTCTTGTAACAAATTTCCTTCTGCTTCCGAAAGGGAGATCTTCCCTTTGGATCCCGCAAAAAAAAGTTGCTACGTTTCCCGGTGGAATACGATGGGTACCATTTCTGGTGGGGTTCTTGCGAGAGGAAGATGGGCGTCTAGGTGGTTCCAGTGGAAAAGTCGTGCGGGAAAGGTGGTAAAAGATAGTCGAAAGCAATGCCATCAGATATGTATGACATGATGGTATAGATATATAAATTGGTACAGATGTTTTTCCGAGTCTGGGCGTCAATGTATCGAAATGCGCGGCCGTGCGTGATTGCTCGAATCCCACGAGTCTACGTGGCCGACTACGTATTCAGCTCACACGCTTCCAAAGCCTGGACCTATGTCAGGCTGGCTCGACCGCAAACGACCGCTTGGCTTAAAACTTTTACGTGCGCCTACAGGCTCGTAAGCGCACGATTTCCTCGAGACAAATGGTGACATCCCCGGGACTCTTCGATCCGCCATGTACAAAAGAGAAGAAAAATAATAAAGGGAAATATCGGATATAGGTATATAAAGTCAGCCGAGAACGAAGATGACATATATTCAAGGTGCCACTTTCTTATGGCTATCAATGTAAAGGAGTTTCCCGAGCTTTACATTTTTCTCGCGAATCGACAATATTCGTATAGGGACACAAAGAAGACATAGAAGAAGAGCAAGAAGAAGAGTAAAAAATAGAAAAAGATGAGAGCTGATGATGAAGGGGATTTTCTGGTGTCGAGTCCGACCCTGAGATTTTCCATATCTGATAAACAACCCTATCCGGTGGTATCGAAAGGGTGCAAAATCGAGTCCGAACGTATACAGGGTGCGTGCCACGAGGACATGAACTCTCACCAGGGTGAATTATAGGCCAACACTTTGACACCAGTCCCTGCCGCCTTGTACGTACCTAGATGGGAAGGAAGCCGACGAAGAAGGTGTCGGTGTTGTTTCCCAGGTTTCACCCTCTAGGGGTTGCGGTAGACCGAAGATGACCACACGAGGGAAAACTTCGGAGAAGGTTTAGGGTTCAGCATGGTACCCATCTATAGATAGTGCACACAAGCATCCCCAGCGTCCTTGGGCATAACCACGCTTGCCTATGACCCCTGACCCGTAGACCCTGACTGACGAAGAAAAGTAACGCAGAAGACGGTATAGAAAGAGGCAGTAAGAAGTAAGAAGAAACGCGACCTGGTGCTCCGTGATTTATATTCATAAGTTTAATACGAAGCAAGCTGCAGTCACGTCGGGTGAACCCTGAACCCGACCGACCCTCCACCTCCTCCTCCAGCACCTATCCGCCATAATTTATGTATTTCTTGTTGCCTCTACACGCCATCAGAGCCTATATCTGCTCGAGAGGAGCACCTGTCAGCCTGGAGACTAACGTAAACTGCTCGCTCGCTCTTCGGGGAACAAAGTTCCTGCCGCAGGATAGATCGCTGCGAATTGTATATTCATGCGCAATTGCATACCATCCCCTTTCTCTCTTTCTTGCCCTCTCGCTCGCGCTCTTCGCGCCCCTATCGAGGATCTTGGACGCCTCTCAGACCTCACACCGGTCCTACAGACAGTCTACTCGATTCGTATCCATCTCGATACTCTAGTACCTAAACTATACCAACACCTATGTACATACATGACTATAGTCGACCTACTAGTCAACCTACTCTACCCTACCAGCAGTACCGAACAGGCATTCAGGCCTCGATCCTTGTCTAGGATTTCCTAAGCCTAGACAGCGAACGGCTATACTCGGATCGATGGTAGTTATGTGCGAGCAAGGAGACAACTCGTCAGAGAGAGTTTCTTGAGCTTTATGGGGATTTAGATTGAAATATCTGTGGCAGTGAAATATTGAATCGATGGGATAGATCTTTCGTTCCTGATACTTTCTTTGAATTAAATATAAAATGCTTTTATGGAATTTACATGTTTGTCGGAATAAGAAGCACATTGAATGATATACCGAAATTTATGTATTACTAACTTTGCCAATGGGCTTATAGATACGTGCGGGATTTTAGAGAATATATATTCGGTATGTACTCGTACCTACGATGAGGATATAGTCCTGTGTATGCGGGCTTGTGGATACGTAATGACGTCGAGCGTAAAACCTTTATGCTCGGAAGCTACTGTACCCCCTTCTATCTCTATCTCTCTTCCCCTTCTCTCGATCTCCCATCTCTGTCCTTATACTACTACTTGCAATGTTACCGATCCTACGCTACTATTAGAATTGCCGATAGCACTGATACTACCAGTACTAGTGCCGTTACTACTACTATTACTGAATACTAATTTCATCTTGTCCTATGCATACG
Source organism: Calameuta pallipes (assembly GCA_030142375.1). Lineage (NCBI taxonomy): Eukaryota > Metazoa > Arthropoda > Insecta > Hymenoptera > Cephidae > Calameuta > Calameuta pallipes. The sequence goes on along the minus strand of JARQSW010000489.1, from coordinate 359,533 downwards.
TATTTCGCTATATAGCTCTCTCCTTTACTGGCAGCCATGGTGATACTGGTACTCTCGAATCACCAACCACCTAGGTAGCTCCCGTTTAATTACCGATTCTAAAACCACGTTTGATATTCCGCTGTTCCGAGTGTTATCGCGATTTTAACGAAACTCCTAAAGCGCCATTTTCCTTCATTTGTACGAGAAAGAATTTATCGTAATTTTTTTTCGGATTTTCACAAATATTGAAACTTCGTTAGGCTAATTAATTGTAGATTGAATTTTTTGATATTTAATAAATATATTTTTTTTCAAAATAATACGACGCTCCTTTCTATTTTCGTCATTTCGAAGAATGGAGACGACGTTAACGGGATTTACAGTTAGGCGAAGGCAGTGTATTTCCTGGTTGTATATTCTCTCGCCGCTCCTCTTCTCTAGTCCTCATCCTTTCTCAAGGGGCTGACGAATGCTCTGGGGGTGCTATAAGTAGTTTGTAAGGGTTGTAGGGGGCTGACAGTACCCCAAGAGGCTACCTCGCTATGGCGCTGTACGTCCTGAAAACGGGTTAGGTAAAAGTACCGTGGAAAAATAAGAAGTAAAACTTTTCATTAGGAGCTCTACGTAAATTCACGTCTTGCGAATAAACGCAAATGAAATGTTTAATTTACTTGGATCCCGCTAGAGGCATCCCTTACAATTCGCAATTCGCGAAATTGGAAGCCTGTTAAGCTGGCAGTCGTGATCGACGATTTGTATAAGGTTAATAAGGGAGGACTTACGAACTCTTCGTTTATATTGGTTGTTCTTCGGGGTTGAAGCATCACCCTTTTTTTCCTCTCGTTCCCATCTTCACTCTGAGACACTATCGGCAATGCCGGATCTGCCGAAGACGGCAAAACACCGTGTAAATTTATCGTTTGGCGAAACGGTGGAATAAAAAGTTTAGGGTCAAACGTGAGGGAGTCTTAGCCACCCTAAATACTCGCCAGGATCGCCGTCAATTCGCTACGTGATGTACGGAACAATGACGGGAAGTTCTTTTGCTGTTGTTGCCAATAGGGAGATACCAGTTACCCTGGACTTACCCTTAGCTACCTTGTTTTAACTACCCCTTTAACAGACTAGTCAGCCCTTACTTTTTTGTACCCACTGAACCTGGGATACAGGACGAGTGACCAATTCGAAACCAGTATAAGGGTAGTTAATCTGCAGGGTGGGTAATCAATGTCAGATGCCATCGCTATTACCAACCCTACTATTGTCTGACATAATCATATCATTACGTCATTCGATACTGCTCGAATGAAAACACGTTTTTCTGATACTTTGAAAATTTAATTTTCTTAAAAAATATTCAAGGTTTTTTGCAATGGTTTGAAAAAAAATTTTTATAAACAGTGTACTTTGTATTTATCTTATTTTATACTGATCATCTATGCACTGCAAAGTTCTAGCAGAGAGAAGGGACGCCAGGCGTCTTTGGCGTCGAGTATTCGTCTTAAAGAGTATTTTGGAGAATCGTCACCTTTAGATTCTTTTTTTACGAGTGAATGCCAATAGGGGAAGGGGAATGAACTTGAGTGAAGTTCAATATACGTATATAGGAGGCCTGTGGGGCAAAGCTCTTAAGGTTACAAACTCAGTTGAACTCTTGACTGAACTATCGGATTGATTTTAATATCAACTTTATTCTTGAACTCGACTACGTCAGTATCTACTCTGATAAGGGGTCCATCCCTTTTCCACGGCACCAGAGACTCCTCTTTATTCCATTTTGAATTGGCACGTCAGTATACACACACCTAACGGTGAGTTTGAACTGTGAACTTGTTCGAGCTTTTTAGAACGAAATATTTTATCTCGAACGTATCTGGCACAGGGGTGGTTTTGCCGCGTCTTTATTTTTTCTTGGTACTACCGGATCTCACTCCCTTCCTCTGATTCCCCCCTTTTTCTTTTTCCTTTCAAAATTTTCCTCCGCCTACTTTACACAGCGTCGTCTTACTTTTCAAAGTGTCGCTCCCTACTGATATAGGTACCTCGTACAAGTCAGATCGCTTAGAAGTTTTGATTAGTCCTGGGAAATTGACGAGAAAGCATTTTCGTGCCGAGCCGCTTAATTTCCCGAGTCTCCCTTACAAGATTCCGCTTACTTGTCGCTTCTCGATTACGTCGCGACGCTGAGGCGTCTACTTGACGCAGGTACCACTATATATACCCGTCCAAGGCAATTAGCTAGATTGCGCTCGGAATCACACGTAAAATAATAATTATTATGCAGGCAATAAAACTGACTGTTCTACGGCCATTAAGTCAAGCTGTTGCTCAGCCCTTAGCCATTCGCAAGAGAGACTCAAGCGCTTAAAGCGGCTTCCCGTCTCTTCTTCAATATTTCACTTCCATATCCATCTACCACAAGAGCCGCCCATATAGGAAACTATCACTGTAACGTGTATTTTTAAATTGACTTTGAGCTTTGATTTTCGACTGTACGTGCACCCATGCAGTGGTATATAAGGATGTCCGAGCGGTCCAGAATTCCCAACCATTTGGCCCACAGCCTACTGGTCAGATTTTGGAACAATTAACTTGACCATCTAGGAACTTTGGGTCACCATACCATAGCTTCCCTAAATGCCTTGTCAGCCAGAGTGCGGCCTCTGCTTACGGATACCGCGTAGAGCACCGCAGATTGTGTTTAGTATCGGTGGTTGGCAAATGCCTGGGGGGTGTGCAGGCTGCGTGGAGACCTGGACAAACTAGACGAGTCTTTCTCAGTGAGACGGGGATGGTTTGTGTACGCGAAAACTAGAGACTAGACGCTGAACCACTATGGTAGGTATACGCTTCTATAAAGTGAAGCCACTCTCAGGTAACTTTTAAAGACAAATTGCTCTTCCCAACTATTTTAACTTCATTTAAATATCAAATTATGTAAGGGGGAGGATTTAGGCGTGAGGATGCGCCCCGAGTTACCCTTACTCGACTGTACGCTTCTTACGCTTAATAAATACTCTCCCTGCACTCTAATCATCCCCTATTAATTTGCTTGACATATACGTCACAGTTGCTCGGAATTGATTTTCTCTCTTCTTCTTAGACTTTACATCGCTACCGCTTCTGTGCGCTATAGTCTATCGCGATAACTTTTACAAGTGTTATTAATTTTCTAGGCTAATTAGTCGCGCATAAAAGTCTTCCGTACGAGTGCACCTCTGCAAATGCCCGTCTGGCCATCTAACGCTGAAAGGAAAATAATGAGTACGTCCCTTAACCGTTTCGCATTCCTACTTCGCATTCAGGTCACGCGCTACTAACTGGATGTATTCAAATCACACCGGTGCGAGGAAGAGAAATAGTTTTACTCCCTTACGAATCGGTACGTCTATACTGTATTGTCATTAGAGGGATGCTGCGTCTACTAGGGAATCTAATAACAGAACGATTTTCTACGAGTACCGCAAGCGCAGTAGATACATGCACTATACATTTTCCTGCTTGGAATAACGATAAGTCGATGAAAATATCGTTATCTAATTTTCAGGGTAGTAGTTGTAAAATTTGTCAATCTTAGGTAATTTTTTATTACGCTAGATTTTAATTGGATCAAAAGCCCTATGTGCACGGGATAGGATTAGGATAAAAATGCATATAATTTTCCACGTACAATCGTGCTACAAAGTTTCAAGAAACGCGTTACCGCATTGTTTACCATAAGTCGGATTAATAATAGTCAGGGAAGTAATTTTCATGTCGCTGCAACAGCGAAGTTACCGGTGCTAATTTAAAGATAAGAACAACGTCGGACTCGGTGCTTGCAATACATAAGGAAACTAAGAGTAAGGTCTGGGTAGAACAACCGAATAGAAAAGGGAGGGTTGAAAGAACTTTTTTCACCAGAGTCTTGCATTTCCACCAGTCTGATTTCTATGTGGGCGACAGCATCTTGCTATCAGGAATTTTCTTTTTTTAGCGTAATTCACTAGTCGAGTCTTTTCTTCGAATTTCCACAGCTTTCAATTCAGACATCGTTTTTCGTCAGCATATTGTTCATCGCTTTGATGGATATTCGCCTGATAGGAGTTTCAGTATATTCTTTCTTGACAATTCATAAAAATCATTCAGGATTTAAATAGAAAAGCCTTTCACTACGATAAGTGATGAAGGGCAATGATAATAAAATGGAGGTAGTTCGGAACGAAGAAATCCATCCCTACAGCTATACCGAAGCTTGGCAAAAATGCATTACATTTCGCAAAGCGCAGATTGAAAGAGATGGCTCAGTTGGAGCTTAGCTTAATAACACTTTTGACTGTTGTTACCCTTTCAGTAGAATTCGGTACTTAAATTTGTGTTAAAACCCTAAAATGCCCTACTCATCCCTCTGCTGTGTTCATTCGCGAATTTATGTATATAGAATCTATTCGATGGTAATTCGATTCTATTCGCGTTATAGTTGAAAATAAAAATATCGCGTTTGGATTGGCAAGTAAAAGAGCTCAGGACGATTACGCGCCTGAACACCACTCGAAATGTGCACCGCAGTGGTTATTTGAATGTATAATTTGCGAGGGGTCTGTTAGTGGCAAATGGCTCGTGCTCCCTCCTCTCTCTCTCTCTCTCTCTCTCTCTCTCTCTCTCTCTCTCTCTCTCTCTCACTCTCTTTTGCAATGCAACCCCTTCTGCACTTCCGGCCTTACGTACCATTAATAAACGAGAGATAGCACTATGTACGTGTTTACTTGAAGCCAGCGAGTATGAATGTAGATGTAAAATGCAAATCTGAGCGGCGAACGCGGCTCGGAACGTCGAGTGTGGGATTTGCATATAGAAATCTTAAGAGAACAAATTTTTACCGAACTACCAACTCTTCGCGATTTGCATGCAAGATTGTCCTGGGATCTTCATCTTGGATAGGAGGGGGGGGGGGATGTACCATGTTGGAGAACTCTGCCATTTTTTAAACATAGTAGACACTACGGTAGTCGCGAGTAAAAGAAATGTAGCTTAGGCTCAATCTGTTGGATTTTTGTAACCTCTTTGATAGATCTCGATCCAGACCCCTCAGATGGTCCAGATGCACTTGGAAGATGTGGATAAATAAAAGAATCGATCTAGATAATTTTGTTTCATTGACTCCGCGTCATTTCTCTTTTTTGCCTCTATGTGTAGAGACTTCAGACAGAGGATTGTTTTGGGCATTTCCTATATATGGAATAGCTAGTTATTTGTCAAATAAACAGATTCCCCATATTGCAAATCTCTCCTGTCAGAATCTACAGAGGTGAAATAGAACTTGCTAGCTGGCTGTAATACGATAAGCCGATGTAACATCGGTTAGCAGTTAACACAGAAGCTGGCTGGGATTACATTTGATTGCAGCATCTGGGCTGTTCCTGGTTCTACTCTGCAGCGTTACGATCATTGTGAGTATGTTGAGTATGAGGAACATCAGGAGAACCATTGACAGCAGGTTCTACAAAATCATCAGGAATTACCGCATGCTTTGTGCGCGTTAAGAATATCGGAGAGAGAAGGAGAAAGAGAGATAGACTAAAGATGCCTCATTCAAAGATGCTTCATTCCATATATTCCTCCCTTGGTTCTTGATTAGGGATGTGCAAAAACAAAGATCCCTTTGAAAATTCTCATGGTGTCAGTGTGCAGGAATTCAGAATTATTAAAACAGCTCTGCTGCTGCAAGGCTGGTTTTGGGGCTGAATCGATGAAATATCATTCGTTCAGGACGAACAATAGAAGGGAGAAAGTCGATCCTGAAAAAGGACAAAAATTATGAGAATTATTATACAGCCCATCCTCCGTGTTCTCAATGGTCGTTTCTCCCATACCAAAATACGATTAAGGTCCTTGATTAGGTAAAGTGACTCCCTCCCAATGGTAGGGCCATGACCCTTCTCTCTTCTGATATTTCCGAAGGGTGCTTCTTCTTGAACTCTGACCGGATTGCCTGTGCTGCCCTCGCCTGGTCTCAACGTTCTTACAGCCGATACTCGTGAAATTCGATTGGAAAATATTATTCAGATTTATTCGCGTAACCTGGAACAACAGAATTGAGACTGGTGCAGGTTTCCCTCTTAGTCTTTTACCATGCAGCCCCGTAAACAGAGTAAACCCGTATCAGATCGCAAAGGTCACAGATGCCGAGAGCATAACAACCCCAGCATCCCGGCATCCTGCCGAGCTTATTTACCCTGGAAAAAGCACTGTGCCTTTATGAAAGGTTCAAATCGAAGCTCCAAGGATTACCATAGGACCAGGCTGCTTTTTTGGTCTGAGGTAGAATTATCCCTTGGAATTTCAAAAATGTTCTGTATAGTACACCCTTTACAACAACAAAAATATGTGCAAACTTCCGTAATCTTACATAACTTTTGCAAAAATTTTCTTTGATCTGTTCAAAATTAAACGAATCGAGACTTTCAATATTGTTTGGCAATTCTTACCGGCTTCCACTACTTCTTTTACGTAACGCTCGGAGAGGAGAATGAAAATAAAAAATCGCACGGTAAAATCGCAATTCGCGAAACGTGTAACGTTAATACAAAACGACCGTCCGATCGTAAAGTATCCCCTCTTCCCAACCCTTGGTACAATTTAAAATATAAATTCATGGCAGCCACGTGCGCAGCTTCTTCCGTAAGCATTGCTGGCTGGCTGAATGGTTGGATGGTTGACTGGCTGGTTGGCTGGCCAGCTGCTCGGGTGGCTGGAACCATTCGAAGTCTCTGTGCAGGAGGTCGAGCTTGAAAGTACCGTACGCGGTGTCTATGTATATCATACATAATATACATATAAAAAGAGTAACGTAAGTACACTGGCAGTTAGGTATACTGTATAGCACTGGTGCAGTTCAAATATCAAGTGATGCCATTCGAATACGTAACCCATAAATTGAAACGTTTCGTTACTGCAAGAAAGCGTAATAAGTTTTTCACGGGTAAACTCATATATCGCGTACAGTATATGCCATATACTAAAAATCGCTAACGTATTGTACAGTTAGGTATGTAACGCAAAATGAAAGATTGGCTGTAAAAGAAAATTGGCACATTCCCTTCTTATTGTTAGTATCAAATTCTTGAAGTACAACGCTAAACGTAATTATATCGGGAGAAATGTCGAAGCCCTGAAATTTCGAATCTGAGAACGCGAAGTGAAAGATGCACTTTAAGTGTAAAGTTAAGTTTGACCGTAATATTATTAGCGGAAGGAGTTAGATCGAAGACTGTATATAAGAAAGAGTGTCTTCGGATAACTTTGATTAAAGGCGATTGAATACTTGAAGCGTTCGAGAGTTTAATAAACAGAGAGGGATGTGTTGGGACTCTGAGATAAGGATAAAGGGGAAATGGTAACGGAGTATAATCCAAGAGAATAAATGCGATAGCAAGATCAGCGAGGTAAAAGAAATCATGGAGAAACCGAATAGGTATATCTATATCAGGCAAGGAGAATGGAAGAAGGTTCGGTTATGATTTACTTTTTAATTTCGTACAAATTTAATTATGGGAGTAGGGCCCGATGGAACACTTCGCCTTAATTAATGCGTTTCATTTCTTTCCAACAAAACCTGCCTCTCCCCCATTTCCAAGCGGTATTTAATATTCGCTCCCTTTGAAAAGCCGCCACGCCGCGTTCTCTGCAAATCGAGCTAAATTCTCTCTCTTTCTCTCTTTCTCTCTCTCGCTCTCTCTCTCTCCGCAGGCACTCTTTAAAATCCCACTCGATGCCATATTACGCCATTCCCTGTTCCAGGGACACTTGGAACTCCTGCAGGACTATACGTTCTCCGTTTCATATCCCCCAGTGCAATGGCCTATTGCAATTTTTTTATTTCTCTTTTCTCTTTCGTTCCAGTAAGAATTCATTGAATTCTTATCCATCCATCCTGTTTCCACCAGTCATACCATTAAATATTCTTCTTGCTTCTCCATCTCCTCCTCAATCCACCCTGGAGACGATCTGGACATTCTTAGTCCTGCACTTTAGAATGCATTAAGCCACCATAAGCAGGACATCGTCCTTCGGTAAAGTAGAGCGCTTCCCTGGAGTCAGGATAAAGAACAAAAATAAATAAACATAAAAGAAGGACGTTTATCCCACAGGGAATATCGATCGGACTCTATGTAATACATGGGTAACGGTTTTATACTTGTGTATATATACTATAGCTATAGGTATCGGCTATAGAAGCTATACCTGCATAGTGACCGTACTAGTGATATGATATAGCAGCAGTTCACTTAAAAGCCGATTATATCATATTACAGGAAAAGAGTGGATACAGCCTGGGCGCTTATTGAATTAGGAATGATCCAGCTACTATCTGGATGAGCTTCAACGAGTAGTTAAAGTATCGATTATGCCCGAGTATTTGCGGCCCAGTGAAAATATTGAGACAATATAATGATAGTTAAAAAAAAGTCATCTCCAAAGTACAGTATTTATATGCTTTAAAGATTCGTATCAAAGGAATCAGCCGAGGGACATTATTCTTAAATGCAAAGAAACTCACGATCGATCCGGTCGTTAGAAGTTAGCTGATCTGCTGATATTTTCCAGAGAGTTCACCCCATTAGACATTTTTGCTATCTCCGGAAGATCTGCTAGAGAATGGCTGTACAGGGAGTAAAAAGAGAGAGAACGGATAGGATAAGGTTAAAGGAGAAGAAGACACATGTAGAGAGCGACAGAGCATAAGGGGAGATAGGGAGGATCGAGTGAGAGCGAGAGAGTAGAAAAGCGCATGAGCAAGATAAGCCAGAGAGAGAAAGCGCGCGCGCGCGCGAGAGAGAGAGAGAGAGAGAAGGAAAAGCTTAGCCCGACGGCACCTGTTGCTTTTCCATCCCTTCCCACCTCGACTCACCCTGATCGCTCTCCGCCGATTCTCACCCTCCCGACTTCCCAACACACCCTTACAACCATTCTCTGGCCGATTTTCTTGCCGAGGGAGAGAAGCCAACCCCGTAGAAGATGTCTCGGGAGTGTAAGACGCCCTCACGCCGTAAGACCACTTACGCACTTCAGGCAAACCCAATGAATTGTCTCTTCGTGAGGACTCCAGAATGATACACGATTCCAATGGTCCTTCAGGATCTTCATCCAGTCGTGAGAGATACTCGTAAGAAGGTCTAGAGTGGAACTAATTCTCTTGCAACACTTAAGCACCGTTTGTACACGTACCATTTTATCTCTCTGTCTTATGCTCCGCGCTGTTATCAGAATAGGGTGCTGATGGTAGCTATAGCTACCAGAGCCAAAGATAGCTCTCATAGAACGTAGCAATAACGAGGATACCTTACCACCACTATCGCGCGGCTATCCTACCATCCGGCATTTGGTTATCTCAATTTCAGCAACGTGCTACTACCGCGTACAGACTATAGTGCTGTTAATGCTACTACTGTACCAACCTGGACCCGGTGCAACACGAGTAAACGCCATTGTGACGTGAGTTGATTATGCGCTTGGTACATCCATCCTTGTCTGCCGACTACATACGTAACTCATCTGTACATTACCCGAGCCTGATTTACCGCCGTGATGCCATTCTCGTCAATCGTCGACAGCTCGTTGACAGTCACGTAAAAGTCTGTCTCGTTTGGCAGCGTTCAGTGCGATATTATCGTTACGAGCAAGGAACACCTCTTTTCAAATATTTATTGATCCTTGATGCGAAATAATCATGGAAAAATGGGGGATGCGTCAAGTGTCCTAGACGGAGGCAGGTCGTTATCGAGAAATAGTAAAAATAATTGACGAATGCCTGCAAGTTATTAAAGGGAACCGGAAGTGTCCTTAGGCATTATATAAGTCACGAAAGACGAGCGCGCACTCTTCAGCTGAGATCATCCGATCGAGATTACGCCTGGGAACAAACAAGCTTCCCTGTTCAGTTTGGACAAGACTTTAACCACTATGCTGGAGAAGGGCTTCGCTCTTAGGGGCTGCAAGTGACACGCAAGCTGCGTGATGGACTTGGCTGTGCTGACCTTATCTGATAACAGGTATATGGAAAAGTGTTGACCCACGGGTTATCTCATTGAGCATCGTGTCGGTACACTTGATAAGGATTATCATTATACGGAATCTGGTACTAGGAATAAAAAATATATCATTAAGAGCACATAGATGTGTGGATATATCCACCTGTCACATTATTTTCATGAAAAATAATAATATCCAAGAAATAAATGTATATATATACACAACAATACTTTACCCGCCATCTCATCGTGCAAGAGACCATTCAGCCCCTATGAGTACTGATAAAATCCTATAATTAATAATTGGTACATCCAATGTGTTTTTTAAGATGAACTATTTAAATTGTCTAAAATTTGTAAAAAAAAATGCAAACGATTAGTAACTATATTTATAATTTGTAGAAGCAAGATTAAGATTCAATTTTTTTTATATATCTGGATAGAGAGGAGATACGTGCTAAGCAGTTTAGTTTAGTAGACTGTCTAGACAGTAGGTCGTGCGGGTGAAACGAAGTGGGAGGACGGTTGGGGGAGGAGGAAGGAGGAAGAATGCTCGCCTCGTTGCCGAACAGGAAGAGGAAGAGGCAGACGTAGAGAAGAGGAGTCACGGCTTGGCTATAAATACGCAGGCACCACCTGCACCTAACGTCCACCGCTAGAGAACCAGACTGAACTCGGAACCAGTGCGCGATGGAACGTTGGAGTACAGGAACGCGACTGAACACGTTTCTCTATACTCTGATCCTACCCACTGGGATTACGTGTGTTTAGCACGAGCATGTAAGCGCCCCCACGTATGTACATAACATGGATGCATGTACTCATCCAGGGAAATTCTACATCAGGCCTTCGACTGCTGCACTGCATACCAGAGTAAAACTACTCGTGCGTACAATCCCTTGTACAGATGCAAATTTATAAAGAAATCCTATTAGAACGTAGGTGTACGCATGGGAAAATGTAAAAAGTTGTTGAATTTTTTAAGGGAAATTTTTGTAATTTTTTTAACAAAGAATTTGACCAAAATACGTATACCTAATAATTAAAGATTTTCCAGTAAAAATAAAAGATTCACGTGGGGGCTGGATACGTGATTGATTATTTACAGTATATCGCTCACGGATATACTGTGAGAATTTTTTATGAGAAACAGCCATTTTAAAGCTCTCGAGCGTAAATTTCGAGTAAAGGAATATCTATCAGCTGTATAATGGCTTGGTTGAAAAAAGGGTTGAATAAGGGAGGTATCCCGACAGAGAAAACGGCGAAAGGAGGGAGACCGGGATGATGTCGTGTGTGTTACGGAAGTTGCGCAGGTAGTTTACCGCGTGCGTGTTAATTAAACAAAAAGCTCGTCTAGCGAGCTAATTAGAGAGTGGTTTTTACTTTGCGTTCTTCGTTTCAAAAATATTTCTCTCGCCTACACGAGCACAGAGTGCATAGCACTAGGATAAGCCGTGTGCTTACCGGGTGGATATTTCGAATTTTTAATTTCGCTTAGATGGTTTTCCGGGTAAGGAACCACCGACGGAATGTGCATTAAATTATTTTACGTCACTTTATACCTTTTATCCTACCGGAGCAATTCCTCGAAACATCTTATTTTTGAAAAAGTCCCATTTTTTTTTACCAATTTTCTTTACCAATTATTTCGTACATCCGCAACCGTTCTATTCCCGTCGTATATTAGAATCTACCTAGGAGCCTACGGATATTCCATGTAGGATACGAAATGGCAATAATCCTGTTGGAGAAAACAGAGTATCAGAATATCCTCTCGTCGAGAACAACGTTTCCGGTTTGGGACAAAAGGGCTTTGTCACGTATTTTATATCCGAGACACTCAGAGTGAGATTAGGGAGGAAACAAGGCTCCAGTCTGGACCAAATCCGTTAACGCAACCGGAAACAAACACGTAGTGGAACGAGAGAGAGAAAACGGCACTGTGATATTTCGGCAAGGGAAAGAGAGAGGGGAGGGAGAGAGAGGGGGGAAAGGGGGGGGGGAGAAATCATGAGGAGGAAACACAGAGAAGGATTTCAGGGAGGGAGAAGCATCTGTGATCAGATTAGTGGTGCACAATGCCAACACTTCCGGGTGATTAGGCTGACGCTAGCCCTAACACCCGCGCAACCGCTAAGCCTTGAGATTACAATGCCACCTGGTTGCTACAATAGTGCCAATACTGCCAATAATGCCAATGCCACGTCCATAGTACCATCCTACATCCCTCGACACCTTTCTGCTCTCCATATCCCCAGCATCCACATTTCCAAATACACTGGTCGCCTCTCCATCTGATTCAGAGGTAATCTCATGCTCGTGCAATATACCGAAAAAAAAAGCCTGGACACACAGTGCTTCCGTCGAAATGATCGCCCTGGGCTGATTTTGATAAGGTAAGATCATTCGCGACCGACCGATTTGCAAATTGAGATCCTACGAGATCCGCTTCAGGCTACTGACCCACTTCCTCGCTACTGGCCTGTATTATTCAAAAGGGAAAAGACAAAAATAAATAAAAGGGATGCGGCGAAGGAAACTCGACGAAAAATAACATCCGGCCCTGACATGACGAAAGCTGAAGCTGTATGAGAGAAATGAAGAGTGTATAGGGCAAGAGGGGAAGGAGGTCTGAAACTGAAGGTGGTATATCGTTTCCCTCCATGTGGAGGACCTCAGAGTATACGTAGTTAGGTGAGACTCTGATACGAGACTAAAGTCTCTTGTGTCTCGTATATCTATAGCTACCAGCCATTCCTGTGTATTTCGGTCCAGTCAGCCGAGCGAAGAGCCACCCAGTGTCTTACTCCTTCTTCTTCGTTGGCTCTACCAACATCCCAGACTCTTCTTCATCTTCTTCGTCTTCTCGTTTTTCTTTCTCTCGTATACCCACTCCTACTGCTACTCCTACTCCTACGCCTCCTTCTCTTATTGCTCTTCCTCCAGGGGAGAACAGAGAGAGCTTGCCAAGTGCCAAGAATCAAGAGCCAAGAGCCACTCTCATGGGCCAAGCACAACTTGGCTGGCACGCGCTCTTATATCGAGTGAAAGTCCAAGAAAACACTTACTTACTTAGCTACTTTCTTTCCTTGTGCTTCGTTAAACTCTTTGAATTACCTACCACCTAGGTTTTTTTTTTCAGAGAGGAGGGAAAGGGAGACGAAAGAAAAAAGCGGAAGGGTATAGTGAAAATCGTGTGATCCAAATCTTTGTAGCAGGTTATTATTATTATGTAATTAAAATATGAACTGTGATACGTGAGTGCGAGTGAGAGGTGAATTAATCGAATTAATAAATAATTAACAAAAATCACATATGCGACTGATGAAATATTCGTGTATGAAATATGACAAGTGTCGAGCGACGAATGTCTAATGGAAATAAATAATTCACAGTGTGAATCTTTAATTACATTTTAGGTCCCTTTCATTTTCTAATCTACCCATACAGACATATGTATACGAGATATCAATCAACCCATAGAAACAATGAGTGCGAATAAACCGCCTACCAATTCATTATCATCCTAATCATGTTTGTGGTATATTAACGTCGGTCGTGTAATGACAATTGTTTCATAAAGTAATTATATTATTCGAGCAATAACGGGCATCATGGCCGCGCCGATTGCGAGTATAATTGCATTGCCGATAACGAAACCAGCAAACTTCAGTGTTTGCTTTTGGAAATGAAGTATGGTGTCCCACCCGTCCCCTTGTATGACGCCCACGTGTTACCCCTCGCGTGTCTATATCGCCACCCCTCACCCTCTCAATAACCCGCATACAACCTGGCGCTACTGGGGAACCAGGATAACGAATGAATTTACAGCGAAAGCCCTATCGAAAATTGCGAGCTTTCGAAGCTTTTCCCACGAGCCATACTAAATTATCAAAGTGTGAACCGTAAATGCGCGCTAGTGCGAAATACCTTTGACCCATGTGGGACATTGGCTAAGTTTCACTTTATAGAAATTTACCATACGTTTTGACACGTCGCCTCCTATGATTGGTGCCAAGTTAAAGCTCTTCGTTTACCGAGAACGTTGACGTGCTTGACAAGTTGTGCCGTCACGGTTACTGCCCTGGCAACGACCACGTGTGATATACTCGTTTGCCTTACGCTGGGACGTTAATCCTTTGTCGATAGAGAACACAGCTTCCGATATGGTTAGTATCTATAGTATATGTGTATATACAAAGATATATGTATAGGGTCGATTGCCAACGGATTTGATCCCGTGTAGAGACTGAAGACCAGAGGGATTATGAGAAACAGAGGAAAGCGGATTTTCCTTCTAGAAAAGCAAAGCGCTAATCCGTGGCTTGAAAGCTTTCTACATAAAAAAAGAATGTTAGATATAGGTATACTAAGCTATAGCGCGTCACATTACATAGGTGTATAAAGGAAAATGGGGGTTGTCTGTTGCAGACTGGAAACAGCTACAAATCGCCGGAGGAGTCGCCGCCCTCGGAGCACAAGCTAAGGTGAGATGGTTTTTTTTTAATACTTGAAATAAGTTTTTTTCCCCTTTATTATCACTCATTCTCAGACTCCACCCTTCGTTATTTTCTTAGTTTTTTTTTCTTTGCGGGATTTTTTTGCACCTTCGAAAAGAAACGGAAAAGACGGATTTAACACGGGAGTGCAGGAGTTTACGGCGGATCTAGATAAACAGATCCGAGAATATTATAAAAATGCCGAAGGTATCCTAACCACGTTGTATTAGCAAGCTAGTAGCTCCTAACCTCATTGTTTTACTGCTCGTAAAAATAAAGCTGCCATGAAACGCGGAGGGAGGTTAGAATTCGGTATGGCCAAACAAGCAGAGAAGAAGAGCCTGCTGTCAGTGTGGAAGTCGAAAGGCAGAGAGGGCGAAAACTTGTAAAAATTATTATACGCACAATTTGAGGTCGGCTGCTAGATTTTATTTTAAGGTCGCTTCATTATATTAAACTTTTCGTGCTTCTACCGAGGCACGTCAAGGAATTCTAAAGGTTGTGTCTGGCTTATACATTTTCTTTCTACTTAACATCTCTCGGAGGCTCCTGCTACTTGTATTTTATCGCTTAAATCACAGCCATCTATAATTCTTATTGCTAGTTGACTTAAATATCGATAAGTCCACCACACTGAAGTTTTAGGCGTTTGTCAAGTTTTAATTGAGCGCTGGAGAGTGACAATCGGTGGAAAAATAAAATGATTAATATACCAAGTGACCTAGCTTATAGCTTCTCTTATTGGCTACGAGCTAAAGAAAAGTTTAAAATAATCCGTCTGAGTGGAGGAACGAGACAGTGTCGGGAATATAAAAAAAACGACGCGCTTATTTTCATTGGACTCTACAAGCGAAGTGCCAGTTCTTTATGGGGGAAAAAGAAATAAACCCTATAGATACCAAGTAATCAGAGTGTAGAATTATGAACAGAGAATGAGATCGTAGTTGCATATGCATAACGCATGGTAACTTGAATTTATAAGCAGAATAAAAATTGCAAAACGTGAAATTATGAATACAGATGGAAATAATGTTGGAAATCGTTCGTTTCGTGTGGGTGCGTACGCGCCTACTAAATTTACTATGAAAGATTCGCCGGAATTTGAATCGTTGCCAGAATGAAAGTGCGTTGGGACGCCAAAGCAGGTCGTTTGGATCATCATGGAAGAGATGTTTGCATACGGATTGGAGAGAGAGAATAGAATGAGAATTTCTGTTAAGATATCATAGACGTATTGTAGAGTACCTATATATGTATAGCGGTTCTGCTATGAATTCCAAATTATTTGGCACACATTATTCTAGACGCGACGGATCCGTCGCGGCGGCTAATTGCGGTATTAAATAATTGTAAGTGATTAACGGCCGATTGCAACCCGGGTCAATCTCGGGGTTCGTGTCTGTGGGAAATGTAATTTTAACCTACGAAGTGCGAACGATTATCTTGCGGAACACCTGCGATTCCCAGGCATCGTAAATTTTGATTACATCCCATTACATGGGAAACGCTTACCAATTTACCTGTCTGCCAACCCGCGCACTGCCTAAATCGTCAAATAAGAATATCTTGAGATTTGTAATTTTTATTATTAGAAATTCACTCCAAAAAAGAATTCCCACAATTTTAATGAGTCAGTTAATAAATTTAATCCCATATACGTTATTTAGAGATGAAAGTATCTACAATATTATTTTCACTTGTATCTAAGACAACAATGGTTATTTTGGTGTCATTTACTGGGAGATAATAAATCAATTAACTTTTTACCCAGTATTCCTTCAGACGAGGTTAACAGAAAAATAGGCCATTTCTCTCTTGGTACTATTCACCCTTCCTTTTCGTAATTCTTGCCCTGTTATTTCAGGGCTTAAAAAAGGCTTACGTAATTTTAGGACCTCTTTTCATTGTATCTTCGAGCGACAACGTCCTTTCATTGTTATTGTTCAACATTAAAGACGTATCAAATGAAAACCAACCCTCGGAAGCATTGTCCAGTACATCGCAGTGTAACGCGAGAAGGTGTAGAATATCGCATTACACAGTATTACGAATTTCAACAATCCTTTACTCAAATGCATCACGCATCCAGTATCGTGATCAAAGCAACGGGAATCGGTATAGACACCATATACGTATTTCACTGTATCAGATATTAGCATAATCCAAGCAGTCATCGTTTCTACCCTCAATTAACCCTAAAGGGAAAGCACTGGTTTCCAAGCTGCTTCGACTGTAATGTTCTCCGCGTTCCTATCAGCGTAGCTACTAGACCCTCTTTACCCGTGATAAACGGACTTACGAAACCCATCCACCCAGGTACACAGCGAACCCATGGTATCTGAAAACTGACTGAAAGCCGAGTTTCGATGAGAGACAGAAGCGAGTAAAAGCGACGACCAACATTTCGACGATTGTTACTTCAGGCATATGTTTATCTCGGTTCTCAATCCAGAGCCATTATCGCCATTAAGATGCATTAACGTATCATTTTTCTCTTTCTCTCTCTCACACTCTCTCTTTACATATTGTACCGTTAAAAAAAATTTGAGTGCGAAAACAATTTATCATATACGATGTATAGTGCAAAAAAAATGCAAATACTGTACGAGCATTGAAAATCCACAGCAAATATCAGCTATACGGAAATCCCGTTGGTATCGCTGATTTCCAAGTCAGCTGTCACCTGCAGTAGATAAAATCTTCCCTCGAAAAAGGGAGGTTAAAAAAGCTTTGTCGGTATATCCCCTATCGCTGAAGAGGGCTGGGAATAAAACATGATGTTTCGTATGGTTTGGGAAATTCCTCAGGTGACTTTAATCCAGGTAAATCCTTATGCTGAAAATTTTACAAAAAGCAACGTTCGCGATCCTTTGATGTACCCGAGTGAAAAGTCCGAGCTTTACACCTTGTTAATTAGTCCCGACGCGTCTACTAATAGCTCAATTAGCGGCACGCACTCTACCATTGAATTAGCTACAGTCCATGACATGCCACAGTTTATATTGTTAACACGCGCAAGACGAACACGATATACATGAATGTTCGTACATTGGCTGTTAGGTTGGGTTATTTTTGATACACAGGATACAATGCAGGTATATTGCCAAAAGGCAAGAAAAATTAGTCTAGTAAAAGCTTAACCCATAGTGCGTTCAAGGTACTTGTATTCGAAGGCTACCGGTGCCCCTTTATGGAAGTAACGTGGAACTGATTGTTAAAGTTCTATGGTCGAGCTAAACGAGGTTTGAGCTTTTTAGTTTTCGCAAGCTCATTGCCATATTAAAAGACACGGCAACGGAGATAATTGGCATGGCTGTTAGGGTTTTTAATTGGTTTAGTAAAATATCCCACGAACGTCCCGGAGCCCAGAACCCAAACCCCATGAATTTTATTTATTACTTGTCCTTTCTTTCAAAATTCAAAGACCTGTTTTTTTTACTGTCCTTTGGACAAAAATTCTCATTTTGGATTTGTCTTTCATGTTACGATGACTCGGTTGACTAACTGACTAACTGAGCTTTCGAAGCTTCATATTGACGTCGATGTATGAATATAATGTAACCATCGAGGAAGTCCCAGCGGTTTAACGTCCAAGGGATGGCCCTGGCGATTACGACTGCGACGCTTACATTTATGGAAAACTTTACGACGTCGACGGATCGGAACGATAGCTGTTTATGCCCTCGTTTTTCATTTTCCTAGAAATCTTCCCATCAGCCATCATCTCAGCTCGAACCTTAGACATTTCATCCCCATTGCGACTTTTCCATGCACCGTCTTAGCCCATGAGCTTTTCAATCCGATCGAGCCAGATTGAAAGAAAATACGTCCGCGTTATTTCAGGCATCCTTCGTCGCTCGAAGGTACTTCCGGTCGCTCTCATGAAAGCAGGCAGTCGCCGACCGAGTACAAAGATCGGAGGACAATTAATAATTTATAATCGAACGGGACACTCAAAATTTTATCGGGGATACTAGTTTCTATAGCGGCGATTCTCGACAATGTCGTCGCTTCATTGGAAACGGTATTTTTGTCACGACAGCTTTCGGCTTGGTCGTCACGAAAATAAACATTTGGCAGCAATCGCATGATTCTCGCAAGCTTATTTCTATCTCTTCTTACTTCTGTCTCCTCTCGCCGTATTCTATTCTTTGTCTCCCTGTTTCGCCATTTCTCTCCATATTATTTATCTAGACCCGAACTAAGATCATCCGAAGGTTACTGACGTTTACGGCACCCATGATTTGTGTCACATATCCAACGTAAACTTCCCAACTACCAGCTGACTTCAACTCCAGCATATTGTACATACGAGTAACCGAAACTACCCTCAACTTCTCCAATTCTAATCGTTTTCTTGAACGATGCAAGCTGATGACGTTAGCACCATTTAACCCTTTAGGGTGAATACGCAACGAACCGAAAAATCTTATTTTACACTTTTGAGTACATATATGTATATATACACATACACATACATACGCACACACGTAAGGTCCGATCATTCAGATACTTTGAATAATATTTTTAAGATTCAAGAGGATGCAGTTCATATAATATAACTCAAGCAGTCGCCGTACAATTCACGCCGCACATTGAGGATGCCTGGGATGCTTTAAAGCTAAGAGAGTAACAGAAGCTTTAACTGAGACGTCGGGTATGACCAACGTCGTATACAACTTCTCTTTTCAGCGAGACGAAAAGTTGCCCGTATAAAGTTTGCGACTTGCGAGACCATAGCCGAAGGAGCGGTATCATCTTGGCATAAAATATGGATTATTCTGGATATTTGCATTTGGAAAATAAACCGATAACTTGAAGAAATGTTCCCTGCGTAGCTCTGTCTATACTGGTAACCATGTCCTGTTATCATGCTGCGGTGTACTTATGTACTCGCCTTACTCTCCTCGAAGCCCTTCTTCGGCCTCAAGCTCTTTTTAAGTCCGCCTTCACTCCCAGGAGCTTCTTCATGTTTACTCTTATTGCCTGTATCCATACCTTGCTCTTATTCTCTTCGTCATATAGACACAACATGGAACACTCTTCTCTTTTGTTTATTTAAAATTTAACGAATTCGGGTGATGCTCAGCGTGGCGAAGTAACGTGGGACAATAAACATTCCGAGAGAATGTTGGAATAATATTTCAACAAGGCGAACCCAGCCGCCTATGTAATACCTAATAATTGGCGAAAGGCAAATTTATTTTTTTTCTCTTCAATATTTTTATCTTCGAATTCGATACCGGAGCTTCTATCGAATCGAGTAAAGTGAAACATTCTTCTGTTCGTTCAATCGAAATTTAATATATCCAGGTGAAGCTGTTCGTGACGGTGACTCGAGACAATAAACATTGCGAAATGAATATTGGTATAATATTTCAGCAAGGCGACTTCCGGCATATACGAAATACGTAATCACTGGCAAAGGCAGCCTTTATTTTTTGTACAGAATGTTTTTCTCTTCAGATTCGATTTCTATCGAATCGATTAATGTGACTTAATACGTGGTGAAAGGGTGATTGACAATGTGAAATATTGTTTTGGCCTCTCGTGTAGCTTTGTCGGGAATAACAGGATAGGAAGTTGAAAAACAAAGTAGAAAGAAAGACAAACGAACATGAACCATATAATACAAAAGGGAAGCAGTGTTGCCAACAGTCACGAGATTAGCCCATTCGCCGCTGGCGATGTTCATTCACGATGTGTTTGTACGTTTCGCTGGTGCGCTAAACCGCATGTTTGGGAAAATCGAGCGAAGCGTATCTGCCAGGGGTTGAAAACGTACGAGGGATGCACTGCGCTCGTGGCCGATATACTGCTGTGGGTTTTGGATAAATTATCTTCCTGAAATTTTTTTTCAAAAGCGGGCTAAAACGACAAATTTACGAAAGGGGTAATAAAACAGGGGTTAAAGTATCTCGGTGTAACTCAAAGGGCAAAAAGTCTTTGAGGTTTTTGTTTTAGTTGCCTGACATATATTGTAGGAGGGGTGAGGGGGTGGGTAAATGTTAACGCGACTTTTCTAGTCGAGACGCCTCGGGGGTTGTTTTTCATGTAGCATGCGTTTGTAAAATATAAAGAGGAATCTATTGGCGTTCAGTGTATAGATATAGCTATGAATCATCCCTTGGACTTGGGGTGTATTCCTTACTGCGTCGAACGACATCAGGAATTCTTCGGCGAATATTTAGCAAGAAAATTTAGGAATTTCGTGTCACTATTATTCACGTCTGCGTATTGTTTACGCGGCGGGTTTAAAAATTTCGAAGTCACTTTTGATTAAGTTCTTAGGGGTGGAAAGAAAAATCGTCGAGTATTCTTGGTCGCAGGACGCGGTAGGGTGAGAGGAAGGTTATCGTCCGTTTAATACCATCTCAGCTCTACGTAGGGGGGTGGTATCTACACTTTATTCAAATATTTCCAATCCCAGGATTATTTCACGGATCATCTCGGGTTGCAGGGACGCTCGGCGTCTCCACTTTTACGCACTATTACGCGTCTCGCACTTCGAGTTCGCCCCTTATTCTTCCCCGCGACGAACGTACAAGGAAGAGAGGAGTATAAGGGACGGTTAAAAAAAAGGGTAACCTAAGTTGACGGAAACGGAATATGGAATAGGGGTTTAGAAAAATGGAGGGATAGAGGGACGGTGTAGTATCATCCTTATCCATCGGTATCTCTTCTTCTCGTCCCCTTATCACTACCACTCTGATATTCCTGTCCCTCAACTGGGCTCACGGACACACTCGACGAAGATCCCAAGGGAGAGATAGAGCTGGAATTCGGAAGGTGTTAGCCTCGCCATGTGTCGCATGATTACAATTCCAATGCAAATCAAACGAACCAATCATAAGCCTCGGCGCCTTCATCCCTCTCTCTAGGACCCATTCAACCCTTATAAGGAAACCTTACTCGCTCTCACTGTTCAACATCTAGGAGGATCGACATTGTTCTCCGTTCTTTTCCTCGTGTTTCAGACACGCCACTCCCGTCGCGACGCCTGCCGTCGGAACGACAAAGAACTATCAGAGATTGGGAATTTTTCCTCCTCTTCTTTTTTTTCCCCACGAGGTTCGAAGTAAGACGTCCCTTCCTTGGGAAATATTGGCGAGAGACCAGGATGAAAAAGAAAAAACGTTCCGCAAATGGACCCGGATAGCGCTTTGTGCGAAAATGGAAAAGTCACGGGCCTGGAATATAAGAATACGAAATCAGCGAGCGTCGGGACGGCGCTGGCAGCAGCGCCAACTGTGTGCGAACATCAACCGCAGCGTGTAGCTGTGATTTTGTGCTTGTCGCCCGCGTATCCGTGGTCACATCTCTCGCCGTGCGATAAGACCTTTCGGAAATGTCCTCGCGAGGGCAAAAAGTTACCACGTTAGATTGATATTGAAATCGACACCGATTCGTCCGATCGAGACGAACGTCCCGAAAAAAGATTCCTCTTGCCTCGGTACCTTGAAACTTTCCTGTATATCCGAATCCCCCAGAGCCTTGAGACTCGCTCGATCCGTCAAGGTTCAATCAGCGAACTCTGACCCTCCTCCTTGCTTTCTTTGTAACCCCTTCCACACACTTCCTTCCCTCTCTCGCTCTCCTGTCTTCCTTACCATTCTAACCTTCGTCTCTACTTACCATTCGTACATCAACTTACTCTCTCCTTTCGTCCTGTACCGGAACTCCTGGAACCTCTGTAAAATCGTGGATAGCTCCGGCTGACATGAGGTCATGTGTTAACATCCAATTCCAGAAACCCCTACCGTTTTTCGCGCCCCTTTTACTCGACTCCTTCACCCTCGCGCCATTCTCTGCTCATTCTCTTCGTTTCTATCTGTCACGCCGGCGACGTCTTGAGATCGCGTCGTGTCGCGTCCCGGCGTCTTCGACGACTTCGAAATCTGTGGAGCCGAGATGGGATCCAAGCGAATTTCTATTCCGAGAATATAAACGGTCGTGTCTCAATGGAAACAGGAATAAATCTACTTGCTGCCCGTTTTCTTCTCTTAAAATCCCGCCAATGATCTTTGCTCCGCTATTCATTTCCTACAGACTTTGAAGAATGCTTCGCGTGTGGGATAAACAGTTTTCTTTAACATTAATTTATACTGACTATACACACGTTTTCGAAAGACAATCTTGAAAAGTGTAATGCATTTTCTTTATTCGATAACGATAACGAAAATTCGAGAACTAACCTACGTCACCTTCGGCCGTCCACCCTTCGTCCATGTATCCGCAAGCCAAACGGACGCCAGCCAATTCTTCTTTCACTACGAACTAACGTGCCGGTATGATATGGGAGTTGACATGGAACAGTCTAAACTCTGCGAAAACGAGAGCTCTGACGGAGCCTATCAAAAGAGACGGTAGCTTAACAAATCCTGTCGATTTTTGAAAACGCCCAAAATCAAGAAACGCAACTGTAGGTGCTGATTTTTGGAGATGCATAAAATCAGTAAACGCAACGGAAATGCACGGCCGCTCAGACAGCTCGAGAACGTAATACATCAAATCCCAGCTACAAAACTGAAATCTCTCCACCAGTTCATAAATTGGGAGTGTTCGTCAGAGCTAGTTCAGCTAATCCGTGAAGGCCGAGAACTGCAACCAGAGGACACTCAGGTGGACACTTCACCATAACACAACACTGCACTTCCGAAACACGCGCAGAAAATCGATAGGATTTTCTGTATATAGCGAGAGCAACGCGATCACCACACAAGCGAGAACTTCCTACACCGTATAGGTAACACAGATAGAAAAACTATCAACTGATAGCACAGGAGCGGGAGCGAGTTCGAGGCACCTCGATCGACGTCCCAAGAGACACTGCTTTGACAACAGTCAAATTCGGGAACTAATCAATCTGATTGGTCGAGATCCTTATAGCCGATAACTCTTATCCTTTCCCTCGAGTTGGCCGTTTAAATTAAATCTAGAGCATTCCTTAGCGAATCGGTACGTAACTTTTGGAAATCCTCCACGGTCGTTTCCCAAAGGCATCGGGCGACAGCTGGGCACCACATCCAACTCTCGAGTCAGGGGAATTCTCCCCTGCTCTTAACCGTAACAAAACTCTATCTCCGCCCGCTCTACAACCCCCTTTGCCTCTCTCTAGCGGGACGCCGGTATCTCACCCGGACCTATGCCGGTCCGTGGAGACGTCTCCGTACGGTACTCTTCTCTGTCGGGCAACTCGGTACGTCGAGACTATCCCTTCACGGGAGATTCGAGCACCTCGACCTCGACTCAACGATGACAAATCTTTCCGCGAGCATTGGCGTAGCTGTACGAATCGACCCTGAGCAGGGTGGCGACTCAAAGGGAACCAGGAACTGAGAACGATATCTGAATCGGTAGCTGGAGTCGCTTTGTGACCGTGAGTCCAAAAATCATACCGCAGAAGTTATTTTACAGAAAATTACATTAACGAAATAAATAAATTATAAATATAAACAAACTTTATATACTCATCATTGAAATCATGAACCGAAATGATGATTCATAGCCAAGAAACTTTCAAGATTATCTTCTCTTCCTCATATATTTACTACAGTAGGGTAGACCGACCAGCTAACGAGAACTTATCGTTACATTCTACAGAAAAACTCGAAAATGTATGCTTGGGGAAGCTCCAGGCAATCACAAGGGGCGTCGTGCTTGGGAGCGACGGCGGCGTCAGTGTTGGCTTTGAATGTCAAAAAAAACGAAGGGATACACGTGGCGGCCAGGTAATACCAACAGGTGGATCAATTCTCTGATATTTCAAAAAATTGATCTATACGTACCTACCACTGTGTTAAAAAAAATACCGTGTTCTAATAAAAGATTCTAAGAACAACGTTTCTAACAATTTATTTCAGTTATCGATCAGGTCTAAAATGATCAAAAGTCTATAATCGTCAAATAAAAAATTCTTCAAGACTACTTTTCACGATGTCAATTACATAGATTACTTTATCAGCTTCGCCAGCAGTGCGTCTCGAAATTTCTGTCTTAATCGATTTTCGATTTCCCGATTTACCGATATTTACGACATTGCGTCCTTTGGACAATTGAGGTTTCCTTCTTGACTCTGTGCACCTATCTATATCCACTCAGGCTCCATTTCCGCGTTGAATCTCCGCTACTCCATTGCGCTGAGACAAATAGAAATATTTCTTTGTTACTCGCAAGTGCACCGACTGTAGCGGATCAAACGAAGAAGCCCGTAACATGTTGTGCATTCGAAGGGAAACTGGAAAACGTGAACTGCGCTCTACCATCTAGACTCGAATTTACCTATTTTTATTCTTTCTATTTCCAACTATACTTCTTCTTTCATCTGCTTTATCTTTTCTTTTTATTATACTCTTACTGCTGTCTCCGAATGCACTATCGAGGAAAGATTCCTATTTATTTCCAAGATCCTCCTGGCTAAGGATTAGCTGCTTAAGGATTACCCTAGTAAACTATAGCTCAGCTCCCTATCTGCAAATACTTGAAACATTTGAAACGCTATATAGACAATTATTTATGTAAATAATTATAAGGGTGGTATACGTAAGGGTTGCTCCGTAGTCAGTTTCACTGTTTCTAATGGTAACGAGTCAAGAACATCTGCACGGGGGGATGCAGTAGTCACGTGGTACGAGACGGAAAGGCTCCCGGGAGATGCTACATTATCATTCCCCGGCCATCCTGTCCAGCATATATAGTACCCACCTATAAGGCTGTATCTAGAATAAGAGAGAGGATATTCCTATTCGCATGTTATACCCAAAATGCACGCCTGTACATACCGTACA
Organism: Calameuta pallipes; assembly: GCA_030142375.1. Taxonomy (NCBI): domain Eukaryota; kingdom Metazoa; phylum Arthropoda; class Insecta; order Hymenoptera; family Cephidae; genus Calameuta; species Calameuta pallipes. Next base: position 334,252 of record JARQSW010000489.1, on the reverse strand, counting down.
ACTGAAAACGCATAACGTGCGATTTCTATGGGAATGCGGCCAACAAAGCCGGAAGGGTGAATCGAAAGATAAACCCCAACTTCTATTATAGTATCGCACCCCACTCGAAAACATCGGAAATACCCTTCCGGCAAAATTAGGCTTGTACCCACGAGATGTAGTAAATCCAATAACTACTCCTGGCATATCCCACCAGGTTTTATCAACGTATGTTAATAATATATCAAATGATAGTTTTTTTACAACAGTATATATGTCCCACAATGGTCGCACCATTTTGCAATAAACTGTCGCTGACGTGTAAATTCCGCTGGAAAGTCCGAATTAGCCTCAAGGATCTATTTAATCCCGTGTAATCGCAGTGCCTTTACGTAAATCCTATTGCCAAGTACTCGTTCGCTTGTTTTTGTCCTTGCTAATACCTGCTCCAGAGGATGCTATGACAATAGGATTTTCTAACAAAGACAAAGAGAATCTTGGTACATGGTATACCGTTGCGGAGTCTGTATACGAGAAGCAAGACGGTTCAGCAGGAAATCTTGATCCTCAGCAAGATAGGACGACTAGAGAAGGATAGTAAAACTGTGTGGTAACGTAGCGAGAGTGTGTCGAATAAGATGGTGGACGCGGTGGATACCCAAGACGAAGTTGACTTAAGTCCGGCGTCTAAATGGACGTCATCAACAATAGTGTTGATACTCAGGGTCTTACGTGGGGCCATAAACTTAGGACAAATGGCGTTTAAGAGAGTTCAGCAGGACGAAGGGGAGGGTTGCGCTCGGTGGGAGTAAAACAGCGAAATGTGCAAAAGAAGAAATGAAGAAATAGTACAACTATCTCGAGCTAAGGTTTCAAGAGGAGAATAAAAACGATTCGGTAGCACCTCCTTCCAGACCTCCATTTCATCTCCTCCATTCTCTATGACCTGGTACCACGTACCATTTAACGTCCTCCTTCTTCATGTATATCGACGAGTCGGTACCTTTTACCAAAAGTCAATACCTTGACCACCTCCATTTAACACCTTCACAGCCACCCGTCTCACCAGTAGAGTACTTTATTAACATCTTTACGAGATCACGTATCGGATCCCATAAGAAATCACGAGTTGTTGATGAGACAAGGATTAATGGTAATTCATCCGAAATACCCTGTTCCGTATACCCACTGTTCAGGATGCAGTCTTCACATATATATATAGAGATAGAAAAGTCTGTCTCTGGAACAGATGCATTCTTACTCATTGCAGGTAGTAGATATCCAGCTGGACCAACTCTGAAGAGGATATCTTCTGGTCCAAGAGTCTTTTTCTCGTTAACGCGCGTAGATAGCGGAGTGTCCTTCCGCTAGGTAAGAGCTGTCCATGTGGGTAGGGTGTGGGTCAGCGGGTGGGTAGGGCGAGGGTAGCAAGACGAAATGGAAGTATATATCAAGAAGTAGGGAAACTTTTCGAATCTCCAGGGCAAGAGTAAGAGGTATACACGTCAGTGTACATCTCATATTTCTTATTCCCTGGGGAAGAAGGACGAGAAAGACGATGGTTCTTCCGTCTAGGAGGTGCTGGATGGGTATTCTAGTTCCTTGGCTAAGGGAAGATAAAGTTCTAGGATAGTTCCAGTATGCTGATACGGAGGGCTCTGCCAGCGCAGGTGCATGACCTATACCGTGAACTCCCTTAACTTTTAAACTAAATAAACTACAGTTTGAAGCCTTGGACGACGTAGACGTCGACGTCCGGGTCGTCGTTGTCTTTCCCAAGAGGGGCGGCTGGTACTTGCCGTATCCTCTTTAATAATCCTCAGTTCTGCGAAGGGTGAGCGCTGATCGCGGAGCAGGTCAGGTACCCATGTATTATTTTGAAAATTCAACAGTCCTTATACCCTGGCAATTGTCTCGTTTCGAAGCGGTTCGACCGTACGGAATTACGGAGGGTCTATTACTGTTTGCTGGCGAAATTAGATTTTCGATGTCATGCTAAAAGGCTTTTTACGAGAACTACGCGTCCTTCTCCATCGTACAAATTGGTCGAGTCTAACGAGCGACGGTGCTTCGTGGTTTACGATTACGAGAAAAAGTCGCCTCACGACATGAACTTACGGGGCATATGCTATTCAAATTTTATTTTATTCTCTGACTCTGGATAATGTTAGGATATAGCCACTTCTATCTCTTCCCCTCTCTTCCTTTCTCTTTCACTCTATCCTTCTCTCCGCTTTTGTCTTTATTTCTCTCTCTCTCTCTCTCTCTCTCTCTCTCTCTCTCTCTCTCTCTCTCTCTTACATTTATTTTTATCAACTCCGTTTCCAGCTTTCTATTCGGTTATGTCATATATTATTTTTTTTTACATTGACCCTTAGGGTAACAGCCTCTGTTAGCGAATACAAAGGAATGTACTCCGTTCAAATTCTACAGTCCAGTATTACTTTCCATGGATACATATTTCTTTGGTCTTTCGTGTATCTGGCTTTTCAATTAACGAAATGCGGTAGACTAGTTTTTGCATCTTTTTTTTTACTTTTTCTTCATTTCATCTCAAATAAACTCGGATCAAAGAGTCTAATAATTATATAACAACGTTTATATGTATATATGTATACATACATATAATTAGTACTTATATATGTCACATATATTAGTATATATGTATATTTATTAATAACAAGCCTACATCACAAGGCATCTTTCTTCGTCTCACTTTAATTTGCATTGCCTAGAGCATAGAAAGCTGCTTATAGACCCGTGGGCATATTCGAAAAGAATGAGAGCAAAAGAAAGAGATAGATGAAAGAAGAGGAAAAATTCAAATATCCAGAACACGAGCCTTTAATCCGACCTATCAGATGGCGGTCAAAGGTAAAGAATCGCGCAAAAGCTCGTCCGGGGGTAAATTCGGCTTTAAAGTTCGAAGCGAGGGTGGTTTCGTCGCATCGCCAATATCCATAGAAAATTCGATTCATTTAAGGCTGGCTCAAGGGGGTCAAAAAGACTGTATGTGTATACAAATAGTATACATATATATGTATACTTGTACAAGAATGTAACGGGGGGTGAACTTGTCTTTAAAAGAGAATACGTTCCGGATAAACGGGCGAATATCGTATAAGGGGCGATCGGAAGGGTAGTGGTAGTGAGTCAAAAGAATGAGAATGAGACGTTAAGGTTGGAGTTTGCAGAGTATAAAGAAATTCTTTGGTGTTTTTTTTATGGCTGTCCACGCCACCCCCTATTTCACTATGAAGAAAAGTTCAACCCCTCCATCCTTTCCAGGACGAATTTTATTAAATAAATATGTAGCTTCCGCGTTGCCTGCCTTGCTTGCTGGCTAATAGAAAATAAAAGAATATTCCACGCTTTGACTAGCTTTATTGCAAAGAAAGCATTCCGATTTTTGCCTTTGAAACGAAGATAATGAAGCAGAAGGCATTTGTGCTTTTCACCACTGCAAACAATTATAACGGTAAACTGTATACAATATAGAGTGCAACGTGATGATGCTTTTGTGATTGATTATAGTCGAGTTTGTATGAAGAGTTAAAAAAATTATTTTTTTTTAATATTCATCCACTACGCCATTTTTTTATTATTTGAAAAAGCTAGGTGTATTATTATATAAGCTTGTCGAAACAGGTGAGTCGTACGATTTTATCTTTCAATATGGTTTCTTATCCGACACCCTCGTCTAACGGCGGTACAATACCCAGTTACTGAAATTACACGAATTCATGGTAAAATCAAAGCAGTCAGCCACAAATGAGCGAGCGAGAGTTTGTTTTTACGAAATTGCCGTCAAATTGCTCGATTCCGCAAACGTGGAATGGAGGTCGAAATAACATTTGCTTACCTTTGACCTCGTCCCTATACATCCTCTCATTCAAATGGCAATACCGCTTTTCCGTTCTTCATAGATTTATTTTTTACCATAGGCCATACCCATCAAATGAAAACTTAATGAAAATTGTACATGATTGACCTCTAGGAAGTCAACTATGGGTCAAATGAAAAGCATATTCAATTATATATAGTTTCAGTGCGAATTCGAGTGTGTCAGTATATGTAGTCAGGAATGAAATTACGCAATCCTCGGAAAATGGTTTCACGGAAGACCTATCGTTTCTATATGTATCATTGTCCGGACGGACGGTCATATCCTAGTGTTCACGGCAGTCGGATATCGTTGGAATGTCTCCGTTTCATTTAGCAGGAAATATTTCGCGGTCGAGCATAAAGCGCAAGAGACGCTCAGTCGCAAAGTTTTATTGCATTTATTGTAAAACGAACTTCCCAACGGTCGAAGCAAAGAGTTGGTAGTAACAGTGAAAAAAGAGATCGAGCTAAAGAGAGAGAGAGAGAGAGCGAGAGAGAGAGAGAGCGAGAGAGAGAGAGAGCGAGAGAGAGAGAGAGAGCGAGAGAGAGAGAGAGAGCTCGGTGAGCGGACGGTATCTGCAGAATGGGGATGGAATCAGTAGTAACGGATGCGGAGTGAAAGAGGGTTGAAAGAGGGATGGATGACGAAGAGATACAGGGAATGGTGAAAAGAGGTAAAACCAGAGCGAAATCCAAGCACCGATAGGACAACTTTTGGCGGTGTCATTGTTGAAATTTTTATTGTGTCCAGTGGAGTTTTCTAACAAATTGGTCGGGACGAAGTAGCGTCCAGGACTGTCGTTAAATGAAAACGGCTTTGGGAATCCACTCATTTTTCCCACTGAGGTCGAGTATTTTCACGAAGTTGCCGAATGAATGTGCCGTTCGATTTACTCCAAAATACCAAAATATATATAGTGATTTTTTTGTTGTAAATACCAAAGTTTTCTAGCCATAAGAGTCAATGTTGGTGGCAAGATACTAACCAAGGGGTTGAACGTCATATTTACCCTAAAGTTGTGCGCCTTATTATATCTGGAAATAGACGAGTAGTTTCAGAATGTAGTCGCCAGAGTGCGCTCTGGGTTAAGAAACTTTTTACTACGAAGATATTAGTTCGAGGAACTCAGGGGGGGGGGGGAGGCTCGTTGAAAATAGGGGTAGTATGGGTGAAAATTGAAACGTTCCTATCGCTTCGGCACTGTGTACGGTATAGCTCAGGTTGGCTGTTATGTTACGGACGAGCATTCTCTTCCTCTCTTCACTCTCTGCTTCTTGAATATTGGGGAATCAGTATTTTGTCGGTACTCCGCTACCGTAGGACCGGGTTAGAAGCCGGGGAGGTAACTTCAGCCCTATCTCGGTCCGCCACTCCTTCCGGCCTAGATAGACCATCCTCCTCCCCAGGGGTTTCCGGCTTAAAAAAAGCTCAGAATATTGACAGTTCTTCAAGGAGAGTAACGACCAATGAGATTCTGCATAGGAGTCTGGTCATTTTTATACCAGGGTAAATTTCCTTCTCGTTGAATCACTCTATTTCACTTTTAAGCACAACCCTTACTCGTTACTTCGTAATACATTGCAAAAGTGACCCTATTTATTTGCTATAATTATTTAATGCAAAAACAATAACATCAGCAGGTTTATAGTACGGTAACTTACCTTTGCTAATTTTACCATCCCCTAAAACCTCCATTAATTTTACCATCGAAAACCAACCCCTAAAACCTCATGGTACCGTACCGTACTATACCGTCATACCGCTAACGCCATAACCCAGCAATACTATCCCATGGCCCCCGTTCATCCCCTCCCCAACACTACCTCGTGTTATATACGTGCTGTGTGCCAGGCTAACCTAACTTATTACTTCCCTTAACTCGTGGCATAAAGCTGGAACCAGGACCGAGCCAGGAACTCGAACGCTGCCACACAGAGAACGTGCATCTATGAATCAGTACCTGGTAGAATACGTGACTGGGCTCTCTCATCCCTTGATCCATTTTCCACATCCATCCCCTACGAGATTCACGTGCGGGGATGAATTCTCATCTCCCGTTGTATGTGAAATGAGGATTCACAGGTTTGTTCGAAAGTCTCTCGATAATTCACTGGCAAACGAATTTTTTGCAAGGGCTTTTAGTTACTCTGTATATTTTTTCTCCTCCGTGCCTCGAGGGTAAAAGAAATTGTACCCTTGAGAAAATGATGCCAGGAGTTCATTCCCTTAAAAAAAAAAAACTGGGAGTGGACGGGAAAAAGAAAGTAAAGTAATTCTGGGTCCATTGGAGTAAGCCTGAGGGTAAAAACGACCTGCTAATTCTGTCTGGTTGCATCAGGGATGTCTACCACGTGGTCCATCCCTGAATAATTTATTGCTGTGCGAGGCACGACTCCGCTTTGCCAGTCGGTCACTTTAGGATTTCACGTATTTATCTAGCAGTACGTAATTACAAACCCCTGCGAGCTCTTGGACCACCGCGTAAGGGACGTTTACCACGTGGACAAAGTTTTTAACTACCCCTCACACAGTGAGAAAGTAAAACACATTCGGGTCTCTCTTCAGTAAAAGATCCATGTCATCTTTAAACAACTTAACTAACAATTAAGAAATTTTATCGAAATTGTATTGAAATTTTATCATCGATTTTCTGCGATACCGATTAGTGGTCCCTATTGTCATTCGATGTATTTAAAACCGCTTGGCATGTGTGTTAACGGAATGCAGTCAATTACCTAGATTGCGATTACTTTAGAAATATAAAGATATGTATTATAATAATCGCGATTAAAAAAATAAAATTTCGATATAATTTCTTAATCATTCATGGGATACCGGTTCATCGCACCTACTGAGTCTCTCTAATAAATAAATATAAACAGGATTTTTCTTACTGACAGAACTTATCTTCGAAATTACCGATTCTTCGAGAATCCGTCATGACTTCTCCAAAGCATGGCTTCGCCAGTACTCGACCTTATCTCGAGTGTAGATACGTGTTCTCCTAACAGGCAAATTAGCACGTTGGAGAAGTTCCTTAGAAGTTTACCCAACGGGCAAATCAGGTAGCCTCAGTCTGGTTACAGTGTTACGTTATCCCGGTAAGAGGGAAGTTCCCTAGTAGCGATGAAAATTCTACCCAGCAGCCTCTATGACATTATCGTGTAGAATTTATCTGATGAAAATCTTGACGTACCGGTGTTATTGAATCACGTAAATAACAAAGGAATAACCAATTGGAATAGTATAGCAATTATCGGTGCACTAGTTGGTCGTTTATTTAGATCCTAAGCTTGAAATCTAATTAGATGATATAAGCTTAACGTAGAAGCGAAGTCTCCAAGTCCATAGCAGGATGCGACTCGAGTCGGTTTGGCTTTGAGCGAACCTGAGTTCAACGTTCACTTCAAGCGTTCAACTCCATGTGAAACGTGTCTACCTACGGCCATGTTTGACTTTGGTCTCGGATATCGTTTTGCTGGCTTCTCTGTCTCTTCCTATTGCTACGCTTCCTTCCTTCCTTACCAGCATCTCTGCTGAACCCAAGGACGCCTGGAAAGTCCACCGTACTCAGACTCCTCTTCTTAGGCAGGCATCTCCTTTAGCGGCTTGAGAAAGTTTTGGTCTAATGGTATGAGCTTGCTCTACCCATTAATTGGCTAATTGTCCTCTAAAGATCTAGTGACACTTCAGTTTACATCGTGAACTCTCGTCTGGGACACTCGAGTCTCTTAAATAATTTTTTTCCCTCAATTCTCACATTTCGATGATCCTTTATTCTATTTTTAGACATGGAGATGTCGGACGTCCCGTTCCATTAGTTTACCAGTTCGTCGGTTCGACTGTTCGCAAGTTCCTAGGTGGGACTCTGTTACGGTTCCAGTCAGGAGACGGTCAACTTGCAACTCAGCGTAAAATGACATTACCGTTAACCCCTACGGCACGTTAGTGTTTCAAATGTACACATATTGTGCATCAACGTGAACTTCGTGAACTGAACCATAATCTGTTTAGACTAACTTCTGAACGTGTAGTAAGCTCGCCAGAGATTAATCACGGAGAATAATTCCTTGTGGTTCCGAAAGATTTCCTTGACACCTTGATAAACTGAAATTTTAGAATTAGGAGAAGAAAAAAAATGTTTACACAAAAAAAAATTATATTACATGATATTAACAATCGCGGTTACGTACGGGTTAATTGTCTACGTATATTTTAAAAAATGTTAATCCAACAGCGAAGGCATGAAAATCCTTCTGCAATCGTTACGCAGCATCCCTCACGACCAACGTTTAATATTTCGTTTACGAGCGGAAACGATTCCATTAGGAAAGTTTCGAAACTCAGGCTGGGCAAGAGGGAGGACCTCTTCGTTAACACCTTCTGTATTATTCATTCGATTACTTTACCACAAGCGATAGATGCTCTCCGGCCTTATTTCTGGCGAAAGACAAAATACCTGGTAAATGGTAGTTAGTAAAATATTCTAAGTGATAATGGAGAGCGTATACCAAGAATAAAGCTATAATTAGTTATTTAGTAATTATATCAACCGTTCATAGAAGTGCCAGTTCCATCAAAAATTTATTAAACATTAAGTCAGTTGAATATAGGGTTTAAGGTGTGTAAGTGTGAAACAGCTAATAATAATATTTCCAAGTATCGAGGTCAGAACTGAATAATCAATGTAGATTGAGTGAGTCTCGCCTCCATCCTCTTCCCCTTCGACTCTCTACCCACCGAGTTGTTCATCAAAATGAACGGACCTAATTTCGGCTCGACTAAAAAGTCCTGCAGACTAATTTTTTAGGCACCCTACCTAGTGGAACAGGGTGGTCGAAGTTTGCCAAAGTTACACGGCAAATTTCGCTAACAGCCAGGCTGACGGTATCGCCGTCGAATAATTAATGCGAATCGAAGATCGCATTGAAATCGAATTGGGATTTTTTCTAAAGGCCGAAAAGAATAGGTATAAATGATTGAAAGGCTCGTAAGTGCTGCCTTTGTAGGATTGTCTTAATTGTTTATCCTCCTGGCGTAAATTATGTATATAAATTCATAATTAATACTTACTCGGACTGTACATCATGGAACTGTGACATTATTTGTATAGCATTATAGGGTGTACACAATTAACAGAAAATTATAAGCGTTTAGCAGATAGGCATAATGAATTTCAATGATGCGTCCAAGCGAATCATCGACACTCCGGTAACAATGTTGAATTTCTATCGTCATAAAATATTGGCGAACATCGAGCAGCGAATTTAATTCCCTGGCTGAAACTCGAAAATGTACGTGCGCCGAGATAAATCTTCCTGTCGATAGCTCACCAGTCGGATTAGAGTCTACATTTACGCCTCTGCCGCCGCTTCCTCCTCTGGTCTCATCCAGTCGCCCAACCAGCCAGGTAGCCAGCCAACCATCCAGTAACCCAGGGACACCCTTCGAATGAACCTTGGAAAGTTCGTCTCATAAATGTGCCATGGCTTGTTATAAATTCAACCCTCATCAGTCACCATATACTATAATCTACAGTGTGAGCACGATACGAAGGCATAGGAGCATCTCGACGCCGACGCTCGACGTCGATGCTCGACGCCCCTGCTCGATACGGGACGTCTATACCAGAATCATTCACTTTGCATGTAGAGTCGTACACGATTTCGTGTAATGCAAGAAAGCCGGATTGGCTTTGAGTCTGAATAAATTTTCGTTTTTTTAATTAAAAATAGCGAGTGGCTCCCTCTGTCAATTTTCTATTTTATATTATTTTTCACGTTTTTCCCAGCACTTCTGACTCTGACAACCGCGTAGTACGAGTTGGTCTGGTTTTCCAGTGCTAAAGGACACTATCGATTATACGTTATTTTATTGTACGAGTTCCTGGATATGGGTAACGGGTATAGCTGACTCCCTTCGACCCCATCATATAGCCCCGCGGTAAGGTGTCAGTATGCGAGAGAAAAACGTATGTGAATGGGAGGTGGTCAAGCTCTTGGCTGGCGAGAAGAAATTTATTTTCTCGTAAAAGCTTATGTCCGCCGAGCGTGTAAACTACCCTTGAGCCTCCATACCTGCCGACTCTCGAGAGCCGAGAAAGCTTTTGACTCGGCTGTGACTTTCGGCCTCGCGTGATTGATACTACCCAGGCAAGTTCAATGGACCCTCTGACGTCATGGACGTCTCAGGCGTCGCGACGCCCGACGACGCTCGCATCGTCTCCGCTACAGAAATCGACGTTCCACCCTTCATCCAAGGGCCAAGAGAAATGTATCGTCAGGTTGATAGTCACCTTGACTATACGTTTCAACGTAGACTCGACCCTGAAAGCCCTAAGTGGGTTACCCCTAACTTTTCCCAAAGGGTGTGCACCCTCAAAAACCTACAAGGAGCAAAGTGTGCCATTCTCTGTGTGGAAAATCCTACATCCTCCAAGTTTTATCAGCTCTCTCACAGAGTGCCGTGTAGCCGGTCACTCCGTGAGGTGGAAGTAGTCCCCTCGATGAAGGGATTGAGAGCCCACGTGAAAATTTGATTCTGAGGAAAGGTTCGCTTCGGCAATGACACCAGGTGTCTTGTATTCTCGCATTATTCCCAGTCTATCTGTCAGCTCTCAAGAGGTGCGAGAAGGAATATAGTCACGGCATCCTCGGTTCACCCACTTTTTTCCTTTTTTCTCTCCTCCTATGAAACGTGGCTCCTCTAGCATCCGAGCAACTTCAGTACGAGTCGCAATCCCTCCTTGGTACCGACTCCTCTGCAAGGCACAAACGCGAGAATTGTTCCGCGAGAAGTTCCCCGGCTCCGAGGGTGGTTTAGTACTTGGCGAGTCGTAATGCGCGAGGTACGCTAATAAAATGCACAGCGAGCGTGAGGACGTAGACACGATCTAAAATACATAGGTAGCTAGAGGCCAGAGTACGACGTAGTTACGTCCCTTCCTGTGTACCAACCTTCATCCTGCACCCACCAACCTACGTGCTGTCGTTACATGCTATACCATATACGCGTTACTATACATTTAAGAACCGAGAATTCCGTAGAATCCAACTGGTGCGGTTTTCTATAGAAAATGCCAAGCTGCACTTTTCACGGTTGGCTCATGTATACCTTGTATACCATATATAGGTATACCTGGAGCTTATATATCGCATACATGTGTAACCATTCGACGGGAAAATGTCAGCGGTATCGTGAGACCAGCAAAAGCCAATAGACGGGGCGGACAGGTATCTGCGATATCTGCTTATAGATACTTTTCTACTCTCGCACTCTTTATCTCTTTATCTCTTTATCTCTTTATCTCTTTTCACCAGTATCGGACATTTCTTCGCGAAGCGAAGTCCAGGTGAACACGTTGGTGAAATTGTAGAAGGTCAATCCTGAAAACGGGTATTCCAATGGGATGATCGTATACGAATCGTTTTCGGCTATATCGGACTTTACAGAAGAATCATCCCGACTCGTTGGTCTATGTCTATTTGATGCGAGAGTTCAAATATCATGAAGAAATTTTGAGGAGGCAATAAACGGTGCGGGGAGGGTTTGAACGTGGTACGTCGCGATATAAGGGGTTACTGTCCTTTAAAGCCAGCCACAAATTTAACCGCAACTGGCATAATGCGTTCTCATGCATGAAATATAAATTTCATGTTGAAATAAAATAAGGTCGTATTGGGTAAGGGAAGGTAATAGCTTGAAGCCTGGTAAGGTAAGGTAAGGTAAGGTAAGAACGAAATATTGAGTTTACCAGGAATGGTGCCCAGCTCGTATCTAAGCTCTAGGGGTTGAGCCGGTAACGCGATCAAAGCAGCTCTTTTCCGCTCTCTAAACCGATTTCTCTTGCGACGTTGAATACCGCCACGCGTCCATCCTTGTACTGCCCATCAATTCGATGCTTTTCACTTTTCACCTCTAGCCTATTTTTTTCTGATTTTTAAAAATTTCAGATTGCCCAAGTTAATACGTTAAATGATTCAGCATAGTGTTAAAATTTTGGGATCATTCGAAATTTTCTTTGGTGAAATTAATTACGGAAAATTTTTCAAAATTATCGCCGGAAGTCGCCAGCAGAAACTGATCTTGGAGCTGTAATGTTTTTCACGGTCTAGCATATCTGATACCCAAGCCTGTGAGGTTAGACGCTATAACTATAATTTCCAACGCTTAATGTACAGGGCGAGTTTTCATGCAGTCGTTCCTACGACTTTCAGTCTGGCGGCAACCTGGAGTAGAAACAATCTGAAAACCCCCGACGGAATTTCTCCAAGTGATTCTGGTAAGCAGCCAAAGTGAGAGTGTAATGGAGCTCATGACACTCTATACGGCTACAAAGGGGGTAGAGGAAGCATTTGGCTGGCAACTGGGCTAATACTGGATTACGTCAGGGAGTGCATGGCCGCATAACACAGGACCGCACGGTTGAAGAGCAACAGCAACAAACGCATAGTCGTATTACGGTCCAATTAAACTAATATTTTTAATCGTATTGAATCAGAATGTAATCTGACAATGATTTCAATGGCGCGTGCGACCGGCAATAATGAAATTTCATTTATTATAATTAAATGAATGTACAGCGTTGTCCGCTAGCGCATTGTCGTTTCTCGTTAAAACGCCGATTCTCGTCAAATCGATAGGCGTTACGCCTAAATATTCATTTTCCAAAATTATTACCCACGCCGACACGTTATTACGCTGCGGCCACCGTAACCGCCACGCATATTTCCGACGCATGGAAGCACGGTTGAACATTGGCAATTTTAACGATTCGCCAAATCGCAAATATTAGCCATCGCACACCATTTATGCGCGACTATACAGGATGATCTCTGTATTAACGTTAGTCAGTTTAACCCACATAATAATTATCAGCCATTTTGACTTTTCAATTATTCCACTCTATATTCACTTCGTTAATTCAAATTCCTGTGTATACAAGTGGGAAAGTCAAAAAACCAGTCTCCAGATTGTGTTGGTTATTCGGTTTTTTTTTAATTTTATAAAAAGTTACTTTACATTCTTTAATCTTTTTTTTTACATAAAAATTGTACGATCAGCCAGTAATTCTCCTTTGGCAATTTGAAAATACCAATAGCATCTCAACAGGTCTTCCCCTTTTCTGGTATATCTTCCCAGTATATAGTCAACTTCCGTTTGATCTGTAGATTGAATCATACAGCCAATAACCGAGCACCCGCAGTGTCCAGTAATTCCCCTGGGAAATATCAACCCCTAAATACTAAAAGCCAGTTGGATTTTGACTTCTTTCAACTTCTTCGACCAGGGGTATCAGTCCCTCCCTCCCCACACATACACACAACTACCCGAAAACGTAAAGTCGAGAAAGATGAACGACGTTGATGTGCACGTAGGGGTGGCACACCGTTAACAACGACCCAATTCCTTTCTAAGAGCCCTTTACTAACAACCACGGAGGCTCGCTCAGTCTCCCTTTCGCAATTGAGAAACCACCCTTTCCGTCCCTGGAAAGATAGAGAGCGAGAAGAAGAAAGAAAAAGCCATAGTAAACTGAGCTAAGACTACAAGGAGAAACATTGGTGCGGTTTTTGCAAAAGCATAGAAATCCCATAAAGCTCTAGATGGCCATGAGTTAGGGAACCCATAGAGGGTGCAGTAAGGCTTAACAGTCCTATTCTAATCCCGACATTTTTCACGGAAATTACTCGAGCAATTTCCTTCAGGGAAAATAAAGGGGTGGCCTATATACCATTCCAACATGGTCCCCCACTCATTCTTAATCACTCGCACGCCCTCTAATTCTACCCCATCTCCACCTATGACGAACGACTCTATTAGCGACAATTCCAGTTAAACTATGTTTGGCTCGCGGCTCCAACACACCCACCTCAGCCGCCATTCGTCGACCTACACAAGGACCACAAAGTTGTGGTCCTGGTCTAACCATCTGATAATCCCGAGGAGCTCATCCGTCACGTTCCCGCCTTGATTTTGAACAACATCCTGTCTTTCCTTCGATAAAAAATTAATCTCCCTATATCAAAAAATTAAAATGTCCCATGCTTATCAGAAAATCAATTTCTTAATAATGACCCCTTCCGATTAGGGAGTTCCAATGACAAGGTAAAGAATTCACGCAAACACTCTATGAACAATTAAGTCTTTCATTGTTATACAACTAATACTCATCTCTTATCAGTCTCATGGTTATATACAAGCGTTATCAACGTAAGTACACGTGTTCATAGATGCTCGTGGAGGCTTCGCAAGTGGCACTAATCTGTTGGCTCGTGTCTCGGTTTGTTCCCAGTGGGAATCGAAGCCTGCAACCTTTGAAATATTTAGTAGACAGACCTCGACCACCAATGGAGCTCCGAGTAGTTTGGGGACTTTGTGGTCTGTCCGTTCTGGCTTCGAGCCTCTACCGACTGTCGCCGTTTCTACAGGAAAGATACATATAGATACAGCCTACAACAGATACGCCATGGGAATTCTTTCGAAATAATCCCAGCTTGGGAACTCGAGTGGGATACACTTTTCATACCCATTGAGAGAGATATCGGGGTTGACATTTTGTATTTACGTGTTTTCAGATACACACATGCATCTTTCAATATAACATATGCCATGTGTATTAATATTCGTCAATAGTACCAATCTGATATTTCGTACAAATATTATAGATAATATACGCAGAGACACTTTTCAATTCTATACATTTTAATACGTATTTCAAAAAGACCTTCGCTTTGGTATATATATATACTACGTTCGTCATTTCCAGTCAAAGGCATCGACTAGGTAATTAACGTTGGTACCACGTGTATTTCTCGCTACCACTATACGAAGAATGGAAAGGAAGCTTAAGTAATCGAGCGGAGTGGCCTCGGATTGAGTTGGTGCCGGTAATTTAGTTGGCTTCAACTGCCAAGCCGCAACGGCAACGGGAACTTAAGTGGTTCCGGTCGACGCCCGACGTTTCGAGAAGTTAGCGCAAATAGATAGATAGAAATTTTCCTGGCTGAAACGAAACTTGACGATTTTCAAATATATTCGCTCTCGGCGTTGCGATACCTCCGTCTCTCTCGCTGTCTCTCCCAGTTGATTCATTTGCTAAGAGATAGGCAAACAGATAGACAGCTACGAAACGAGTAAGGAATACAAGATGGTTTATCTTCGGTTTTTTTGATTTCAAAACTACTCAAGAGACGTGACAAGTAAATCAGAGAAAGTTAATACCAATACTGAAAATATTTTTTATTTTAATTCTTCCCAAAATATAATTTCGTAAAGTAACGCGTGTAGAGTTTATTGAAAGTTTTTTTTAAAAAAGCTAAGTGATAAAAGTTTGTAGGAGGCTGAGCACATGGACCATCCCTCAAAAATTGATATCGAGAATGATACAAGGATTCGGAAAGCCTCTGGATTAAAAGCTTTTGTGAAATATAAGCCACGTAACAGGGACCAGGCAGTACTTTCCTAGTATTTGGCATATTCACTTCCTACTTGTTTCTATTCAATGCTACTTCACTGTATATATATATACATATATATAGGTTCTTCATACAATATCTCTCTCTCTCTCTGTTTTCTCTCTTAACAGTCATCTGCGTTGGTTTATCTTCAAACTTTTAATTTCGTGACGGAGCTTTTATAGCCACGCAGCATAATTAGCTGGGCAAGAGCCCGGCGTCATTGAATATTTTAGCCCGTCTGCCCCTTGCCGAAAAAAAGGGAAGACGCCTTTAAAAAATAAAAACAAGTACCTACCATCCATGCGCAACTTAGTCAAGGCGAATATACAAACAGCTATATATATAGATAAATAGAGAGAGAGAAGTAAAGTAAAAGAGAACGAGAGGGCTCGGGCTATGGCCAGGGATTAAGAGTAAAGTTATGTCGGGCATTTTGTGGGCAGCTTTGCATAAGTTTTCCATCGCGCTCGCAGTCCGCGTTAACTAGCTACTATTTCGTAACCTGCCACCCCGCTGGATTAACACTGATTACTCCCCGCTAATTTGCAAATACTTTTCGCGCGTCGAAAAGCTCACTTCTTAATAGTCTGTCTCCCCTGTCCCCCCATCGCCAACAAATGTTATAATTTTTGGATCTTTATGCTTTCACAGAATGCCACGTGGACAGACCAACTGGTCAGACGAGGCTGGTAATTCGAACAGTATACCAAGGCAGAGTACTCCACATCAGAATCCTGGACCATCCTCCAGGAGCAATCCACCCAACAACGAATCGCCTTCCTGCAACGGGTTCAGGTTAGGAGTTTACGGCTGGCGGAAAAGATGCCTCTACTCCCTCGTCCTGGGACTCATGGTCATGGTCATCCTTAATCTCGCCCTTACGCTCTGGCTCCTCAAGGTCATGGAGTTCAGTTCGGTAAGACTTTCCTTCAGATTGAGTACACGAGTCAAACCCAACCAAACCTAAGAGCTCATTAGGCCTTGACTTCCGTCACGAAGTCCCGTGCTACATTTTTCTCTTTATTTCTCTCGGCGAGAGCGAACCTATTCCATCCTGAAGTATCTTAATGCCCAGGAGCAGGATCCGCCGAAGCTCGAGATCGAGCTTTCTCGTGCCTCGCGCTTAAATAAATCACGGAAAAGTTGGAACTCATAGAAACGTTATTTTACCAGGCTGGGTAAACTTCCGTTCTGTGCCTCATGGGGCTGAGGCGAGGGAACGAGCAAGCCTCCTCCGACCTGAGTCCGTGTCATTTTCGCGAGACGTTTTAGAGATTACGTTAGGTGGGCTACAGGGAATGGGGAATTGGGTGTACATAGGTAGAGGGGAAAGAAAAGCTCCTAAAACATTTTCTGAGAGAGCGCAGCCAGTGACAAAATTCTTGGCCGAGGAGGGAAAAACTTATTTCCCCAAGTGAGTCACCCCTTGGACTTCTGGCTAGATTCCACGTTTAACAAATTATTTCCGGTATTTTTGGTACTGGTGACCCGAGTCAAAAGATCATGAGCTACACTGATATTGCCTCTTAGTACTGAGTGGTTGCTAATGCTTTCTAGTGTGGGAAAGGAATGTCATTTTTTTCTTCCTCTCCCCCCTCCTCCAATCCCCCTCTCTTTACATTCTTTCTTCATTCAGTCATTTCTCTTGGATTTCTCCTTCTGTGCTCTCTTTTCAAGAATTTTCTTACAGGAGCTTTCAAGCTCAGCTTATTCCATGGCGAAGAACGCTTTGATGTCAAAATACGGACAGTGGTTCCGCAACCGTTTACGAGTGTCTTGAGTAAATTGCACGACTAGACATAGGCGTCTTCCTTAATATCAAACGCGTAGTGTCTTCCGGTTTATCGTTACAAAATATTAATGGTAATTTGTCTAAGTGGTAAATTCATTTTATCCGTAACGTTACGCCGTGATAATTCGATTGCTTCCCGATTAGCTGCTGTTAAGGGTGTGGATCGCGTATCTTACGGTAAACGCGCCGCTACGTGAAAACGCTTTGTAACTTTTGGACAGCCATTAAAGTCGACTTCTGTCTTGCGGCTTAAAATTAGTTTCGCGAGAGTTCAGTTCAGCAATCCTACCCCCTTCGCCAGTCTCTACGCCCCCGTTTTCTCACTTTACCCCAAACACTACTTCTTGGAGGATGGGGGTGTGTTAATTTAGGGTAGAAGAAATGCTTATTACAATTCACTCATAATTCCCGGGATCGTTGCCAAAGTCTTTTCTTTTTATACGCAATTCACTTTCTACGTGTTTACACCAATTTTTCAGGGTCCTCCTTTTTACTGGATGATGAAAAAATACGAATACTCGTGATTGATTCGTCAGTCAAAATTAAATTTTTAAATAAGTTCTACCCTCGTACAAATTGAAAAATCTTTTATGTGACTGCAAATATATATATATATATATATCTGTCTGATAAGAGACGGCATAAAATCATGCCGGGCTATATTTGCCTGGCCATTATCCAGTTTACCTACTCAGATTCACCCGATCTTTCGCGATGATCCTACGATGGGGTCTAAATTCGATGGAAATTGAGTATCAATCTGTAAGCGAGAAGTCTGGTGTTACTCGGATGGAAGAAAATATCCCGTGGGAAATGTAGAGACTCCGACTCTTATTTTACCTCATTCTCTCGCTTATCATTTTACTCTTATTTTACATCATCCCACAGTCTCTCGCTACGTTTCTCAGAACCCTCCCGTTTACTTTAGTCAACACCATATTGTTTTACCCCAGTATCACCTATTACTATCATATACAACACATCATCATGACACGCGGTTATCGCTTATCACTCTTTTAAAAAAATTACGTTCGGTATCAAAAAATTTTTCTTAATCAAATTTAAAAAACGACCATTAAAATATACCGAGGAGTGTCTTGGACGTTAAAAAAAAGTTACGTCAAGTCGACGACAGAGTCTTAAGGAGTGAAATTAATTGAGGGGATCTTAAACAGAGGACCTTGTAATATCAATTAACAATGCCGGTTTCGAATTCTCTGCCAGTCATCGCAGACGAGACTCTTTTCTCGTTCTCCGGCCTTCGCAGGTTCTCCCTTTGAACACCTCCGCGGCCGTCCTTTCCCACCCTTCATCCTTACTCACGCCTGTTCGCTGGGAATTCAATTTCTGCCGGTCTTCCGGGACTGATTTCTACGGGGAGTCTAATTAGACCGTCGATCGAGAACAACTTCAATCCATCCCTTCCACGAATCAGAACTTGCAATCTCGACCCTGATAAGCCCCCCATCTCCCCTACTAGCAACGACACAGCACCCTTAATGAGAAAAAAATTTTGTAAAGTTCACATCATCCGACCACCATGTTCTAATATTCAACAAAACCCATACGTGTCACGCGTATAACCCATGTAGATTACCTCCCATATTTTACGTATCCCATTATGCAATGACGCCTCGAATGACTTCTAAAAGCGTGTAAAGAAAATCCATAGGTACTTAAGAGACGCTTTGGTTATAAGGAAATAACCCGAAGCGTTACGGTGGACAGCATAGTATATTGGCACTAACGGCTTACACGTATGTTCATAGGGAACGGATACCCGGGTTACCTAATACCGTGCACCATCCAGATCCCCATAACTACCCTCTGCTAGAAGGTGCATCCTCCATCCAGCACACTATCTATAGATTATCCAGCCTATATTGCCAGTACTAAAACATATCCATTATAGAGCACAGCGACGCAGTCCAATATAGTAGAAACGGAAGCATGAATTTTAAGTGGACACAGGGTACATCCCTACTCCTCATCTGGAAACAGAGGATAATCCGAGTCAGATATATGAAACACAGGTTATGTGTGGTTGAGCCTATATAAAGTCACCACTAACATTGAACGGTATTGCACTCGTATAAAACGTATATTTCCTTGAAAATTAACAGTAATAAATAATTATTGGTTAAAAAATGATATATTTATCAAATTCAGATTTTGTTTCAGTACAAAAGATTACAGGATAAAAATTTCACAATGAAAAATTATTTTATGAGGGCGCGCTCAATTTTGGGAGGTAACTGGATATGTACTGTATATGCGAGGTGATAAGATACTTGAAGGATGTGTGGGATAGAGTATTTCTGAACCTTGGTTAAACGTACCTCTCATTTTTTCGTAGTGGCCTTTGGTGTCTGGATACAGAAATTAATTAGATGACGAAGAGTACAATAAATTATTATATTAAGGGGTGGTTATGCGGGGGATGGTAAATGACGACGAAACAAGGAGAATTTCGTGGCCAGAGGCTGCGCGGGTGATGGATGATAAGGGGGGTATGAACTCCAGTACAAGAAGCTGAGAGGGTCAGAGGGTAAACGGAATATTATAAAAGAAGTGTAGGGGAAGGTACATTAATGATGCCCGCAAGGCTTCTCATCTCAAAGATCTTTAGTCGTCTATATTTATATATATATATATACATATAAATATTGTAAAAATAATAAATAATTCGTCAAATAATCGAGACCACTCGCATCCCTCAAATCTTTATCTTGTTATAAGTTAATTATATTCATTATTTCATCCACGTTAAAAAAATGGACTGATACCCTTATTTTTAAAAAAATTACTTTTCTACATCCTCATGGACACAAAGAATTTTTCTTACTATTTGTTTAAAACAATTTTCTAACGTATTTATCTTATTTTATTTTATCATCACACGTACGTGACGTTCGACGAGATTAATTATCGTGCAGCATTAATAGCTGGGCTAATGCACTTCGGTATACGCGTAATTATTATTCCCCGCCGAATGCAGAAATTCGCCGAATTGTATGCGGTAATAATCCAGCCTCGTATCCGTGCATTATTATCGTATGGCGAAAGTAGTTTTATTTCATGAGGACACTAGGATTAAACTCAACAGTGTTAACGTGGGTCCTGTACTTTCAAGGGATTTAACTTATGCGCATCTGGTCATTTCACATTAGTATGATAAACAGGTAACGTAACAAGCTCAAATCATTCGAATCCTACCTGCACAATGTTTTTCGTCCTAATGAAAATTCATGTACGCCCTATCGGCGTTCAGGCGTCGCGACGCACGATCAGGCCGGATATCGATAAATATATCGAAATAAGTCGAAAGACTGCATAGTCTCGACAAATGCATTGGTTACGGATTCACTCATTGAAAAAGGTAAAAAGAATAATGCGAAAGGGAAAATAAGAGATAAAAAAATTATTCAAGCCAACTGCTCAAACTGTCGGCGATCACTGTGTAAAATCGTAATTTAATCCATGTAAATAATGAGATTCATATATTAATGTATAATCATCCAACATCGCCCTGCGGATTCTTATATATATATTTTTCCATTATTTAAATTTCATTAACTACCTGCCAGATATAATTTATTATCATAATTTCTATAGTCTTTGAAAAAACGAAATTTAACGTACCACCCAAGATAGAGTTCCAGTTTACAAGGGCGCTATTATATACCCTGAAAATTTTATAAAAGTGAAGAAACGGTATTTGTCGTTTAGTGTAAATAGACTTAATATACAAAAGGCAGTGGAAGCTACCCGTAGCTGCAATTCTAGGAGCGAGTCTATTAACTTTATGGTAACGTTAAGTAGAAGGAAGAGAGGGTATAATTTTCTAAACGATTTGGCTAATCGAGTGGTCCGATACTAACGTTCAACTATTCCACAATGTATTTACAGGTAGCATCCCCAGAGTATCATCCCCCTATTACGATTTTCAGCTGTTAAAAATGGTGTAAGGGTCGCGAGTAACAACAAAGAAAAAATACAACTTGGACTTTAACAGTTTCTAGTTTTTCTGGCGTATTACCAGCTTCCAGAAATCCCAACTCTGGGTATAATGTAACTTCATCCATTGCTAGTTTACCAGTGTATTCGTGTGTGGTGGCAATTGCTTCCGATCGAGTGACCAATCATCGGAAACCAATATAGACAACACAACATATCCCCCCTCTCTCTCTCTCTCTCTCTCTCTCTCTCTCTAACTCGCTCTTCTCTTGGGATAAAAGCTATCCTATGTACTGCGAAATTTTCTCGAATTCAAAAACACGTATACTCCTTACTACCATCGGCCTCATATACCTTTTCTTAGGACTAAAATATTTCTTTTTACCAGTTATATCTGCATTGTCGCTGGTATTACAAAGCTTAAAACCTCTCTGTGTCAGAAAGTCTGAACGAACTTGTCGTCGAAAACTTTTCAGACATTCTGTTAGTCGCGTAGGGAGAGTAGCTGGGGTGGAAGAGGAAGGGAGGAGGGAGAGTAATAAAATCCTGCGAAATACCCCTTTTTCACGGTCTCTCTCTCTCTCTCTCTCTCTCTCTCACACCTTTTTACTTTTTCTCTTACTTGTTTCTTATACTGTTCGTAGTCTAAAATGATTAAAATTGCGAGATTTGCTGTAATATAATTACTAAACTGAACACTGGTCCACAGGATCTTTGATCCTGGATCGAATAAATGGAATTCTCTCTATCTCTCTCACTCTTAAAATCTTCTTACTTTGTGAATTCAAGAAAATGATGTCTTTAATTTTTTCAGGAGGGTATTGGCTCCCTACGGGTAGTACCAGGAGGTGTGGAATTAAGAGGACAGGCCGCAGTCCTGGACGCTCTGGTGGCGTCGTCCGTACGATCCCGTAGGGGTAGAAATTTGATTTTGGAATCATGGAGCAACTTCACAGCCTCAGCCAGAGCGCACGATGGTCGTCTTCTTGCCAGATTCACTCTAGGTAATTTAGTAATAAATATTGATATCGATTGTCGATATATGATGATTAATTTTATACGATAACTTTTTTTTTATTACAGCTGAAGATAAACTCGACTGCATTTCCAAGGGTTTTCACATAACAGATCCTAGTGGTAATATCCTGTTCTCTGCGGACGAGGACCAGGTCGTCGTAGGGGCAAAGGTGCTGCGCGTAACAGGTGTCGGTGGTGCTGTCTTCCAAGGAAGTGTCCAGACGCCAGTGGTCAGGGCGGAATCCGGTCACGGACTCAAGTAAATAAGATTTGTATATAAAAGAGAAGTGCAGGATAATAATACAAGCATGAATGATCTTTCAAAAAATATATCTAGTGTCGGCCATTGAATTCTTCCGGGCAAAAATATGAGAGTGGGATCGAAGAATTCCCGATCAGAAAATCTTTAAGTCAATCCTCGATTTCTCCTTCTCGAAAAGCCATTCCATATTACAAGGGAGCAAGGCGGAAAAGGAATAGTAGGAAACGGACCGCAGTTATTGATAGCGCGAGCCAATTTACAGACGGATTTACGATTACAATAAAACTTTGCTCGCGCGGAAAATTATATTCATAGGATTGGATTTGCGCCAGATATGAAATATCGCGCGTGAGGAGAAACGGTGTTAGTGTAGTAAAGGTACTGGGATAGTACAAGTACGAGCAGTACCAGTACCGGTATAGCTGTAGTATCGATGGAATAAGGTGCCTATACCAGACAGAATGGATTACTATAACGCAGACAGGTCGAGTTATCCAGGTCACACCTTTATTTTTAATTCATAAAAAATCCTTAAGGAAACTTTATGTAAAAAATTTCACATTTCCATTGTACGCGATAATTACGGATTTTTGCATTTCAACGGTAATTCACAGCTGCTACCGACTATAATATCGAATAGCGCAGACTTAAAATTTGAATATATAGAATTGTTTTTAATAATATCTTTTTTTTTTTATTAATTTCAGGTTAGAATCCCCAACGAGAGATCTGGAGGTCAGAGCGCCACAGAGGATCGTGATCGAATCCTGGGCAGGTGAGATCACAGCATCCTGTCTGAGGGACATGATGTTGCAGAGCGTCGCCGGCGCCGTAAGAATCGACGCCAAGTCCGTCTTCCTGAAAGGTCTGAGAACCGCCAGTCCAAGACAGAGTCATACTGGCTCTGAGCAGCATTCAAGATCGCATCAATCATCCCATGAGATAACTGTCTATCAGCTGTGCGCATGCGCAAACGGAAAGCTCTTTCTCGCCAGGCCAGAAGGAGTCTGTCAGGCTGACGACAGAAGCGTGTGCTCGTAGTCCAACGCGACTCGCTGATCTGGAGAGAAATTCATCGACACGATTCTGATGGTATCAGGCTTTTATCCAGATTAAAAAAGAAAAAAGAAAGGGCGAAAAGAAATGAAAAAAAGAAACGAATCGAATCTCATTGTCAGAAATGAGACGCGCCTATCACTTTGTGTACGTAGCCATGTCGCCGACGCTACCAAGCGATGTATATCTTGTATATCAATAAAAAGATGCGATTACCGTTATCCAAGGAAGTAACAATTTATTCAGGACCTTAATGGTGATCCTACCGCTTCACGAATGTAAATATATTATAAGGGTGAATTGAGAAGAGGGGCCACCGAGTTTCACTGTTAAACTTCTAATTTCACGTTTGCATGCTAAGCCGAGCGATCGCTCTCGCCCAAATTACAGCAATCCTGGTAAATCCCAATACTTTCTCCCAGAAAAGTGAAATATACAAAAAAATGCCAGTTTCCACTTCCGGCAAGAAGTACCAGTGCATGCATTTGTATACCACCATCTGCCTTTGTATACCAACCCGGACCTTAATGACAAACTTGAATTCTCACTGGACCAACGTGTCGCATTCAGTACACGAACAGGTGAGTTAAATGCGTTCTCAAAGTATAGCTAAGATCAAGAAGCAAATTTCTATGTGGCCTGTGAGAGAAATATTTTTGCAGAAAGTTGAATACTTCCGTTATACATCAAGTGCCCTGACAGCCAGCAGAAGCAATCTCACCTAGTAGCCGTTTAAGGGGATCTGACGGGGAGGTAATTTTCTTGGAATTCGAGATTAAAATTGCATCCAAGAGAAACAAAGTGTGGCTAGGTAAAAAAGATGGCGGGCTGAACAAGGATGGGGTAGTACCATTAGCTATACCAGAGTGAGCCAAGGCGAAGGGAAGGCAATCTAACAGAGGGAACTGGTTCGGAGTACGAATTAACAGTGGCTGAATAAGAAATATACGCGAGATGAAAAATCCCTGAATCCAGGCGTCCTTCGTAAGCCACGAGGGAGAGGAGGAGAGGATCATGTTTAGGTGATAGAGGTGCCTGGCAATATCGTTCTTTTGATCCCAAAAGAGGGGAACGTCTAAGTCGAGAATGGTAAGAGAGGAAGAAAAATAATTTCCCATTGCCATTTCCCTTATTCCTAAAGGTTCTAAAGCAGGACGACGTGTCTCTCCCTGCTAGAAGAGGCAGGTGCGTGCCTATCGAAAGAGAAAAAAGAAAAAAGAAAAGAATCCCACGAAGTTTTATGAAGGAAAAAGGCCGAGAAGTTCGCTCGGCCGATAAGATGGGATAAAATCGCACCATTGATTTTGTTATAGCGCAAGGGGTGGGCCGCACCATGGGAATTGATGAAAAAGTAGGAAACCCATAGGTAGGCAGTAGGTATAGATGGGAGAGGCCGAGTATCCAGAACCGGGCATCTATGACTATGGGCTTCTATATAATATAGGTATAGTACAGGTTGGAAAGGGTGAGGAAGTAGGAATGGAGTATAGGGTGGGTTCTTGTGAAGCGTGAAATTGTCGTACGGATACGGGTCCGTCCAATAAACCTTTAAATACAAATTAGTGCATCGCGTGCCGTCTCGAAAATGGGAACCCGCCATGAGGTTAACTGACAGCTGGACAACTGGATATCGTTTCGACGTTAGAGCCTATATGGGAAATCAAGGAAAATTACGATTCTGTGTATAGTCGGCTGGAGAAAGATTTGACTGAGATACAGTTGGTAGTCTTGGATATAGAAAGGAATAGGTAAAATTTTGACAATGAGAAATTATGAATACCAGCTTAATTAATGTCCAATGTAAATGTGAATGATAGGAGCCCGTTCATCCAATCTATCTCAGGGTGTACAAGTTATTACACGGAGATGACAAGGGGATCGAATGAACGTTTGCAACGAAGAGTAAGGTTGAGAAGTGTACAAGAGATACGATGCTCCGAAGTTTGAGGGAGAGTTATGGATAGATGCTGGATAGAAGTTGGATCAAGGCTGAGGTACCGAGAGTAGACAGAAATACATAGAGAGAAAAAGAAAGATACAGAGAGAGAGAGAGACTCATGACTCATGTCAAAATAAGGGCGAAAGGAATACATAGAGAAGAGTTAAAATTGTCTAAAAGACTTGTAGGGCCATACTTCTGCCTCGAGGATACTTGCACTCATCAAAACCATCAAATGGCTAAATTATCCCCTTACGCCACAGTTCTCGTGAAAACTACCCTTACCAAGATGCACCCATCCTTCCTCAGCCTCTCTTCATTCAAGATACGTCCTATACGCCTAGAAGCAACCCAATGAATTTTATCTCGCACTCGACTCAGTCTCGCGTGCTAGATCGCTTGATTAACAAGCTCACTTTCTTTGACCCAGCCCTATCATCCCCCAATTCCAAGATATAGTTCGCAAGGGAAGCATCTTCCAGATGTTAAACATGTTAAAGGGTAGTTCCAGTCCGTGAACTACTTTGGTGAGAGACGCTCCTGGGCGCGGGATCAATTTTCAAAATCGATTTCACTGGGTTAATCAAACGACGGTGAGTTTTCGGATGGCGCCTAGGGCACGGCTCCCACGATAGTGCATAGCTCGTGGGATGTAATGGGGGTTAAATTCCAGCAACGGCCGGATGCAATTTAATGCAGCGTGCCCTATCATCGCGTCGCTGATGTAATATCTTTCGAGTTCCTACATAACCTGTGTCTAGTTAGTGCGGAATGAGCTGTTGATAAATCCTGTCTCTCTCTCTCTCTCTCTCTCTCTCCCCACCTTGGTATGTGGAGCCATTTCTCAGCGTGCAATTACACCCCCTAACCCCACTACGTCCCTCCTAGCCATTCGCCGTCTACCCCCCCCCCCTCCTTACCAAATTGTAATTTTGTCGAGACCAAACCCTCCAGCCATACATTATTTCCCCGTGCCATACTACCATTCGGCTAACTTTCTAGCAAGACTAGAACCGCTTTTCTCTCTGTTCCTCTAATATTGATCCTTCACTCTAGGAATTTTATGTACCCCTGTCATAGTGTTTTTCTATGGAGAGTAAAATATTTAAAAAAACATTTGCATCTGCCAGATCAGTGTACGCTATCTGGAAATTCCGTGAATCTGATAGCACGAAGACGGTATAGAGGCAAGGAAGGCGTATGCGTGCTATCAAAAAGTCGAATAACCATTTTTCCAAGCCGGGAGCAGTCGAGCTCTCGGCTTCTCCACTTAGCATTTTCCACAAATAAATGTTTGTAATTTTATAATGCTCCATTTCTTCTTTTTTTTCTCCTGAGACCCAAGAGGCAACGGGTGCTCCTTCGCTTATGCCGCCACTTCCCACCGAGAATAATAATTCTTTCGTGCGAAAAAGTTTCATCGGCTCCAGCATTCACAGTCCCTTTATTCTGAAAAGAAGCCAAAGAGTCTCGAGCCGTTAGCCATTACGAATGTCAGGCTATCAATCGTTAAGGTATATACCCTAAGCCCCCGCAGGACACCCTCTGCTACCCTCTTAACAAGTGGTTCCGTTGAAAAGACGTCCATTTTAGATCAGTAGGGTCAACCTACAAATTATCCAGCATCCTCAGCTGATTCACGCCATGCCGGTGAATTAACGTTACAGCAAGATGACGAATGAAGGAAGTACCCATCTTCCTCTTGATGTCTCCCTCTATCTCCCTCTCTCAACAATCTAAAGTCTCTCTCAGTTTTACCCTCCAACCCATTATCTATAGCTTGCCGACTTTCGTGTCTCGAGACAGCATGTTAGAAACAAGCAGCCTGGCAAACTGTCTTAGACCCCTGTTTATTGCGAAACAAATGCCTCGTGTAGCGGCGCAACTTTGAAGACAATATTTCAATTAGTGCACAAGCCCTTTCTCCTTTCTGTATTCTCCTCCTCTCTCTCTCTCACTCTCTCTCTTTCTCTCTCTCTCTCTCTCTCTCTCTCTCTCTCTCTCTCTCTCTCTCTCTCTCTCTCTCTCTCTCTCTCTCTCTCCCTCTCTGTTTCTCTCTCTCTCATTCCTCTCCTATTCTCTCTCTCGAACATAACTCGCGGCAACGTATTGTCTCGTCGTTAGAGTCAAGGCAACCTTATCGCCAATTTGCCACAATTTGCCCGCAGGTTTCTGAGCTTCAATTGCCCCGTTACTCTCCGGCCAATCGGATCAACCGGAGGACGATCAGCTAGAATATTTTCGAAAAAAAAATGACAAAAAGTCTTCTTGGATCAAGCATAACTTAACTATACGGATCCATACAGAGTCATCGAGGCACTTACCGATAGGACGTAGAACTTCCCAGATAATTAAACGAATTGATTAAAAGCAGCTAGGGAGTAGAAAGCATCGATACGGTAAGAAGTTCCTAGACGAACCTCGACGATGAATTTCACTTGTTAAAGTACAAAGTTCAACTCGAGTCGTTAATAAGCTAAGAGTTACTGCGTTATTAATCGCTAAGAGACCCTGTTATCCTCCTATAGTAAGTGTATAATAATGCATCCCACAGAGTCTATATAGGCAGACAAGCCAGACACGCTGAGAAACGTCTCCTGAAGTGTACACAAGGACTACCCATGAATTCGGTGAAATCGTTAATAGCCTGGATAAGAAGATTAGGACGCGTAACAAATGAGCGCCTGTAGAATTATTCAGTAAATCCCTATTTTACCTCCATACGATTTTCAGACACAGATCAAGGGGGTTGGTAATAGAGGATTTTACTTGGATCGACACCCCTATCAACGTATACCCACAGTACGTGATGCAGGCCATAGAATAAAAAGGCAATCAAAAATACGTAGAACACCTTCGAATCGCAATGGGAACCTGGGAATGCATCTCTATCGATCAAAGTGGGTCAATTCGCATAAAAAAAGAAAAGAGGATAAAAAATGTGCTCAAATGTAAAAAAGTCAGCGTAGGATCGAACGAGGCAGAGTGAGAGGGAATTGCCGGGAGGGAAGAAGTAGGAGAGAGATAGAAAGAGAGCGAGGAGAAAAAGCCACCACAAATCAAAGAGGCGGTGACAGTTAATTCATAACTCGCAACCCTAGCCGAACATCCCCGTGTTCAACAGCCGCTACCCCCAAGTCCCCGTTTCAATCTGTGCTCCCTCAGGAGTTGCGTGCAACCTGCTATGTAGGCTACAGAAATTCAGACTCGTCTACACGCGCTGCTACAACTCTCTGTGCTATCCTCCGTACGTTCTACTATACTCTGTATAAAAGCTGTGCAGCAACATGGTGCCTTATGGTGCGAGCAAGAGAGAGACAGCGATAAGTCGGATGATGAGAAACGCACGCGAGGAAAGAGGATGGTTACGGTTGGCAAGACTCAAACCTTGGGAATAGAAACTTTTCTATTTTCATCGAATTTCAAAAATCCATCAACATCCCCGCAAGCTTCCTGACAAGTTTTCATCATGGCGACTGCCACCGGGAATCATTCTTACAGCCTGTATACGCTTCTCCTACCTATTTACGTACATCTTGAACGTAAATAATATTTTCTTCTCTAGATCAATTTCACAACTGTAATTCCTTTTCTTTACTATTAACCGATAACAGCTCTTATCTATTTTTGTACGCGAAGCATTTTAAATGACTAGAGCAATCCCTGTCTATTCCGTAGGTTGGAGTTGACGAGAGTATAACTTTAGAAAGCTCGACTAATGGTACGTTTCCATGAAACGGAAGTTTAGAAACCCAGACCGGTAAGTAATCAGCGATGGAACCTCTCAAATATTTACGAGCCTCTTTCGCAGTTACATATATGTCCACTGCACAACGTATCGCTTTACGTCGCACGTACACGGTGTCCCGTCTATAAATAATCGCGTCACTCAAACACGTTGCCATATGTCACAGTTACTTTTAACTTGACCACCCGATATGTTTATACCTAGAATAACAGTGTCATCCCTGATACACGTAATATAAATATTTACTTCCCAGGATAGGACAGTTAATAAAATCATAATACATTCCGTAGGGACGTGTCCGACCAATCGGATGATTAGAATTATCAGCACGACTTGAGTCAAGTGTTCTTTCGATCCGTACAAGAAAGTATAACGATCAAACAATTATCATAATTACATGTAATCAAGGGCTACTCCACTAACATGATACTTGGACACGACGACAGATCCATGACTTCTGCCACTGCGTAGCTCACTAGCAAAGCGCCTAATCAATGTCCCAATTGGACTGCATTAGCTAACGAGAGTGCCAGTGGCGTAGAATTTCGTTATTAACTTGGGCACCGTTAGATCGTGTACACTGGCACCTTCCACACGAGTCCCAGAGCTTATGTTCCGGTATCACGCAAACTTCTTGGGCGGGGGGGGGGGGGGAGTTCACATGTTCTCGCGAATTCAGTGAAAAGTCAAGACGGGCTGATATGAAGGGGTGGAGGTTGGGATGCCGTGTGATTTATCACGATGGGGAGTCAGCCGGCAAATATAATCGTGAAATCGATGAGGATTCGTTAATGATAGAAAGGGGGATGAATGAGCGATGTGGTCTCGTGCAATTCGCCCCTCTCCCTTATCATCCCTTATTCAGTAAAGGGATGCTTCGATGTTCGTACGATTAGAACGACACTAATTAAATTTCATATCCGTCGACGACCGATGCATAGGGAATCCTCATTAAAGTCATAATCAGCCGAACTTTTTTTTCGTCCCAGATTATCTTTATTTTTATTTCTCTTCTTTTTTTGCGTCTTCCACCCTTCTTCAACTTCTTTTTTCTTTTCCAGTTTTATATCGCAATACACGTCCGACGTCACCCTGGAAGGCAGAACTGAAATTGAACGGACTAGAGCCTAAGCCGACGGCGGCCTGAAATTTCCGCCTCTGGCAACGTAAAGGAATTAGCATTTGATCCTCACCGCGGATTTGGGATACGATCTCCGGGAGGCTGCGCGCTCCGGATTGCCAGGCTTCCACTTTCACGCGATATTCATACTTTATTTAGAGAAAAATTGGCCGAGACCATTTCGTCGTATTTCGGAAATTTAAATAATCATTTCCCCTGCTGAATTTTACCTGATTTCGTCTTGCGCTTCCCCTATCTAATTATTCGCTCCGTACCTACTAAATACAGTTATACTTTAGTGAACACGTGTGGAAATGTACGTACATACTATCCGTACTATTTGTATTACAGGCAATGAGTTTTTGACATACATTTCTTCCATATGTACAAATCTACACATGCTCACTATTATTTAACTGTATTAATACGCACCGAACGAAATTGTACATAGATCAAACCAGATTGGCCTACGGTGACGTAATCTTTCTCCTTTTCACTCTATAGTCTCAGATTCATGTCGAAATTAATTTTTCACAAATCAAAAAATATATCGAAAATATTTTTGACACTTTTCCACGATTCCGATTGGTCGTCGCTATCGCCATTCGATGCGTGTAAATTTGACACTTGGCATTCACTTGGTGTCACATTATGACAGATTGCAGCTACGTCAGTAAAAAATAATTTTTTATTAATTTATTGAATGCCTACAATAGGCATCTGGTAATAGATAAAATTGAAGAGAAAAAAGAAAGCGGAAAAATTGAGGTGTAACTAAGGGTGGGTAAAAGGTTCGAGTGAATCTTTGAAACGCACGTGACGCAGACTGAAATAAGGGGCTTAGCAGGGCCCTCGAGCCTCAACATTCATGCAAAAGCATCGCACAAACAATGGCGTGTCTCTCTTTTCGAATGTGAAGGAGAATAAGAGGTGCGAGACTATAGGGAAGGCGGCTCTGCCTAATGGCCCGGATCACATACCGCAGATCAACGCCACTGAGTACCAAGTGCTTCGAGTCCTCATCTCTCCTCCACGTCGCGCCTCTAGCGACTTTGTCCTACACGTGTATACTATGTTTGCATATATACATATATACCGTTAGTTTACTGCCATTTACCTCTTTTACGCAATTTAAATAATTATTATATGCAGCGACGTTACTCGCAAACGAATTCACGATTAGAGCACCTTTTGATTAAGGGTACGTACCTATCTGATAGTCAACAATTACGTATGTATATATGTATACATCAATCTAGTGAATATTTAATGTCTTATAGATTTTTAATTCGCGCATAAATTATTATGTATTTACAGCCGCGTTTGAACCACGTATACAGCAGTTGTCTGAAAAGGGTAGTTTTACCCAGTGTAACCATATCCAACTTCACACGGGTAGCAAAGGGTCGTAAAAGGAGCTTACACTGATGATGTCAGTACGCACTCGAGTAAAAGACACAATCGACAGAAGTACAAGAGAAACTCGAGCTACTCCCTCTTTTTCCTATTAAAGCAACCCCCGTGTAATACTGCCAAGTCCGTTCCTCGCTGCTGCCATCTATTAATAATTGATACTCCGTCTGAGGATCTGATGGACTCTAACGAGTGAAAGGCAAAGCCTCCACCTCGCTTTCCATCCCAACAGAATAATTCTTTACAGAAGACTTGACATTTACGCACCCCAAAGATCTTTAACGTTGAGGGTTCGAATATCCGGCAAACTCACTCCTTCCGACAGATATACGACATTTGCCTTCAATACCGGTCGAAATCTATCAGAGGTATTAGAAGGTATGAAATAAGTCACATGGACTATGCCGACAGCAAAGGCATAGAATTTAATAAGCATAGGTGGGTAACGGGTTCTACCAGGGGTTGAAGAAGAGGATTTTCCCGTACCATTTCATGGATGGTACGTTCGTGTAAGACATGGATGTAATCTTGGGTAACTCATACGTTAAGACGAGAGGCGGAGAACGGTACTAGGGGACGCATTCCAGAGACTAACAAATGCTAGCCCCACCCCTCCCATTCCACCCCTTTTATGCCACCCCAACTAGAGGAGAAATTTCTCTCTCTCTCTCTTTCTCCTTCTCTTCCAAGCATATTCCCCGTGGGAAGAGAAGCTCTCTCCACGTAGATCCCAGGAAGTATGCGAGTCTTTCGGGGAGCTGCGGGTAGGAGAGGACCGGGTGGTGGCGGAGAAGGGGCGACATAATTCTAATTTTATTGCCAGCCATGCTGCGCGCCGCTCGACTTCGGGAAGGCAAATTTATGGGCAATTTTTCTTATTAATTTTCATAAGTTCGACATGTGAGCTTGCGTCGCGACAAAGCGAAACGACGTAGAGCGAGCCGGCAGCCCGGGACCAACCAACCAAGGCAGCTAGTCAGCCACCCCAAGCCAACCAGCGAGTCACCCCCCGCCCGCACCACCCCTATTTCGTCACAACCCCTTTACTCCGCCTTATCCATCCCCAGTATACTGAAGCTAACCTGGCTTATTGAAAGTCGCTAAGATTTCGGCAGTTCCTACAAACTTTTTACGAGGATACTTTGACAACGAGTTCTCGCATCTTGTTGTTACCCGAACCGATATGAATCGTCCCCACCGCCCACTCCGAGTACCATCATCCCTAAATGAAAATCCGCTCGGGACGGACGATTAATTCACTAGAGATTCCTGCACGAGATAACCAAAGAGTTCGAGACAATGCTGAACGGCATTACCGTACAGTGGACAAACATTCGTAAGAAGAAGTTTAAATCGAAAGAATGCATATCGCAAACGTAAAAAGTTACAGTCTCTCTCACCTTTCTCCCTGCCATCCCTCAACGAGATCCGGGAAGCGGTAAATAATGGAGGGTGACGAATGGATTCGCGAAAGGGCGACAGAACGGTCCTCGCAAATATAACAGAGTTACGAATTTAAAATTGCACGCCAAACTTCGACTGATTTGTTTGCAACTGTGTAAATTGAGAATAAACAAAGAAGTCGCAGTTAGGTAGACAGACGCTTTTTCCTTGGTGCCGTTTGGATTCTACAAAAATTTTCAAATTTACGTGAACATCCACTTTTCGTCGAGTGGGACCCCCCGAAGCGCCTTGTAACTCGTAGTCAAATGTCGAACAGAAGGCCTGGAATCTTTTGATGATCAAATGAAATATATATACACATATATATTGAGTACCTACAGATCCGTAGACTTTAAATGGCTTCCTTTTTGCTTTTATTTTGCACACAATATCGTAAGAGAAAACGTGTGTGCTTTGAGATTGCACGTGTTGTGTCTACGTCTTCGGTCTAGTATTGCGCTGTCAGCAAGGTCTGCGCCCTCTCATCCATCACGGAAAGTCGCCAGCTCTACCAGCAACCCCTTTCTGCTTTGAGACCTACCCCAGGACAAGCTAACCTTCCCCTCCCTTGCAACCCCATAGCCACTACCACTACTATCCTCTCGACACTTTCCGATTTGTCTGTGATCCCCGTTCCGTTTACGCGACAAAATGCTGTCCCCTTACATCCACATACCGTCCCTTCGACTATTGGTCCATGTTCGTTGTATAAAAAATTCATGTCCATATAAAACAAGTATCCCAAGACACAAAGTGTGTGTTACGTCCCTGTGTTATGAATGTTGCAAATGTATTAGTGGTTATAGAGAATATTAATAGCTGGAGTAATATCATTAACCCTGCGGGTTCAACTTTTTACGAGCATCGAACGGGCACGCGGCTGTCGCGAGTGATTAGGGATCCCGAGGGCTTGTAAGAAATAAGGGGCAGGGAGTGTGGTGTAACTCGACTCTAGAAACTTCATTTACATCGACGGCGTCCATAAAGTGGATAAATTGTGGCTGAAGGAGCGAATTTGTCCGAGATGCGCCTTGCTTGGCTGCTTTGGTTATCTTGCTTGCTTTTCTTGTCTCCTTCGTTACCTGCTTCTCGTAGCCCAAAAGCATTTTCAAAGGGTCCGATTATCCTGAAGCTTTTGATATCTTTCCTACCACTCGGATCGGCCGGGGTTACTGAGCTTGTATGGGAGACTCGGACGGAATTACTATGGCGATGGTGCGGAAGCAAAGCAAGGATAAACGGAACTTTCTCGACGATGAAAATAGACGGGGAAGTCGCGGGGGTTGCGAAGTCTGCCTGGGAAGTGGCTCCTCTAGATCATTTGACGAATTAACAATTATAATAGGTGATTAGTATTCTAGTCATTAGCATAAGGAGCCATCAGTGGCAACTGAAAAGTTTGACTGGCCTCCATTTTGATGGGACGAATAATTTCTCGGGATTTCCTTACTGTCCTTATAAACTAACTTCAGTCTCACTAACGATCCGTAACCGTTACGTTTCCTGCTAGGATTTATCCTGCAATCCGGATTTTCCTTACTTTTACCTTGGTCGGATTTGCATCTCTTTAATAAATATGGAGTGAAGTACTGAGGCGAGTCGGATGCTTCGCTCTGTGCAGTCGCGGAACCACTTTTCATTTTATCATGTCATTTTTCAGTCGGTCAATACTACACTGATGATATACCATCAGTCGGTATCAAGTTCTACCTTCAGTCGGTAATGTTGCTGTAATTTCATCCTATTTCCGTAATTTCTCTTACATTTGACAACGTACCTAGTTAGATTAGCAACGCCTGAGCACTGTTTCTCCGTGACGGCGATGTAATAACTACTTCAACTCACAGATGGCAGCATTCTCGATGTCGCGTTGGTACGTCCATTGAATGAACATGTTCTGTCAGTACATTAAACTCGCGCGGTAACGGACACATAGTGAAGTGTAGTTTATTTATCTTCAGATTACTCATTGCTGTGAGTGAGCGTAGATAGACTAGATATGCCTGTGAATTCTGGATCTTGCGATTCTCATATATAGAATATATATCTATATATAGCATTTTAATGATTACACTCTATTTGTAGGTATCCGGGATACTATCGGGCTCACATATGTATCAACATATTCAATAAGATCCCCAGTTAACTTCCCCTTGACCAACGCTCATTGTTTGTCAATGACTTATCGTTTGACGATACGCTTGACTACAGACAGCAGGTTGTGCCACGTAGTTGGGCTGATAAGGCGCTGTAAATGCTTCTAGATTTTTCTGTCTCTGAGGCGCATTTGAAATGGCGTATAATTTCTGTATTTGTATAATAAACAATTACACTTGATTCTACAATGACAAATATTTTTATGAACACTGTTTTTGATGATTTCAGGAAGAGTCCATTCCTCTCATATTCGTACTGAAATAAGTTTACCGAATTTTTCATCAAAGTGTCACACGGCCAGTGCAACAGTTGCGAATGAAGCTCCTTAGGATGTTATCAAAATATTTAGTCTATGCAATTAGGAAAGCTAATTAGTGATTGATTCTTAATTTTTATCTATATCGAAGAGAAGGTACCCCTATACATACATAGATCTTTTCTGTTACCGATCCACTACTACAGTAACAGTTATTACAAAAAAGTAAACTTCTTATCGAATTAATTTCTAAATTGTCAAGATTGTCCTTGTTCAAGAAAATAGAACCATGTACCCAATTTTAAGATGAAATAAAAACATCATCAGTCTTATGCAATAGTGTCCTTTGATACTGATTCCCATGCACAATAACATTGAGATATTGAATTCCAGAAATGTCCGTTTGCATAAAAAAAAAAGTATGCGAGAGAAACACAGAATAATCATCAATTGACAATGCCAATTCACAACAAGGCATTGTGCCAATTCTTATTCAGTCTTATGGATCAATTAAAAATATTCAATAGTAAGAAAGAATTTGCTTATGGGGATGCCACGAACGCCGATAGAGATTATGAAATACATGTGAAACACAGTGTCGTATGTACCGAATAAATGAGCTCTGGAAAAATTGTGATGTGCCGTGTGAGAATTTCATACGTAATATTGATATCATTATCACGGCGTGCAACGTATAAAGTTTACGCCTTGTAAAACGATTGGCAATCACGATTGGCTGGCTGCGCATGGCACTCTTCACGTTCGTTGCACACGCCGTGCTAGCAACGTTGAGGTAGGAGTAGGGGACGCTCGATAAATCCGGCGTCGGCGCTGCTTGAGACCAAGAAGTCTGCAGACGTCGAAGTAATACACTTGTTAGTGAACGTACAGCAAAACCTATCGATCAAAAAGATGCCTGGACCATGCGGAGAGAAATGCACCGGTAAGTTAAAATCTGTAATTACCAATAACACTTTAATAAAATATTCGTACTTTTACTATGTGGTCACTCTAAATAAATTGCTAATGACTTACCCTATCCTGGTGCCGGATGCACTCAATTTGAAATTAATACATAAAGTTGCTTGTAGATCGATTGAAATTAATTATTTCCTCGCTTGTGTAATGATCAAAATTTTTATTATTGACTGTACAGTCGAATTTTGAAAAAAAAAATTTTTTTTACAGAAAAGTGCACCAACTGCAACTGCGGAGATGACTGCAAGTGCTGTGAAACCGAAAGCGCAGGTATTGCATTATTTTTATTAATATTCCTGTCAATTTAGTTATCGCCATTTAGACAGTGCTAATTTAAGTAGCCATGAGGAGTAGCCTTAATTTATGTATAAGGTTACTTGCGTTCGTGCAACTTGTTGCTAGTTTCTCGAACCTTTACAATCGGTGAAGCGCGTTGTTAGAAATTCCGAAGGCCAGCCGTAAAATGACTAGGCTGTTTTTTTACCACCATGGTGAATGACCTGCATCCAGGACTATAGACCTGATACATAAAAGATTGAATCTTAGAATTTCGTTCCGCCGGGAGAGTCCATTATCCTCATGGAATTCACTATAGTCTTCCGCAGCATCCAGCTAACTGTTTTCGTCCCTTTTACAGAAAAGTGTTGCTGCAAGTCTGGTGGAACATGCAACTGCAAGACCTGTACTTGCAAGTAAAGAAATGGCTCGACTTAAAGAAGACGAAAAAAAACGGCATACTCAATATGTGAACTAGAGCTTGAGAAGCGACACCTACTTCATCCTTCATTTTAAGGACCAATTATATTCTCATAGTTATGGACCGTTTTCTTCAAAATTGTAAAATTTTTATTTTATTTCTTCCATTTTAAATCTACGTCCATTACGATGATATCCTGAAAAACTGCTAGTATTATTTATCAAACTGTCGATTGTAAAAAAAAAATTAAATAAATTACTGATTAATACCTAAAACAGTAAAATATATAAATATACCTTACCTTACCAAAAACCTTAACAATAATTGTTCTGGTACACGGGATATTCCTCTTTAGCAGCTTCCTCGCAATCATTACTCTTCGTGTGTCAATATTACGAGCAGTACGATTATTATAAGTTTTTAAAATAATTACAACCTTCTCGAAATCTTTAACTGAGTATTAATAGACCAGATAAGCCTGTGTATTACGGGCTTTGCGATTTGTACGTAGAATATATATCTCTATATACAGCATTCCAATGTAGATGAAGACCATTTGTAGGTGTCCGTCATACCCAGGCTCACGTGACACCATATCACATAAGATAACAGTCTATTTACCTCTGCAGTCAACGCGTGAATAAACGTTTACCGACAAATAATGAATGTCGGTAACTTATTACGAACTACCGTTGCTATGGTACAGCAGCTTGTTTGCAGTGACTTTACCAACTGAGAATGTTGTTGACCAACAGCAGCCATCTTTACAGATAGCAGCAGTCATACGCAAGTCGTTGGTCATGCGTGCCAGTCAATTCCAATATTGTTTTAACTTTATGAAATCTGTACTATAGAAAATATTTAATAGTATTGATTGGTGTCTTTTTATTTTTTTTCTGATTCAACGGGCTTGTTGTAGATACTGCAAATCAAATGCGTCTGTATATTCGAACACTGTTAATTCGTTCAACGACTACAGCCAGTACTTTCGAAGGAACGAAACATAACGGTTGCATCGTATCGCGTTAATATCTGTGCAGTTTTTACAGTTTCAATTATCCTAAGTTAATTAAATGGCTGTTTAATTCATCGATCGAGCGTATAAGTAATTTTACGTCTACTAATTTTATATATGAAAATGAACCGGTAATCGTGAAATTCTTGTGGCGCCATGGATGCGTATCTCTAAAAACGTAAAATTTCATTAGACGTTGAATATTTCGTGTGCTATTTGTCAGCTTCCTGTGTATTGCTACTAAACAGAATCACAGAGGGAATTACTTATTTATTTAGTTTAAGTCTATATTGACTTGGTTGCATGTACGTGAAATCAACATGACGTGTACCAAAGCAAAAGTGAATAATCAGGATGGAGAGTGTCCTTCAGCGGGATAAGCGTTAACGAATACTTGGATTTTTAGTGGCGCAAGAATATACGATTCCATTGAGAGAAGAGATATAATTAATGTAACTTTACAGGCGAGGTTGCCGTCCATGGGAACGTGAGATATTATTATCTTTTTATGGCTTATTCTTTACCCTCCACCATAAAAAAGCTTCCTAGCTTATTTTATACTATGAAAAGCTTCAATATCAATATTTTGATATATTCTAACGGATTCAGCAAAAGAAATTGAGCTTTAAACTTATAATAATTGACTAAAAACGTAGTTTCATTTTCATTACTTTTTTTTTTATATTTCGCAAGAGTCAATATATTCCTGAGCTGCACTACCCAGTAAAGTTCAAAAGTCAAATAAAATTTGAATATATCTATATTACCTTTGTTTATTACATAACGCCAGTAAAATAATCTCGACTTATATCCTACTTATATCCTTTCCCGTCAAAATTAAGAATCGACTACAGGGACAAACACATTCTCCCCTGTAGGAATAAGCTTGAAAAAATCTGGTTATGCAGAAATAAGGATCGCCAACCTTAGGGAAGAAAAGCAATCCCTAACGGCAAGTAGGTAATTCTCAACTCGCGAGCGGAAAAGCACACGGCGGTTAACGACACCCCGTGCGGCTTTAAAAGCTAATATTTCCATCATTGTTAGCTTTTATGCCTCCAGCTCGTATTGTCACGTTACTACGGGAATCGTGAGGTACCGTGTTGGAATACGGTGCTGAAAATATTTCCTGCTTAAATGTATAAAGTACACTTTTTTTCTCTTAGCCTATATTATTCTTAAGGTCTAGTAAAGATTTATAGTCGTTAGAGGTAGAATACTCATAATACTTCATAACAGATTCCAACAAATTCGTTACCCTCTGCCAGAGGATGCTGCAGATCTCTCAAGAAAATCCTCGACGGTTCTGGATTGCTGTCGCAGCTGTAAACCGGTCAGCCGCTTGCCAAGTGTTCCAGTCGTCGTGACGGATGTTGTTGAAGTAGCAGGTGAGATCGTTAGCGCCAAGGGTGCGACTTTACATTGTGCCTTGAAGGGTGTTTAAGTGTTAGTTTATTGTTACCCGCTACCCGGTGGGCAGGCTAGTCTTACATATTTGAGTTGGACCATTAGGACTGAGCGTTTATGCTTCGAGACAGTAAAGCGAGCTTCTCGGCTTCTCGCACTTGAACTTTTGACAGAAGTTGTCGAGAAATGAAACGGATCTCATGAAATCTTAGAGGTTAGAATTTTGATTAATGTGGATAAAGGTTTATTTTTCTTTTTCAGAGTGAAGAATAATTCCCTGGCGACAATGTGTGCACTCTAATCAGATACAAGAAAGACTTTACAACGGGTCCGTTCAACTTTTCGAAATTTTATTCCAGCGAATACAAGTCGTAGTTAACTGCTCCCCAGGGCGACAGAACGAGTCGTTCCGATTACACGGTGTAAAGGGTTAAAACAACCCCCACAACGTTCGAAGGGTCCCGCCGAAAGAGAGCAGGAGCTTTTCCTTGGCACGGGTTTACCAGTAGCCCGCTGGGCCCAATCGCATGAAATTAATGTCCTTCCATTATTAGTGGAAGTTACACTCCGTGCTCTCGAGAACTCTATCTTATTCTCCCTTTTATTTCCTTTGCTCTCTTCTCTAGTTTTCTAAGAGAAGTTACTTCAGGGTGATGCTAGTGCTGTTGGCAGTGTTGTCGCTAGTGCTGCCACTACTTGGGGTGGAATGAAAGAAGGGTAGCAAAAAAAGTAGACTATGGAGTTAGAACTTTAGCTAACGCGACTAACGCTCGACATGGTTGTCGACTCCTGTTTCTTCATTAGGGACTGTTGACATCTTTAGGATATCCGATAAAAGTGTTGACTTTGCAGAACAGATAAAATATGAGTGTCATCGGATTATCTTGTCATAAATATAATTCACTGATACAGGACAGTATATGACCATTAAGATCAGGACAACTATAGAAGAACCAAAGATACGTACGTACCTATAAGTATCCAGTACAGATTTGTTAATATAAAAAATGTCTTTGCTTATTTAGATAAGGAGAATCTCAAGCAGGTGGTAAGCATCCAAGGTACGAATTCCCAGGGGTGACTTCTGAGGGTGAAAACAGCTTATAGAAACGTG
Source organism: Calameuta pallipes (assembly GCA_030142375.1). Classification (NCBI taxonomy): domain Eukaryota; kingdom Metazoa; phylum Arthropoda; class Insecta; order Hymenoptera; family Cephidae; genus Calameuta; species Calameuta pallipes. Next base: position 293,557 of record JARQSW010000489.1, on the reverse strand, counting down.
CAAGAACTTCTTTCCACAACCATGAAAATAAATGGTTAACATAGATACAATTAAAGGAAGAGTTCTCTGGCGGCGAAAGCAGTAGGAAGACTCATTGGCATCAATTCTTAATTCGAATCTGGCTAACGTAAAACTGAAAGTTAAGGAAGTTCGCTGACATTAGCCGTAACAATGCCGCAGTAAGTTCTTACGGTAACGATCCCGTAATAAAGGGCGGCCTGATTTCCGGTGGTAGCAATTTCTTGCGATAAAGTCACCGATGGGACCCACAAGAATTAAATTCGCTGAAGGGGTTGGTTCATTCCATCCATGGCAAACCGTGGTTCGTTGGCTCGTGGTTGGTTAGCTATCTAGCAAGTTAGGAACCTAGCGTCAAATGGGGATGAAGATTTAAGGGTTGCTTCCGTTTAATTGCCAGTAGAAACATTCTCATTCTCATATTTCCTCCCCGGCGTGTTTTAAACCAAATCCAAAGCACAAACTGGTGCGAACCTAAAAACGAATACGCAAGGGGGTTGCGGGAGGGTCGGAAAAAATGCTTATAGCACTTTCACGGTAAGACGAGGGTTAATTCGAAGGTTGGCCGAGGGTGTTACGTGGTGGTAATTCCAATTGAACTAGATTACCTAGCGGAAATTAGTCAAAACCAACAAAAGCCTTGGCAAAGCCTGGCCTATTCAGTGGCCGCAATCGCAGTCGGATCGCGATCCGCAATTCCGCAAATGGGGCGGTTTGAGCCACCGAACAAAAGATGTAATAATTCTGCTCCCCTTTCCTACCCCTTTCTATCCCTCAGTCACTCCCCGTACGCTCTCACTCAGCCCCGTAACGTCCCCTGCGTACCTTCGCCCAGCGCAAAACCCCTTTGTTTGCAAAACAAACAAGAATCGTTTGCTCCCGAGTGGTCTGACGAGGGAGGAGGGAATTCAAGGGGGTGGAATTTTAATTACGCGAATATCAAGTTGTTAAATTACATTACCTGATTTCGGAATTAATAATAGTCGTTATCGCTATAAAGGTGAGTTCTTTGTATTGCGCGATGCTATGCGCCTCTTCTTTCCTTCGAAAATATTTGTAATACCTAAATCGTTTTCAAAAGTAGTCTGTATTTTCACTTGGGACATTCTTGCTATTGGATGAATATGCTTTACATCGACTGTTTAAGTAATTCATTTTGGCTGACTGCCCGCTGGAAATTGTTGTCCCTGTGATATTGTCAGAACGAAAGCAAAGAAGAATGATCACCCGATTGATGAATGAATTCTCGGCATTTAATAAATCCGCATTATAAAATATCGTGACGCCCGCGGATAATGGGACGCAACACTGTAAACACTTTAATTAAACCGCGTGAAAGATATTTAATTTCGAATAATTAATGGTCGCCAGTCTGAAAATTCATACGACCCCCGACGAATCCTCCCCCACTGTGAATCCCTTCCTGTAACCCTCGATTACTCTTAATTTCATTACGAGTCAACAGCCGCAAACCATCATCGTCTATACGTGGTCTGACTCTTCGAAAGTTTCTTTTTTTTTTCAGAAAATTCCATCATTTTGAAATACTACTCTCACAAATGATAACAACGATATTTCGAAGACCCAGGAGCAAGATCATAAACCCAATAGTCTTGTTTCTGGTGTAAAGGGAACAGGCACAGGCAATCTTTCAGAACCAGTGAAAAAAAGAAGAAATTCATGACAAAAGGCAACCCTCGCATTCGCGATCCTTATGAGTCTCCATAGCGTTAAATATGCAGGGGGTGGTTTCCAGGCTGTTATTTATTTATTTATCACCCCAGCATACAAAGGAAGAAGAACCAGGAAAACCAGAAAATATAAGTATTCGTATTTCTCATATTTCTCTCGTATCCAATACAAAATTTTCATTTTTTCAAAATCACGCTTCGTTTTAAAAACAAGTGAATTAAACGTTGGACATTTTACTGTTAAATACTGGAAAAAAAAGTAAAAGACATTAAAGCACGGTACACGCTGCAAGTTGTACGGCAATTTTCTTTGACAACGGTTTGTCTCGGGCGCGCGTAGACAATACAGGCGGATTCAATAAAACCGCAACAATAAGAGCGTAAAGGGGCGGAGGGGGGTCGGTTGCCGCTGAGTCGCGTTGAGCGGCATGGAGACGCGAAGAGCGCTAGGTGGAAAGGGGTTGGCTGGGATGGGGTATGCGGGAGGGTAATTTGAATGAAGAGACAAGAGACAATGCGTGGGCGAAGGCTGTGCTAGGCGGTGCGGTGGGCGGGCGAAAACAACCGCGGAATCAAATTAGGGGCGGGAGGGTGGTGTGAGGCAGTTGTAATTATATTTACAAGTGGCAGTTCGCTGAAACAAAAGCCACGAAGATTGCTCAATTCATTCGAGGACTTATTGTCAGTATTGTCGAATCTTTTATCAAATTGTTTGGGAATTTCGTTAGAAGATTTCAGAAACGTTCAACTGCGTTTTACTCTGTGTTTATTTACGAGTACTTAGTGCTAGATGTACGTAGTATCTGTATAGATATATATATATTATATATATACATGTATATACCGATTTCACCCGTCGAGTCCGCCACCCGACCCCCTCATTATATCATGCCTCAATATCATCCCTCTTGAATCTTTCTATACCTTTCCAATGTAAAATCGTTTAGGGGTCGTTATTTACGTCGTTCAAGTAACGAACTCGCGTTTCTATAAACGCACGTGCGCATGTTAAGGCTGATACGCATGTGTGCGAAAGAAGAAAAAAAATTTTTATTTTTATTTTTCTTTCCACTCGGATATCAAATAATATTTTATCCAGGCGCCCTTTTCTCTATCGAAGCAATTTGCCTTCCCTGCGTCTCATACTCGTTAAATTGTTTACCCCCTAAATTGAATTACCTACCGGGAGAAAGAAAATAGTATATTGTGCAACTAGGGGGGAAAATTGGATTTTTCTAGCGAGGATGATGTTTTGAGCACGAGTGGGAGTC
>JARQSW010000489.1:211426-290477 GCA_030142375.1 Calameuta pallipes | reverse complement strand
GAGAAAAATTCGATTTTCCATTCGTTTCTCATGCGCGAAAAAGGGCGTTTTTCATGCACGTATTATGAAAAATATATATATATATGAACTCGTGCACGTGTAATACACACAGCGTCACATACACTGGAAATATCAGCGACTGAAGGTAACGACTTTTCTCGCATTTCCCTCTTTTCGCGCTCACTGCCGATTTTCCAATGGCTTCCAATTCCTGCACTATCGCGGAAACCCTAGAGAGGGTAATGTCGATAAATCCATCGTCATCGAGGGTTGAAACTCAATTTTTTATTCTTTTCTTTTTTCAACATCTACATTCCTTAGATACATAGTAAGGCTGCGTTAAATAACTGGACGATCGTTCGAGGGATAATTATTACACCCTTATGACGAAGGGTGTATCATTCCTGCTGGGATGTCCAAAGGAATCTCATGAAAATTATCTTCGAAATTTTTCTATCCACCCTTTTACCTTCCAGGAAGAAGTCCAAGAGTTCGTCCACTCTCTCAGTACGTAACTTCTTCGTCCTGAATGCTCTCAAGGGTTGCGCGTCGCGACGTCGCTCGTGGACAAGGGTCGCGTCCTCTGCGAGTTCTGAAAATCGAGTGAAATTGAAATATTTCAAATGTCGCGACAAAGGAGAGTATGAAAAGAAATGAGCTCGGACGGTCCAGCCAGCATCTCTCCGCCTGGAAAATATCTGTCTCAGATTGAAAATTCTTGTCCAATGATTGAAGGGTTGAAAATTCTTATCCAATGGTCGATAGCTCGTAAGTAAAAATTGTTAATACTTAAAGCAGTACAGTTAATAGGGTAAGCTGCTAATTGAATTCACGATACCCTAAAGGGTGCAGCCATTTTTAACATTGTAACCAGGTTGCTTTTGACAACACTTCCTCGTCATCCTTATTCAATGTGGACACCATCCCCATAGCTCGTGCCACTGGACACAAAGCAAAATGAAAGATAGTTGGCATGCTTTGACTTCCTACGATATTTTCAAGCAGGTATTATTATGTCGAATATATGTAGGTATTTTCTTTTTTCTTCTCTTTCTCACTGTTTAGGAGCAATAATAAGATACTGGTGGATGCAGCTACCTTTGCTGAATTTCCAAAGTTCTCACAAATTCCAGGATTCGCTGGGCCTGAAGTTTCGGAAAGTTGTAAGGGTTGCAAAACCAAAAGTTCTGATACAGGTAAATTGGACGGAAGCCGAGGAGGTTGTGAGCGTATTATATTATGATTATGCGAATGAAATTAGATTGACGAACGAATGCGATATATATATATATAGGTGTATACATATATAAAAAGGCAAAGGGGTTGGTATTAGGCAAAACTACAGAAAGAAAGGGGTGCGCGTGTTTAACGCGGACTTCACGTTGCTTCATGAAAATTCCGAGTGCGGCTCTTTTTTAATTGACGCCTTTCAAAAGCTTCAGTGTCGGTAGAGGAGTAGTAGGGGTTGGCTGTTATTCCTCGTAGTAGCTTGTCGACGCCAGTGACGTACCACCCTCTCACTCTTTCAGAACATAAAACTTTTTTCTTGAGATTTGAACTTTTTAATTTTCTTTATTTTTCATTTTCACTATACCGTCACCCTTCTTTTCACAACCCCACGTTCCCTCGTCGTGCTAGGACTTTCTAGGAGTTTCTCACGGGTACCGTTACACTTTACGACAAGCGTTATCGCACGTCAAATTAAGACAACAACTCTCTCAGATCCTTTGGGATAATTTCAGGCTCCTTTTTCCAAAGGAACATCCCGAAGTTATGCTGTTTCCACTGTAGGGTTCACTCAGTGATAATTATCACGGTACACGGGGGAGAGAAAGTTGTGGACGCTAGGTAACGGGATACCAGACAAAGAGGATGGGAGCTCAGCCCGGTATTAGGCAATACTTAGAAAGAAGAAGAAGAAGAAGTTGAATAAGAGGAATAAGTAGAATAAGAAGAAGGTCCTTAAGTGGGGTGCTTTTCGATATTAACGAAGGTAGACACCTCTTCGCGCAGGACTTACCTCCTCAGTCACTTAGCATAATAAAAAGCTTAGCAGTTGGCTCAACTTGGCGGGGGATTAAGTTTAACCCGTTTAAGAACGTTAGGAGAGAAAAAAATTTCAGGGGTCTTATTTTTCTACCCCTTGCAAAGCACTGAGTAGCTCTGGACCCAGCAGCCTTAGAATTTTGAGGGAGTCGTGTAATAACGTGAAAGTAGCGTGCCAACGAAGAGAAGCATCCTCTTAGGTATTTTCTAATTAATAGCTGAGCATCCTGTCCAAGGCGAATTGTCTTATTAACACATTGAAGACGAGTTACGAGATATCTGCCCTTCCGTATTTCATCGTTGGAGGCTGATTACGAGTTATCTTGGATTTATACTATTTATCTCAAAATATAACTGGCTACTGGGTATAGTCAGCAATAAAATATCTGACCCTCAATGAGGTAATATTATTATTATTAAACGTTGTCCTTCCTCTGTATCTTCCTCCGAGACTTTGTCCATTTATTTTCTCATTCTTTCAGATCCTGTGTCTCGCGCTCTTTACGTGTCACTCCTGCGAACTTTGACCTCCTAGAATTTTCAATAAACCCTCCCGAAACAGACTGGAGCCGATATAGCCGCTGAATCCGAAACCCCGGACTTTTGTGAGCTATCCCCTTTGTCACGGCGAGTCGTTTCATTTGCTTGGGCAATTTTCAAATCTACCGGGTGAAACGAAACAATAAATTGATAGCCGGTCGTATTCTCCTGTCATTCGCTGTCTCGGCTGTAATCACTATTGGCTAACGGGATGATGGCGGAGATGATGACAGTACTAGTGGTGATTGTGTGAAAATAAATTGACAGTGATTGTCAATGAATGGCGTCGGCACTGAAAGGGATGAAAAAGAGCGAAGATTTTACAGGGCTGCAGGTGATTCATTTTTAAAACGTGTAGATATATGTATTTCTGCACGTGATATACGTATGTGTGACCTTGATATTTTTATTTGTAGATCCCGACGAGATGAGAAAAATATCCAGGAAGATTGCTGAGCTTCTCTGCAGGACGAGCTCCTTGGCATCCGGTAGAAGAATAATATTGCGACGTTTTAATAAACCGAGTTAGGTAATCAAGACGGGCGTTAAAAAGCTTTGTTGCTTTAACGGCCGTTTTACGTGCGCTTAAATCACACTTCGCCTGGTTGGTCGGAGGGCTGAAAGAGCGAGGAGGTGGCGTGGCGAGGGGTGGTTCGGCTCGTGAAAAAAAATAAGCCGCCTCGGGCAACGACAACACTGGAATAGGAATATTTTCATAAGAGTTATGGAAATGAAAAAAATGCGAAAACTTTGCCGAGTATAGCCAAGTGCCGAGAAGCACCGAAAGCTCGTCGATTGGCACAGTCGGTACCGTGCGGCCATACCCGAAAAACTGGGAAAGCTCGAAAGCACTCCTCCTCTCGCCTTCGTCATACTCGCTCCACCGTTTCACCCCTTGTGTCTCTGGCCAACCCGCTTTTATACCTTTTTATTTGACCGAGTGCAGGGGACACACATCAGCCGGCCGGATATTATTTCAGTCAGCGCATATTTCCGTAAATTAATTTTATGAAAACAATTTTTACTTTTTTAATTAATTGTTGTTTTTAACCCGCGGCCGACCTCGCGCTGCTACTCGTATACGTCATATCTATACGGTCTTCACCTGGCATCGCGTTAATTCAAATTCGCCGTATGAAATTGTCCAAAAATTTTCTATAATATTATTTTAAAAGACTCGGAGCACGGTATAATTATCTCTGGTTAGTGAGAATTCGCGAAAATTCCGCACCGCGACGGTAGTACAGAAATAAAATTTTATTTGAAGTCACCGAAGAAAATGTCTGATCGATTGACAGACTGCTTTAGATCGATGCTTTGTCTTCGTATGATATGTCTGCTGGAAGTTTGTAAAATTAAACGATATTTCGAAGGTTTTGCGTAAGCGAAGGATAATTGCCGGGCAATTATGCGGCCGACAGGAGGGTTTGGTATAGAAATGGCGGACGGGGGCTACCTTGGCAGTTAGGTGTGCCGAAGGTAATCGCGGTCATAAATAACATTTATCGGTGGCCCGTGCTCTAATTGCCAATGATTATACCGAGAGAGGCGAGCAGGAAAAGTTGCCAATTTCCATTGAATGCTCTGCCGTTCGTCATCGTTTCGCTAACTGCTCGTACTCATGGCGTTGGGAATCGTGAATTCGCGAATTTTCATAGTGACACCCCACGCCCATAGTGCCAAATTGAAAAGGGATCCTCTCGCCCGATTAATTCCGCAAGGTCTTCGCAACGCGGCAAAATCGCCCTTATTGGCCAAAGTGTCTCTATAACGAGCTCTTGAACTATCCACATAAATTCGCAATGTTCAGCACGAAATTTTCAAGACAGTTCGTGCGAATATTCACGCCTTTCGCCAGTCTTACCTTTTTGTAACCACCTTTCTGTTCGTCTCACCCAATTCTACACTAAGTTTCTCTCTTACCGATCTCTCTGTCTCTCTCGCTCTCGTTCTCCACGTATGCTCCCCTCCCCGCCCCCGTTAGCCGGGTTGCCAAGGTATTCACACTCCGATAGAGTTGGATTTCGCCCTCCTGAATACACAATGCGATTTATTCGAAACGCGCTGTATAAAACACAAAGGACCGTGTATGATTGGTAAATTATTGAGGCGCGTTGGATTTGTCGGGCCAATCACGTATCCCTCTTAAATATTAGAAAGGAGGCGTAAAGGATGCGATTCCTAAAACATACGAATCGACGTGCGAAAAGGATTTTTCTTCTTCGCGAAATGGAAACCGATAAGATAGGTTTTAAAGGATAAAAGTAGATACAACTTGAAGCATGAATTAACATTGAAATAATAATTTTATTACTCGTTATTTCTCACCTATAATAAAGCTATAATACAAAAACAGACTTCGTCATATATGGTATAGCTAAACCGTTACGGTACATTCGTACAATCCGCATTCGGTTATTACATCTGTTATTTTTTTTATTTTCATTTTGGTACTTTTACACTCGTACACTCTCATATTCATCTCGCTCCCTCTCGCGAGTCACTTTGGTATAAACTATTGAAATCCAGCATATGACAGACTCCTTCTATTGGATAACATTGAATAATAGACAGCGTTATCATAAATCCAATTGTAATAGTTATCCAGAATCTAATCTGTTTATATTCTAGAACGTATTAGACATTCGATAATAACTCGTAGGATACACTTTATTTATTCGATTCTAATTACTTATTGATATAGTACCTCGTTAGATACACCTAAATTAGGAACATTAACGTGTACTCGTGGAACGATACAGATATATCGTGGAAGCATTTCCTCGTTACTTTTCATAGTAATTAAGAAAAATTAAAGTGACGTCAGTCGTACGTATATGTATGCACCGAAAGAACGATAACGAATAGATTCTTACTGATATGAGCTAGCAACTTGAAATTGTTTATGGGGGAAAATAAAGGATGGCCGATACGTTCGCCGATAGAACCAGCCTGAAGTTTGCGCATAACTCAGGCTCGTTATCTGACTCGCAAATAAGGTTACGTAAAAGTTACAAACATCAATCTGGCCTCGCGAAGATTCCAACTTGAAACAATGCTAAGTCACCCCTAACGTATGAGTCCCTGGGGTGGTTAGGACTGTTAGGAGTGGTTGTTACCACCCCCCTGCTCGTTGCAACCTACTACCCGTTGGATCCGATCTATGGGATTTAAGGGTGCTCGTTTGCCGAACCTATCACTCGCAGCCAATTCCGCCTCTGGAGAATTCCTCTCCCTGGGATATAATCCTTTTGAAAAACGGAAGAATTTCGAAAGTCGAATGTATTCGTAAAAAAAGTTAAAAAATTCATTGGGGAATTGGAAATGATATTGGAAGCACCGTGAGAGGGATTGAAAAAGCGAACGAGTTTGCAGGTTAACCTAAATCAGCACCAGATGAGATATACATATCCAGTTCCGTATACTATCTAATTAATATCTAACAAATTTTAATGGCCATGCTATCACCGTTCCTCCCTTCGATCATTTCTGACGTCGTCAATTGAATTTATTATCGACTAGATTATAGAATTGACGTCTTGTCGAGGATCACGTGGCCTTCGGCTTTGTTTACTTGGACTGTCATTTCGTGTCGTAGGGTGCCTGTGCATTGATACCGTTTAAATTATTCATAGGGTTGAGTGCGTTGTGGGCAGTAGACGTTGGGGGTGCTGGATATCCATTGTGGTTATGGGGTGCCTCACCGTTGGTTTGCCTTTGAGCAGCACCACCTGGAACTGTCTGTAACAGAGAGAAGAGAATTTTTTTTATAAATCTTCACGAAAGTTAGGCTAGGTAATGAACTATATATCTGAGCCGTATAATGGGCTGATCTAATTTTAATAATCATCCCCATAACGAGCTTAAAGTATTCCCGAAAGTCTAGGTGGCCCGGGGTAAGTGCGAGGGCCCGAAACTTTCCCTTGCACAGAATTCACCACCCTCGACGCTATAGGTACCGAGTACAGCTCTAGGGGTGCTTCTACTAACGAATTCATTTTAGCCAGAATACTTGGCTGGTTCCTTCTAAATTTCACACTGAAAATCCTACGGCTCCTTGGCTACCTTTAACCCTCCATCGAGCCCTCAGCATCCCATAGCATCCCCATACCGAGAGCTCGAAAACAAAAGGCTAGAGAACTTGTATCTCAAGTCGAAGTTACTTAAGGAGCCAACCCCTCGTCCTCCTCGTCCCTTTAGGTACAGCAGCCTCTTTCCCTCTCGAAGCCATATTTATGTGGAGGAGTTCCCGGGCCGAGTAGCGCCCACCAAACGATAGAAGGATGCAGGAACTGTGGAAACTGTTGAAAACTTCAAACTTACTCTCACCGCCACCCGCCCCTCCTTCACCCTTCTTCCGGTTGTATTCTCAGAGTGGCGCCTTGGCTTCCCATGGCTCACTGGTGTTAAATTATACAGGCTTATAATTCGCAAGGGTTGCCTCCTACCGAACAGGGAGAAATCCACTGAGTCAGAACGACTTTGGCTATATGGATTCTCTTCAAAGGTACCTAACTCATCCCTTATATGCAACTGTGTAGGTATAACCATTTTCCTTTGAAGGTTATGTGCGATTCGCGATGGGCATGAAAAGACGGACCATGGTAGTAAAAGGGCTATATGTGATGATTACTGTCAGACCTTCTCAGGCTGCTCTTTATTATCGAGTGCGATTGCGAAAATTATAATCAGCACCCTTTAACATAGGGGTTTTCGTCCGACTGTGAGAAGTGGAGGAGATGTACTGATCCACGTCCACGCAACGTCACAACCCGTTACTGGAAGGCAGAACCGTCTGCGCGAGCTTGTTTGATTACGACAGCTCCCAGTATATCCCCACCGGTAATTCCTCCTCTGGCAATTGTAGATAAAACGTGAATAAGTCATAGACTTAATTTAGTCGGAATGCCCGCGAAATGGGCGAGGCTGCCAGCAGCGACAGGAGCCAGTAGTAACGGTGGCAGCGGTGGCTGACTTCCTCCTTGGAGATTCCTTAATTACGCAGAGCGTTGGGTCCTTGCGAAACGGAAGAAAGAGAAAGGGTGTCCTGTACTGTCAAGGCGACTAGGGTAGTGGGGGTGGTGGTGTACCTACCCCCCCCCCCCCGGCCGATTCGTACGGGGAAGGGTTTACCCCCGGTCGAGATTTCGAGATTCTTGTACGGGCTATACGGGAGGACTTAGAGCGTTAGAGCGAGAGGGTGCATAAGAAGGGTGAGTTGCTGAGTAGGGGTTGGACTGTGATAAAGCATTTCTTACCCAACTCTTTGTCATTTTTATCGTAATTATTTACGAGTTAATTACTCGGGTAAAGCGCAAAGCCAGCGGAAACCGCTGGTGCATTTTTTCATCGCTTTCTTTTTTCATTATCCTTTGAATAAGTAGACGCCATTTTCTTTTTGGCTGATATTGTTCCTTTGGAAATATATCAGGCTGATAGCTGCTCGTTTCGCTATTCGCAACCCTTGATATCTTCACCCTCGTAGAAACTACCTGAATATCGGTGGTTCGGATCGTTAACGAGCTTTAGGAACGCGCTGGAAAAACTTAGGGGGGTATTTTTCGCGAGATTTGCGCAAGTAAGACATTAATCGCCCGGTCGGCGGGGGCGAATGCTGGAAGTAGTTTGTAACCGTGAGCCAAGGGTGAGTGGGTTTCAGAGGGTGCACCTGGGAGGGAGGGGAAGAAGGTTGGGAATCGCGTGTCATTTGTCTGTTGATCTCCTGCGGCTGGGAACAGACCAGGTGTTCTCTTCCGCTGGCGCGGCTTTTCTTCGGCGCAAAAATTAACACCCCCGACGCTCCCACCATTCAACCCTCAATGCCTCTCGGGCCGGCTCCTCTTGCAACTCCACCCAGCCGGCAGAGAATTAGGCAAGACGTCATTATTCCCCAAGAGCTCGTTTCCACGAAGCAGCCTCCTAGATTAACTCAGGGGATGATCTCACCCCCGCTGCGATCTAGCATGTACAATAATCCAAAGCCTCCCTAACTTAGTAAGCATTTTCTCGAAACAGCCCCGAATACTCCATTAAGGATAAAATAATTTTTTGACAATTAACAACCACCCTGCTTCAAATACACCCAATTAAAATATCTCGCGCGTTACGTATTTCCAAATGATATTATCCCTCATTCCTCCCAACAAAAATATCATACGCAAAAAAAAGCTCATCGATCGGGAACCGCGCAGATCGACAATAATCTAGATCCTAATTACATTTAATTTCGCAGGGTCAATTAAGCTCTGAACTTGCACAGAGTCTTCCGCGGCATACATCAGGTAAGGGCGAAAGGTTGCAGGTAGAACGCAGAACACACAAACGCAGGTGCCACGCACGGGTAATAATCGTTATAAAAGTGAGGAGCGAACATGCCGGGCGGCGAGTTGTTTCGGAACTAAACTCATAATCTCACATAAGCTCGCAAGCTGGGCTTTCCCATGGTCGAAGCATTCTCCGACGCTATAGAACGTGCATTCGCGCCAAGAGCTACGTGGCTTAACACGAAATTCAGTCATGCAGCGTATCTAATAATATGTTCGTTATACGTAGCTTACGGTACTGTCTAGGGTACTGGATGAATAGAAGCAGCCGACGGATTGATGGATTGATCGTGACTGAAATCATTAGGGACCTTTGATAGCTGATCAAAGCTCAACAGATTTCGATATTCTTGAAGCTCAAATAGCCAAGCGAGCCACAAGCCTCCTCGCCCGTGTATATATGCATTGATCCTCTTAAATTCCCATGTAACTCAGTACTAGAATTAGCATATTATCTTAGGGAGTCCCGTCTCCACACCTCCCCGTAGGAATTCCAGCAACCCTCTGCTCTACCCCAAACCCTCGATTCGCACGGAGGACTTTGCAGACACTTGAGAGTTTGTTTTAAAACTCAGATAATCGTTTCGAACTCTTGGCCGCCTGCGCCCCCGTCGCCTCGATCCTTTCGGTTCTTGTCCCTTCGCGCCCTTCGTCCTCCGTTCAAATTCAACCATCTTCCCGGCGCTTAGTTTAGCCTCCCGCGAGGGAAATTAGTACGAAATAAAAGTTTCATATAATTTTTCAGAATATCTACGTTTTTTTTTATACAGTAAATGAAAGCATGTGCTTATAACATCCTGAAACTCTTTTTTTGTTTTTTCTATCTATTACTTTGGAAACACCCTGTAGCCTGTAACCTCCCTTGGCGAACACTTATCGTCTGAGCAACTCTCGTTATTTGTAACAAACGGCCGTTATTTAGGAGAAGGAAATGCCTTAGACGCCGGAGTTTCCACCTTGCGCTTCAAAGATTGAGACAGCTGTCCGTTCCCAGGCAATCAGAAAAACTACCCCTCCTACGGGGGATGGTGCCCCAGCTACGACATCACCCTCCGTAGGAGCTTAAGAAGTATTCCGAGAGGGTGTTACTGCCGGTGGTGGTATAGTTAGCTATGGACTCTCGCTGACGAGCTCTAAGGATAGTATTAGGAGCATCTGGTTCTTGGTGGTTTTTTAAGAATCTTAACGCCGGGACGTCGGGACGCCGATTCTGTAACCAGATAACCTACCCCTTACTTTACATCTCGTTTAACTTTTCTCGTCGTCTCGAAACCAACCCCCTGCCTTTGACTCGGCAACAATCGAAAGTCGTACTGCTTTGGCACTTCTCACTGATTCACAATAGCGACTTCATTTTCCTCCCTATGGATACGAAATAGACTTTCCTTTTGTTATGAGACCTTTTTTTTTGTAATTGTTCCAGAAGCCCGTCGACTGACATCACTGAAGCTACATAAATACCCAATGAATTTAGACGTCGCTGGTAAATCGTCATACCCGGTGCAGAGGTTCATCAGCGGAAAGACCTCGTAGAGCTTTCAAGATGATGCCGAACAAAAGGAAATATTGCGTGGAAGCTTTAAAAGATGGCTGAAGGCTGCCGAGTTTTGTGAAAGTGTCTCAGGAGATCCATCTGGCTTAGGGTGATGGATGCTTCCTTGGTATTAGCATGCTACGGTGATTATTGGCATTAGCCGACTCTATATTTAAGAGCAAGTTCTTGGTTTAACTCTACAGGGTGAGTTCTCGTGGAGGACCAGGGACGCTGATGACGCTTGTGGGACTGGTAATATATGCACAGGACAGCCCAGATTCATTTTTATTGAACACGCGAGAGCGTCCTTGATAGCGTTAATGTAACTAATATTAATTAAACTAAAGTATACAGAGCTACCCCTTAGCTAGGTAGCGTAGCAATAGAGTCACAAGGGTTAGCAACCCTTGAATTAGAGGGAGCGGGTGGGTACAATCGCGACGAGGAGGACAAGGGTATATAAGGGGACAGAGTGAACATTTGCATATTATAAGTAGTACACGTTACCGAGTCCGATATGATCAGCCTCAGGACCTCGTTATTCTATGCATGCGTATGATTCGAGCGTGTTCCACTAGCTCACCCCCAGTGTATACATATATATACACGAACGTCATCCCCCATTCAGTTGGTTTACCACACCCTGTGGAAAACTATGAACCAGCCTAAAGTTCTAGCATGTGGAAAATGTGCGATAGTAATTTTTTATACGGCGTTTCAGGTTCGCTGGAAGAAAATTCAACGGGTGTTTCATGTGAATTTAACCCCTTTAATAGGGCTTAAATTTTCCTCATTGAGTTGCCCATTCATTCAAGACAGTCTTAGAAGCGACGGCGATACGGATGTTCCCTATGATGATTTCATATAGACTTTCTGAGATATTCGAAGACTGCAACCCTCGCAGGTCAGTTTGAAATCTCTTGCATAATCTCCTTAACTCTAAAACTATTTCGGTGGTAACATAGCTAATATTATGATAGAAACATTATTCTACGTGAGACGAAGCGTCCTTAAGACTGCTCCAAGGATCTTGGTTCGAGATAGGACCTGGATTAAATTGATTGAAACCAAGACGAAGGTGTTCAAGAGCAAGATTAAAGCAGGATACTAGGTTTATGTTATCCTGCCCAACGATAGGAGTCTGTTGCTTTAGGATAATCAAGGATATAATACCAAGGTGTCTTAACAATAATGGATTAATACATTTTTGAGGTCCTTTTGATGAAATTAATTTTTTTTTCTACAGAATCTTCGGATTTCTTGAGGTAGTCGTGGATATCAAGTTGTTGCTCGTACTGTCCTTATCGAAGAGGACCAGGTTCCTCCAGGCATTCTAGAAGCCCTGCTTAGCTGCCAAGCTTAATTAATAAGGACACCCGATATCCTACTCATAAGACGATGGCAGCCTGCTGTAAAGCATAGTTGAAGCCTGAAGGGAGTCCTTTGTTGTCAAGAGGGTCAGGCCCGTCACTTTAACCCGTCTTAAGGGGTTACGTCTTCAGTTCTAGAACTACCCTTACTGCTTCCACCACTACTATTCACTATTAGATTATCCACGATATTTTAATTATCTCTACAGAGTGTTAAAAGGCTGCTAATAATTGATATATTGTATCTTTTGCTGTTACTGATTCAAGTAGCAAAAATGAGTCTGAGAAGTCTATCGAGAGGGGTTGGGAAAAAGGGTATAAATAAGCCCTGGTGAGTCTCAATAAAAATTTTAGTAAGGTTGACCCGAAGGGATACTACTTCATGAAATTCACAAAGGGTTAAAGATATTTGTCGTAACAAGGTAAATAATATATTAACAACATATACCATATATGGACTTACCGGTGATTGAAGATGTGTCACTTGTCTCTTAATATGCGCCAGGGTTGCTGATGGGGGTGGATGCAAAGCCATATTGGCAAAGACGAGCCTCTCCTCGTAGTCGTATTCGCACAGTATCTTATTTTCGCATAAATAGAATCTGTCACCTACGCAAAACCTGCGGACACAAAAGCATAATATGATGCACGGTAAAGTGACGAAGTAGATAATTCATATGGGAATTGAGAAACAGGAAGTGCAGATAGACTTGGGAGATGAACGCTACAAGTAAAGGGTACTTTTTAAAAGTGCCAGTATTTTCGAGACAGTCAGGAAAACTCTCGACTTGCGAATTACACAAGATAGCGAGGCAGTAAAGCGTGCTAATTCCCTTTAAGACCGCTTTCCGTTCTGTAGCTCGTCGAGGAAATTGCGAGAAAATAAAAACAAGTAAACCAGGCGACTCCCACTCGGTTTCCGGCTGAAAATATTCGAGGTCCTTTAAATGCTAATTCTGCGCTCGATTCGCGGGAAATAAACCGGGCACGATGTTTCGGACTGAGTTTACCGTAAGGATAATAGCATCCGCTCGTTAGAGGGTCCCTTTTCCAGCTTTCGTAAAGCATTTCGCGAAGACTTCGCACCGCCTTGCGATTTAGCAGCTGCAATCTTTTGCGTTTCTTTTGTTTTCTACTACTCCCTTCCTGGTCCTCTCGTCCTGCTACCAGCTCAGCCTCTTTAGCAAGGACCTAATATTACGTGGACTCCTTTCCATTTGTTCTTGTCCACAGTTATTGCTTGTCGTTTGCCTTCCAGTTTTCATTTCTTATTTTTTTGTATTCTTTCTTCTATTCCCTCTTTCATCGAGAAGCCTGTATACGCGATGAAAGAAGTTTCAAGCGTTGCGAGGTTACGGTACGTGCTTGGATTGCAATATTTTGCGAATACACTACATAGATCCCTGTGGATGTAGTACATAAAATGTCAGCTAGAGGGCGGGGGGTTATATGCATCGGCCAACTGTCGTTCCCCCTTGCGAGCCTTTAAAATCAAAGATTTCACATTCTCTTTTTATTGCCGGTTTAAAAGTCGATTTTTTTTTCTCTTCCTCTTCTAGCTTCACGCGGGTCGACTGTGGCAGCCACATGGGGATCTTTTAGGACAAAGAGGCCAACAAGGCTGTCTCCCGCGAGCGATTCGGAATCCACGAAGATTGAGGTGACTCAAAAATCGTTTCGTCAACATTTGAAATTCCTGTCGAGTCTCGTGGCTCCCGTTCACCATAGAACATCGTAAAGTACCATTGTAACACCCCAACGCTTGCATCATGCTATAGGCGTGTCCGAGCGATTTGTCTCAGAAATGACTTTAAAACCTGCCTTAAAAGGAAAAAAAGAAGGGCTTAAGTCAGGTCGTATCGCTTATTGCCTACAATATGAAAAAATTATGTATCCGTGATGTAGCAGTGGAACGAAGTAACAGATAACGTAATCTGGCCATGCATGCGTATAAAGTACTATGGGCTTTTACTGTGTATATTTTGGTGTACTAAAAGTATTCGAAACCCGAGTACCAGAAGTATCTAGGTACTGCGAGACCAATTGCGTATTCAACTGACGCACTATTCCGTGCGGAGATCCTGTTTGGGTTTATGCTGGGATTTCTGTCGAGTGCTTTATACCGACGCTTATGTAAATGCAGACGTGATTTTTTCGCCACTTCGGCACCTGCCGGGTATACTAAACATTGACGATTTACAAAAAAAAATACACAGAAAGAGCAGCGAACCTTTGCGAGAGAAAAATTCTTCGACGTTCTGCGATAGTAGAGTATGAAATGGATTCGCCCTCTGCTGTAGCTCGTTTCATATTTTTTCGGTTTCACATCATTTATTCCTTTCTTTTTTCTTTTCGTTAATTCTCTCGTTTTCAGAGATCGGAACAGTCGAAGATCGGTCCCTCCCTTCTCCCCCCCGTCCTATAAAAAGCAATGTTAGCTCGTAACGGGGTACGATAAGTGCTCCGCATAAAGTCAAATCGATCGACGGCAGCGCCGTTGAATATCGGTGGTCATAAAAAGAAGCATTAGAGGGTTCGCCGTTGTATAATGGTGTTATGATTTCGCGCTAAGATACGTGTCGCGCTTCACGATAACGTAGTGGAATAGGCATTGCCTACGCGCTGCTAAACGTTTCGAACATTAGTGAATTCGGTCGTGGCTGCGAAGCGAAGTCCCTTGCCGAGGTATAAGGATTGTAAGGGGATGCAGCCAGAGGCAGTCAGACTTGGAGTCTGGCTCAAAACAATACACAATGGGTACAGTCGAGTGCGTTCACAGCCGTAGAGGCTCGAGAAGCATAATCTAAGAGTATAGTGCAAGGACTCCAGGACTCTAGGGATTCTTTGGCAAATAGGAGAAACCCCAAACGGCAACACTTTAACCTCCCTCCCTAAGGTTGGTACTCGAATAAACTTTGGTCTGATCGCAAATTCTCGGATCCAGCCTTGGTACTTGGCTGGTGCTCCTACTCAATTTGCATCACGCCACGTAGAGACAAGAGGCACGACGGAGTCTTCCCCGTCGCCGAGTCTAACGCGTTTAGCAGAGAGTCGAACCCCTAATCAGATCTTCCTACAGGATGAAGGTGGTGAGGCAAGGGGTTGCGCAGGCTCGAGAGGGTTGGTACTAACCACCCCTTACTGACTGGCTGGCTGACTTGGCTCCTGGATGAGAACAGGGATGCTGCTGGCGGCTAAGGTGCTGCTAAGTGTGAAGTTAATGGAGTCAAGACGTCGTCTCGGCATAGACGCCTGGCGTCTTCTTGGAATAGACGCCGTCGTGTCTTGGAATAGCGTTTCGTTATTTACGAACAGGAGATATGCCGAGGATCTTCAGGGAAATTGAAGCTGACAGGTAAAACGGCTGATGGTATTTTACCTTCATTATTAAAATTATGAAAATATCACACGAAAAACTATAACTTTGTTTCATTCCAGCTTGCACCAGACGACACTTACAACTGTCGCTGCATATACACCAGTGCTATTTCGCACAATTGAAAGTTCATACCAATAATGAGGTTTATTGGGATTTTGATTCTACTCAAATTTCGAAAGCGAGGCTGGGCTTTGCCTCGGTAATGGCTGGTTACCTAGCGTTCTCCTGTTAATTAATTCAGACTGTCAGGGTATCAGGGAACCGTGGCGCGCTAATTCGATCAGGAATGAACTCACTCTTGATGCTGGGACAAGAGGGATGCCGAGGGGAGTATGAGTCAGTGAGATAGAGTCGGCGAGGAGAGGAGTGAGAGAAACAGAGAAGCACGTTACTCATCCCGCGGCCACCACGTCCTACCATCGACCACGCAAACGGGGACAGATTTACCCCACAGACGCTTGACATCACTATCTAAATGTCATTCCGGAATTGCGTCTGAACTGAACGCCACTGAATATTATACGAAGCGTTTGCCTTGTCTTCTCATGCGGAACGATTGGCTATCGATTCATAGACATCTCCACATTGTTCCTCCCCTTCTATAAACAATCGTACAGCCTTTTGACTGTCGTGCGCTCGCGATACGAATTAATTGGATCTGCGAGCAGGGCACAATTTTGGACTTCAATTTTTAATGGCAGAATCCTCCTACTGATATTAATCCTGACTGCTCTATTAATATCACAAGTCTTAAGGTTCCTCGTGGAGCAGCAGTAAGCTTTATTAATGATATAGATTAAGCATAAAGTGACAGTGGTCCATGAGGTTCCCGCAATGAGTAGATTACGTTCTGGGAAGGGTTGAATGGCTGCGGATGAAAATGCAATATTTCTGCATTAAGAGGCTGTACGGTAGGGAACTAGAGGCGTCCGCGAGGCGTCGTTAACGTCGTGGCGTCGGTGGCTCAAGGAGATAGATCGATAGAAGTGCAGACCGAGAAGAGGCTGAAGTGTATAAAGAAAAGAGAACGTGGGGATGAAACGTGAAGGAACCTCCGGAAAGATGGTATGACTGTGTAAGAGTGGAAGAAAGAGCTGGTAAAATGAGTCGCAATCGTATCAAAGATTATTTCCGGCAATAAAATGGAAGTCGTAGGTAGAAGGTTTCGACGGCGCTTTTGCCAGGGGTTCGAAAGACGAGCTGGCAATAAATCTACGGTCGCCCGGAGCAGACACTTATCAGTTCTGAAGTTCAAGTGATCGCATTTCGAGACAGTTCTGATATAACAGGAGTTCACTAGCCCTCGAGCTAATATTCACGTCTTATGTTCCATCTTTACAACAAAAAAATATTCGGCTCAACTTTCTTGGCTTATCTATACATTGAAAAGATTATATATACGCCAGTTTGCCAATTTCATAGTCGTTATGCTAGCCAGCACCTAGAAGAGCTGACGATAAGCTGCCACTCTGCATAATCCTAGCTTACCGCTTAGGCCGAACAAACTATATGTACATATATGTATATATATATATATGTGCTACCCTACTAGAGGCATACTTGGTGGAGGGGGAACATGAAAGGGGTGACTCGCCGGTGGCGGCACTAGTGAATGTTAGTCCGTCGAGGGCCGGCAAGTTAGTTCGGTGTGAGCGGGGCCTAAGGGAGGATTAAGTATGACTTAGTACTTAAGTTGCCATCATTAGCCGGCCTTCCTCGCGAAGCCAAACTTCCGTAGAAACTCCCGGGACGATGCCTGGATATACGGGAAGTTGCCTCTGCTTTTGCTTCTGTCAGAGAATATCGTCAGGGCCAGCGGGCATTGTCAGGAGCTTTCCTTGTACGCCGAGTTTACGCCAGTACTCGTCTTTATCTGATCTTCAAGGAAATGTAAATACTTTGATCAGGATGTCATTAGAATTTTTTTTTTGTAAGGTCGTAGAAGGCTTAGATGCTGGTACGTAAAAGGGTGCTGGTATCCAGAGTGTAGTACTGTATACCCATTATCTCTTGGCGTTATCTTCGCTAAAGGGTTATGAGTATAAAGCCTCGGACTAAGTTGGCAATTAAAGAAGTTCATCAATATAACTAAACGCGTGAGCTTGAAATAAGCGGCGTCTCGTTACATGAGGATTTTATAGGGGTTTGATAAAATCCCTATAGCCTCGAGGCTAGTACTTGACATATCCCTAAAATTCGAGCGGTATGGATAACAAGAGCTTGATAATGTCAAAATAGATAAAATATATTTTTAATTATTTTTTTTAAGGTGGCAAATTTGCCTATTACTGTACCGGTCTTACACGGAATACCTAATTAAGGAATTTTCGAGCGAATACACGAGGCTGATCTTTGAATGGGCCCCATAAGGATTCGGGGAATCCTCCTAAGGACTTGCTCCTTGCCACGTATAATTCAAAGTTCCATGGGCCACAGTCTAATTACCAAATCTTGTAGTAAACTCCTGTAGTCGTATCAAGAGAACTTTGACCTACGACCCGTACCTCTACGGTTATACCTTCGGTGAAATATAATTCACGGTACCGACGAAGAAGATACTTAAATCTGAACGAGAGAGAATGCAAGTGATCCAAGTGCACAAGTGGATACTATATCTGGTACTAGTATTGTACTTTCATTATATGAGACTTTAACTAAAATTCAAGCCTGTCCCTTGACACTCTGTTCGTTCTCCAGTTGGCAGCCTTATCTTGGGTACGGCAGCTTGTTTGACTTCCGGCGGTGTCTCGTCTGACCGGATGTACTTGATAACTGAATATCCTGCCACCTCCGAGCTTAGCTGGCCTAATCCTTTCCAAGGGTTGGCTTACGTTAACCAAAGTCTCAGGAACTTGAGGGACACCTTAGATAGTTTATACCGAGACAAGACATCACTTGGTTGTAGACATAGGGAATATCCGGTCCTTCCTTCAGGACTGGATTTTTTAGTATGAATCAATAGAAAATATATATCGATTACCCAGTTGGGTTATTAGTCAAGGATTGTTTTTTCCAGAGACCGGAAAAGGCTTATTCCGCGAAAAACTGTGCAAATGGCTAAGGGACAGTAGTCTTTGTCGAGAGAGCTAAGAGAGCTGGAATAAAAGGTTCTGCCATATTTCTCAATAAACGATATATCAGTATAGGACGCCTTAGGATTCCTTCTTCATATAACCTCCCCGTTCTCATTCTCTCTATACTCTCACTCATGGATCTCTCACTCTGACTTTCTCTGCTTCCGCTCGAGACTCACTTGCCCATTAATCTATGGTTATCTACGGCGTGCGGCGGATAAGTGCCTTGGAATGAGCCATTTCACCCTTGGGAGTTCGAACCCTATGCCAAGGAGAAGGGCATCAAGAATAGCCCTTGGGCATCCCCAGGACCCTTCGATGATCCTTGCAAAATTTTGCCACTCTAGAACCTTATCGTATTGATAACTAGATTTTAGTCTTGCGTGCAAGTTGAGTACCCAATGTTTGTATACGGATGTATATATGTATATATTCAATAGCCATTTGTTAATTAATCATGTTTTCTTTTTCTTGCATATGCCGAGACTCACCTGCCAGCCGTGCAATTTCATGCTAACGCTTGACGCTGGTTTTGAACGTCAAATATAGTCACGTGGTATAATTTCAACAAAAGCGCCATCGGGATGAATTGTAGCGTTAAAGCGAAACAATGTTTAGTTCAGACACTCGAGCCGTGTATGTTGACGCTTAATAAATAAAGTCGAACTCGACAATAATCGATACATGGATAAGTGATATCATAAAATTTGAATGGTATTTTTTGGAATATGGAAAATAAATAATTTGAATAATGGATGAACCCAAAAACGTTTTTTGCATATTTCTTTCGAAAAAACTGTAACGATATTTCGTTGTATACGAGAGGAGATAAAACTCTTTTTCGTCTTATTTTTGCAATGTGTCGTTGCCGAATATTATTTATTGGCGCTGATGGATCCACTTTTGGTATTGATAGATTGCAGAAATTCTTTTATTTTTCAAGTATTTTGTTATAAAAGTTTATGTATCGATTTTTGTTATATTTTTACATATATCTGTTCAATAGTGCAGTTTTTTATATTAGATACTATTTGTTGCTATAGTTTAGGGAGGTTAAGAATCATACATAGCAATGGATAGGTCGGCTCTCAATATTTACTACTTTTTTAGACTCTTATTTTTACCAACAGCTTCATTGACGCTAAACGTTGATGCCGATGCCGCACTTTGACGCGATGCTTTTGACGCTCTTTTTTCCCAGATGGCGCTTTCGTCAAAATTATACCACGTGACTATATTTGACGCTAAGCGTTAAGCGTCAGCATGAAATCGCACATTTACGTATCTCTATTCATGAATAAGAGTCAGATAAACGTATTTCTGAACTCTCGATTTTGGAAGGATCTCAAGGCCGATATCTTGCCTTTTCCGTGAGTAATGCTCAAGGGTTATCTTTTCACCTCGAGTCTCATAACTCCATGGTAAAGCCACCCCTGTCTGACTGGAACCTAACCTAACGAACTAAAGAACAAGTTTACTTGCATGCGTTCGTAGCCAAGGAAAAAGTCAGAGGGTGGTTACATGGAGGGAAAGAGAAAGGGGATGCTAAAGTGAGCCACCCCCTGTCTACGTTATCGGCAGAAAGTTAAGTGGAAGAAAATGTGGTGGCTAAGAATAGTCGAGTACCCGGGAAACTTGAAATTGATGCACTGGACGGTTCCTTCCTGGGAGGGACTTCCCAGCGGCAGGCACGCTCTTGCTACTTTATAAACTTTACCCAGAAGCTTTGCCAGGCTTCCGCGGGGCAAGTGTATTAAATGGACTAGGGACATTTTGAAAATGTTCAACGACGAAAATATCCCCTAGATGTAACTGCAAAGGCTTTCTCGTATCGGAGTACATTAAAGGTAGGTGCTAAGATTGCTGGAAGTTTTAGGTTGGAACGAGGGCAACGACTGAATGCACTGTTTGCTTCCAGGGAAACTATAACGGGTGCAGCGAAGCCGAGTATTATACCAACTATGAATAGAGTGGGTTCCGAAGTGACGTCAGACGTGACAAGAGATATTATATCTGCCCGTCTGGCTCCGTTAGCAGACTAGAAACCGGGTGTCTGCCACAGATATTATATAACTCAGAAGCCAATGTGTCACGGAGGACTCAGATTGTTCGCCGTTGTACCGTGAACTGTCTGAACCAGATTCCCAAATTGTTTGTGGTGCCGGGAAGAACGTTGTCGAGACGCTGAATCGTTGCGTATGAAACCAAGTGGTGCGTTGATGGGGATTGCCCTTATATATGACGTTTCATCAACGTATGTTAGTGGAAATATGAATTTTTAAAAAATAATTACATTTTAATTATTAATTATCGGAGTTATAAATTCCCTTTATTTCTCACATCGATACGCCATACTTTTGTCGGCACGTGTGGTATATATCTATTATTATCGTATCGCTGGTAGAATATCAGGATTATTATTACTTTTTTATTCAAAAAGCGATATTATTTGCTTGACTGGATATATGGGTAGTCGTGACAGAGCACAGAGAGGACTGATTATAAATTTAGAAGCAGAATAAACCGTAGCCAATAAATTGAAATTTTATTATCGCTAATAACCATTGAAAATTATTATTCGATGCTATTTACACTGAGGCTAACCAATACCAGCGTTACTACCCTTTCCTGTATTACGTATTCTCTCACTCATACGATACACGAGCTATCCGATTATTTATATGCACGCACGTATCCGTACACGCACGTTCCTATTTTCCATTCGTTCACCCGATCGCGATTCGCATTTCCTCGCTATTGTTTATCGGTAAAAATTAACGCACGATTTGTCCTACACCAACCCCCTGCCGATTATTCATAATAATGAGCATTTTATCAACGTACGATATATCGTGTTTGTAAAATGAAACTCTTACATACATTACATACACGGCGCGTGCCGATTGCCCTGGAAGGGTCAAAGGTAAACTTGCTAATCACTGGTTAAGCTCGTGATTCGAAACACGACATTTCTCCAGAAAATTACGATACTGTCGGATTGGTACACTGCAAACCTAACGCCTAGTGTTTCATCCCCTAACGATATTTGCCAATGTCTGCAAGTGGACACCCTGCAGCAATGTACTTCGAATTCAGCCCACTATGTTACGATACTGTATAGACTTGCTGTACAGTAATATAAAGATATCCTACAGTTCATGTATTCTTTCTGTATGTATATAGAAAATATAATTTGCCTGTATTAATATTTTCGTACATTAAATATTCGATAACCCTTCGTGCATTCACCCTATTGCTTTGCGAATCAAGGGTAAACACGATTTGTCCGAAACAAACCCAGTTTTATAATTTGCCACGTTTATGCTGCGACATGCAGGCACCACGGTAAAATAAAACATGTAAACAGAACGGACGCGGTACGTCGCGACGCTCTTTAAATGTACGCCCGGACGGGCGAACTGGTGAACGTTTGAACGAATGAAAGAGCGAGCAGTGGGGCGCGTCAGGGATATTTGTCAAAAAATTCTACGTGCTGTTTATCCTGATACAAACATATGCAGAGGACACAATTTTAATAGGGGTACGTGGTAAACTGGTATTCATTTAAAAATTTTTTTCCCTTTTGATTGCAGAACTCACGAGGTCCTAATGTGATATATGTACGTTCAGGATTACAATTGAAACCTTCACGTGTCTCCGTTGTGGACGTTGCAGAAGGAATTTTACTGAACGTGGATAATTGTTTGTAGGTTAAATTAGATTTGCTATTCTGGCTGCAAATTGAACGCGTTTCGTTTATTTTATAAACACTCGATTGAAGTGACACGACGCACGTCAGCAGGACAATCGTATTAGTTTCTAACGATATTTGGCCGCGGTGCGAATATCCGCATGATTTTATATCGCGCTCCCTTCAACCCTTTCGAAAGTACCACTCAGAAATTTGCTACCTACAACACGTGTATACGAATAACGCTCAGCTAATTTTGTATTTGCCCAATTAATTTCGAGTGTTTAACGGAATTTGATGTTTCGCTAATTATTCTGTCGCGCGCGTTTCATATGGACGGTCATTTTTGCACGGTACCCTCTACCAGAAACTACCTACTGCACACGATCCATGATTATTGCCAATTATTATCCACGATTATTCTCGATTATTCGGCACGATTATATCACATACGTCATTTGCCAGTCCTGGGAGCACGCATCGCCACTAATCTACCGGCGACCTAAAACAACTGTTTGATTTTCTCCTTCTATTTTCTGCTCGGCAAATTCGTCACTGTCGGAACGTTAAATCGAAAGAGAAAACAATAGAAGATATAATTCATAATGGTAAGAGCTATTATAAAGCAGCAGTAAACCCTCCCTCTGTCAAATATGGCGTGGCTTAAGCGTGCCTATTCTCTAGCCCGGCTTTAAACTGGAGATTAAACTATCACTTTGCGTGACGGCCCTTCAAAAACCCAAGAGCTTAGCTAGGACGTCGGCTATGAATTAATTCCGACGTTAAGGGTTGTTTCCTCCTGGTTGTTTTTGCACCAAGGTCTTTTGTCTGTCTTACCCAACATTTTTTTTCCTACCCTCAGGGATCTTCTGGTCGGTACAAGCACCTTCTCTACGCCTCTACACTCTGCGCCAGGCCTTTCTAAAAATCGAAGTCGAGGACCTGCCTATCGGCCTACCTACCAGGGTGGCACGTAGAGGAACTCGTCCTGTTGCAGTTTGTGGTTACGTTTGCGTTACATATTATACTCGTTTGCCTGACTTGTGAGGGCTGGTAATGGGCTACGTGCTGGCGTGTGTGTATGCATTTAACGTGCACCGTTCCCAATGATTTATGTATACCGCTAATTACCAGCATGCACTGCACTGTTTTATCCAGCGATCATAGTTTTATTAGGGCAAATCGTGCATTGCGGTATTGTCAGCATCAAAAGCATGAAGATCAAGCTCTGAATATTGACTCCCTTTCAAAGTGCAGTACAGATATTATTCATTCGTTCGACTCACTGTTCGTTCAATTGTCCAGCTTCTTTTTGTCCTATAAACCGTAGGAAAGACGAAGAGAAAGAACGATGAAAAAAGGGAGAAATTAATTCACCAATGCAATACGATATTCAATGGTATTAATTTATAATCGACGAGGAGCTCCTATGAAGGGCAGTATCGTATGAAACAGAGGGAATGATGAAAACGTCGATAGGGATGCTGGAAAGGGATTTGATATCGCTAACAGTCTAGTATGCTATGGGGTAGTATGCAGCTATGGTATACGAGGATTCAGCGACCAACAGGGACGAACGAAGGGAGGAAAAGGTGTATCGCTACCATAGAGCCAGGCAACGCGATTCTAGGTTATCCGGTGACACAAAGCTGCTGCATTCTGTTGATGCATCGAGGACTTCGGCGTCAGCCTTGCATTAACGCGTCGCTTTGCATTAAAATTCGAAATCAAACCAGAGCTTCGAAATCGTGCGAAACACGAATATTTGGGCGCACTGTCGTTTCGTCGGTGTACAAAAGAACGCGATACCCCTTTGCGGCATCGACCCTCCGCTATTTATCCTGTAATATGGAGATGAATTAACTTGTGATTTCCAGCAGTAAATCGCGTTATTAAAATCATTATCGTCCAGCGCGTTACTTAGAGCGTTAAGGGATGAAGGGTAGAAATGAGGGTGTAAAAGGATAAATTAATGGCGTCGAGAACTTGAGTAGGGAGTCTCGTGTCTTGCCAGATAAAACGTAACAATTCCCCCGGAAGAATTT
Source organism: Calameuta pallipes (assembly GCA_030142375.1). Classification (NCBI taxonomy): domain Eukaryota; kingdom Metazoa; phylum Arthropoda; class Insecta; order Hymenoptera; family Cephidae; genus Calameuta; species Calameuta pallipes. Next base: position 266,475 of record JARQSW010000489.1, on the reverse strand, counting down.
CACACAGTTGTGATCCAAGTAAGGTAAACCAGCCCCACATCCAGAACAGGCTGTATCCCTTTCCACGGACCGCAGGGGGTTGTAGCTAAATTGGCGGCAGTATATTACCGGTTAGACTCTGCATTTAATTTGAATATAATCGCGAAAGGAGATCTCAAGAGGTAGCTACTCCGGCAGCTCCGTCCACTCTGCGACTCGGGACTGCGTGACGCTGACCGGAAGTAGCCCCGGGACACCGGAAACAAAATGGCCGCCCACCTACCCGAGACGAGAGCCAAGGGGGTTGGGTGTGAATACCTAGTGCGAAGTTGACTTTGCATTGTGCTAACCACCACCACTACCACCCTTGCTAATGTCGACTCAGAGATTCTTACGTGAATTTTACTCCCAACTTACTTCGCTCTTGGGTCTTGCTCTTATTCTACTTCACTGGAATTCATATCTGTTAAGCTACCCCCTTTAACAGACCCTAGAGAATTATGGCGTTCTGGTACTTTATCGTGAGGAGAAACGTAAACCGTCAATTAGGGTATTGGTAGTTCTCTCAACTTTGAAGGATAACTGGCTGCCACTGCTATCAGATATATTTGGTACCTGATAATGAGGGTATATCTGATGATTTGATAAGCGTCTATTCCAGAGTATCGGCAAGTAAGTCGCTCTAACTTCTATTACCAAAATACATTACAAACGCGATCTGATGTGAAATTGAGACACAAGTGAAAGAGGATGAAGAGTGGACCACTGTGCTTGCGTGAAGGAGCTTTCAGCATAAGGTGATTAGCCAAAAAACCTTAGGCACTCTATGCTCTCGCCGACACATGTTCCTCCCTCTCTGAATTAAAATTACAAAAATTATTTAAGAATCATTATAAACCAATTTCATATTACTCGATCCACGAGTATGGTTGTTACTAGCTGCACTGACAAGTTATATAGCCGTTATCGTTATCACTATAAGAACTTTCCCGTGTGACCAAACGAGAGCTTAATACCTCAGGGTGGTTTCCAGCAACTAAATCCAACAATGTAGACGCGTAATGTGGAATGCCTGTTAATAGATAAACTAAGGGTGTCTAGGTATAAGTGTAAGAGGGCACTGTGGTGTATTATCATCGAATAAATCTGGGTGTGCTACCCTTATGAGTGTTACGGGGGTAAGCTTCGTTCGCGAAGGCTCACCCTGAGAGCGTATGATTAAACAACTCAGGTGTTTTATGCTCGACTTGTGGGAGATCGCGTGACCCAACCGCCACATCCGTTTCCGGCTTTGCCTACGGTCAACCACTTTGACCCCTAACCAATGGGTTGGCTCTGTAGGCCCGAGAGGGTTGCTCGGTAGTATCAACCGCGCGAGTAGGAGCGAGAGGGAAAGAATTAGTGCAAACGGGTGAACCAGTCGTGATTTTTATCAGCGTTCCCATTTCTTCTCCACACTTTACACTTTTCTTTAATGCGTCTCGGAGCAAAATATCGAATAGCTGAATCGTCCCTGGTCTTTGTATCGATGACAATTACGTTGCTGCGAATCGACCCTACGGCTGCCGGGGCCAACGCCCTACATAATTAATTCAGAAAGAATATTATACCTAGTCGGATTGATGTTAATTCGATGAAAGCATGAGGGCTTGGAAAGGTCAGGGAAATGCCATAGAACCCAGAGGCGTAGGACCGTTGACATTAGCCGCACGAAATGCCATCAGCCCCCATCGCTCTCGCTAAGTAACGTCCCTTATAGTCAACCCTTTTCTTCTTTTTATGGATTCCTCGATGAGCCCTTATCGACGCCCTGGATACTCGAGGGCTGTCGTGAGACTGATAAGGGGAGAGATGATAGCAAACTTTTCTGGATGACCAAGTATGAAACATATCTGTGTGTGATATTCCTTGGAAATCAACCCTTGGGATATATTACGTATTTTGAAAACAGAACTAGAAGATTCACCCCTTTTGGATTGAGTAAATGTATTTATCTCACCCTTCTACCCGATAGACTTGTACACCCTCTAATTCTCTTCGCTTTAACGTAGGACGGTAAGAGAGAGAGACGGACCCTCGAGTTTTCCGCGAAATTAGTCAAAATAATTTGCATTTGACGCGTACCTCTCCCACATCTCGCAAAACCCTGAAGCACGCATATCATTCCCAATGTTCGCAACTCCGTCTTTTGTTCAGCCAGATGTCTCGCTCGGTTGGTTTGCCGGCTGTCAATTATACGTCGGGGAGTTCAGTAGCGTAGGGCATTATCTCCACGCTCGAGCCAACCCCTTCGACCTTTCCCATAGATTTCATCCCCTTGTAACATAAGTGGAATGCCCTGCATAAGAGTCTGTACCGTTTAGAATGATCGTTCCTTCGGTAAATATTTTTTTTTTTTCTTGGATATAATCTACTTTAACACTTTTTAAGGAGTTTTCATGTACGTATTTCCTAATTTGACTATTCCTTATTGAATTACCTAGCGAACTCGTATCTCTCTTTCTTTCTCGCTCGCTCTCTTTCGCCCCCTCCGAGGAATTTTATGGTACCTACATATAGAGTTATTCAGTAGAAACGCACCACCTGAATACAGTTCTACCATAAAAATTAAATGGACAGGCTAACTTCAGGTGGTGCGTTTCTACTGAATAACCCTGTATACATACACACATATATAGATATATATATATATGTGTATATCCTCTAAATTCCGAAGACACGAAGACGTCTACATGTTAGAAAAGGGTTGAAGTCCCTCTGATTCTCACGGCAATTATCTCTCGACTGCAGAACCGGTAGAGCGAGGTGTTTCGCCTTAAGTCTGAACTCGAACGAATTTCAGGCGTTTCAGCTTAACTCAGTTGTTGCGAATAAGTAAGCGAAGTGTTGCAAAGTTAGTAGCAGCCCAAGGAGCCGGTAGCTCATGCTGGCTAGGTATAAGGAAAGGAGAGTTTGGGTTAGGGGTTGGGATGAACTGGTTGGGTGGATGGGTGGGTGTGAGAGTCAGGAGTAGATGCTGGTTTTGGATAGCGTGAGGGCTCAGAGGGGGAAGAATTAAATTGTTATGCGGATGAGCTGCCACGAGAAATAGATACATATATAGACTGTTCCCGCCCGGGAGTGTGAATGTTTAATTACGGAACGTATTGTCATTAATAAATAACAAAAACCCGAATTAATTTTCCTTTGAAAACGAGCGTCCAGCGCTTAATGCGGACATGGCTCTTATGTATTGCCGTTATTCGCATCCACTAAACTGCCCCCGGTGATAATCAAAGAGCAGCCACCTCCAATTTTTTTTATTTATTTAATACCTTCTCGAGTGTATAGTTACCTGTGATTACATTGCTGACAGGCAAAGCATTCCAGATGATAAACATTCGCCCTTGCTCTCATTACCATCTCGAAGGCTGGTATGACTTTGCTGCACGCCGCACAGTAACCGGTATTGCCAAATAGTCTAGGGATAAAAAAAAATTATAATTCATTCGATCCACTCTCGATTCTTACGCTATACAGGGTTCGCTCAATGTTTTTGAATAAATTCTCGAGGCTACTCGACATTGCTTTTTCCCGCTAGGGGTGAAACTTTGCGGTGGGAACCAATAACGTTCCACGGGGGTTGCGCTAATATCATCGTCAAATATTGGGCCATTAATAAAGAGCATAGTTTCGATGGCTCGTTGCGTTCCCGATGGCACCTGCGTTTTCCCCTAGGGACTTCGTAATCTCAACACGGTTTATTTGCACGACACGTTTGTTTGGGATATATACCTATATAATGCTTACCTATACGTACTGGATATACGTATATGTTATATAGGTATATATATATATATATATATATATATTCAATAAGAGAAACTCATCTGTAAAATTCGATTTGCCTGCACGCCGCGCCCTTTGCACATACACGATTCGCTATTGACTCTCGGTTATAAAATTTCACATTTCGAATATCAAGTCTATAGAGTCAAGTTTTATTCCGCACAGTCCTGTCATATTTGCACAAAGAATATTTTCGTTTCCGTTTTCACATGGCTAATCAAATCACTCGATACCAGAAATGAAATTCAATCGATGCCGATACCTATTGACATATCGATAGATTGACAGACTGTTTACCTCAGATAATCTCTCTTGCATAAAATGAGATTGGCCTTTGTATAGAGGGTGGATCCAACCTCCCCAAGTCTACAGTCACAGCATCCACATTTGAGACAATCCTCGTGCCAGTACATATCCAGTGCTTTCAGCAGATACCTTTTAAACATATTCATATGTTACATAAACATGTCTTTATCTATGTATATATATATATATATGTATTTACGTATTCATATCACTACTCGTACCTTTCGGTTATCGTTTTACCGCATCCAGCGCATTCCTGTTGAGTCGCACCATTTTTACTAGGCTCGGTCTTGCTCACGTCCATAGTCATTTTTTTAAAATTCAAATTCTCCTACCTGCAACATACAAATGTCATAGGTCATTATTAAGGAATTAATACCTCTTATACGTGGGGTCAAGGTTCACCCAGAGTAATCAAACGATCTTAATGAGAAAATCATAAGAGAAGTCCCATCCCTCATTGGGACGTTTAACCAGTTTCTCAGGCAGCTGTTGCTCCCGATCCCGGGGTTGTCGGGTTGTCTATGAGTAATTAGAGTTACGGCTCCAGAATTTAACCGCGGTTAGTGCCATCTGCGTCCAGCGTGGGATGTGTCCTCTCGGTGTGGTCAGAGTTTAGAATCGAATTAGTTTGACCCCTCCCCCACCCCACCCCATCCACTTGCTACTCACCTATGTCAACCCTATCCTATTCCTATTTCGCGTTTAAACAACCACCGCTGTTCTCTACTTGGTGCCAAATTCAACCCCCTGAAACGTCTAACAACTGCAGTTTGTCAGGGTAACGGCTGTGTCTGCGGTTACGATAAAGGCCAGTTTCGATAGAAACTGTCGCACTTATTTCTCATATAGTATGCGCGTGGTTAGGTGAGAAAATTTCGTCGAACTTTGACCTCTCTCGATCGTGTATTCAGGTATTTTTTAGCGTCTTTCGTAAGCGCAAGTGTTTACCAGGATTTGGTTGTAATGCGATCGTGAACAAATGGTATATTTGTTGGACGAGGGAGAGGGTGGGGGGGGGGGTGAGGCGAGTCCTCAGATGGTATGAACAAAGTTTATGCGGTTTCAATATGTCCTAACCACGTCTGGACAATATTAAAGGGATGTTAATATCTTCTTGCGGTCTCAACTTCAAGGCAAATATTAATAGCGCAGCTTTGATCCGCGAATTAAGACCCGTTACGTAGCTTCGCTAGTGTGTGTATATTTTTAAGTGAAATTCCAAAATTCATATGCGTACCACGTATGTACTATGGTTATGAACACTGACTCTGGTTCCTTTCAACAATGAGTCGTACATTACTGTGGTTACATTCTGGGGTCTGGTACTTGCATTCTAAGGGTAACCTCAGAAACTCCTCCCGCTCTCACTGGGATTTCACGTAGATAATTTCCACTTTGTACTTCGGGCTAGAATTTTTTAGGGTTGCTTTTATGTAACTCTCTTAAGGGCGAATACCGATCTCTGCGGTAGGCGTAAGGCTCTTCGGGTCAAGGATATATATATACGTAGATAGCCACGGTAGCAGGTATTACTTTCATCCCTTAGTGAATTAATTGAAGTCAAATAATATCCACGATTAGGGGTTGTTTATTAATTTGGCGTAATATTCATTGATGGAGCGATCAGACCGAGTCCAGCCGAAGAAGTATCACGGTAATTTTTAGGTTGATTTACTGAAAATAAAGATACTGATTTCATCCCCTCCTCAGCTTATTGGAACGTACAACCCCCCCATGAACTCCATAACGAGAGGCACGCTTCAGTAGTGGCTCGCATCCCTGCCAATCCGTCCATCAGCTACGTGATCGGATCATCCACGGACTCTGATCCTCAAAGCGACGATAATTCAATTACCTACTACACGTTCATCAACCGCTAACCGCTACCCTCGAAACCACTAACCCTTAACCACCCCCCTTATTCTGTGCATCTAGCCGAGTGCTACTCGGGGACTTGAGCAATCTCTTTGTGAACTGGCTAGGTGGCTGTGGATACTTGCTACTCAAATGAAGATAGGTTAATACGCCAAGTTGACTATGTCGGTATTTGGGTGTTCCACGTGGTCGAAGTTAATCGGCACCCTTCAAGATAAATAGGGATGACTACCCACTTCACTTTGTATTCTTACCAAAATTAATTGCGTCGAGAGAAATTATGGTTCCCGTTCCCATCCACCTGTAATCTTGTCATACGTGTTAGTTATGTGGTTTTGACATAATGGAGAACTTGTGGAACCGCCCTCGCCCCAGTGTTCATCTTGCTAGAGAAGACACATCAGTGTCGAGGCGTATCGAGACTGGCATCCAACTACCCTTCCTTTCTATACAACCATCCCATCTATCCAAGCTCCTTCCTCCCTTCGCCTTGGATCGCCTACAGATGTTCACGCTTCATTAAATCCTCTGCTTAGCAGCTGATTATCTAGTCGTGCAAGAAACTCGAGGTCTTGCTTCTCTTATTTTTATATCAAAATATATGTTTCTTATAGGAACTCCCTGATTCGAAAAATATTTTCTTAAAAAATGAGAAACCCCGTAAATTGGGATGACGTAAAATAACCAAGTGGAATGTGGCTCTTGGTGAACCTCGGAGAGTCGTCGCTATATTCCCGTGGGTGTCTCTCCGGAATCTCCAAGACTCCGCCCTGCTGGCTGGTACACCGGAGGGTTGCCACCCCCTGTGGCTTCGCCGTCTGGAGTTTTACGAAAGGTAAGAGCGTCTCTTGTATCTCAAAATCGAACTGCTGTACCGCAATTTCGGTCATTAGCTTAGAAAAATTTGAGGTGATCATCTCGAACAGGAAAAACACGGGGACGCCGATCATCCCTTTTGTCTTATATTCCGGCACAGGGGTGGCTGTTATCTTTTGCCTTGGCATGGCTGAACGAGCTCTCCGCGTCCGGAGAGTCGGTCCATTAATTAGACGGAGCCACATTAAGCCGAGCATTAATATACTCGGCAGTGTTTTGTTTTATCCCGCAGGAAGGACGTAACCGCCCGGTGCACAACGGGGTGGGTCAGGGGGTAAGGGCGCGTTTTCATGGCGCTTCGGGTGTCGTGGGGAGGCATGGGGTTTAAAACGGGGAACGTTCGTCCGTTAGGTAGTACGGGGGGCCAACCGGTGGAAGAGAATGGTTTGCTGGTAATCCCGTAGCAGCCTTATCCCTAGGGACTGTTTAAATTCTGTAAATCGCTCCTGCCCGGCGGCCGACCTCGTGCTAGCCACTTTCAAGAAATTAAGGAGATAAGACCGATAACGACCTTATCCCTGGGCGTTAGATTAGCACGCTGTGAAAAAGCGTTAATTTCACCGTGGAATATACGCGAGTCTCGGATGTTTAGGATATATCCTCAGATTTTATAGGAGAGAGCGTCATTGCTCTGCTCGTGTAAAAAATTACTTATTTAATTGATGAAAGTTTGTCACGTGCTAAAACAACGATTCTTCCTTTGTCAGTATCATTTAATGACCCGTGCTGAATATTTCGCCTGGAATAAATCTCACGTAACCACGCGGGTGAGATCCTCGTTTGCCAGGCATTCAACCCCAGCTAATGGGGCTAATTTAAGGGATGTTTTAAGCTTTCCTCACACATACGGGACACACGAGGATCGTGCAAAAACTTCACGTGTACAGGCTGCCTCGAGCCAAACACCGTAATCACGCATTACCAGATCCAATGGGCAAAATGGTTAAAATGGTTAAATGGTCAGTATCCCTTGTTGGATGAGTCGCACGAGATTTATTTAAATTTCACGTAACCACTCCTAATCTTCATTCTTTTTCATCCCTTATTCGCTACTAAATCCGATCAAATCGTTTTGATACATTTTCCAAAATTTCAACCATCAAAAGTCAACAGTGATTCGTTACCCTCTCCGCTCTGTGTCCAACCCAGTTCCAAAGTAGATGAAATAGGTTCCATTGAACTTGAATGAAATTCTATTCAGATTCGCCCTGCTGTTCTTCATTCTTTGGATAGTGACATTGTCAGCCCAGGAGAGTCCGAGTAGTCTGGCTGTAGTTTGAGGGGGTGGCTGGTATTCGGTAGGGCTCTGAAATAGGGGGTGTGCAGTCAGATTACGCTAAGCTATGCTCGTACGTGCTTGCGTGGAAGTTCACCACCCCTTGACACTCCTCTTGGCAACCCTACCAGCCCAGTTTCACCCTCGAACCAAGCGAACGAACCTCCTCCCTCATTCCACCCCCCTCCCCCCCGGTAGCACAAAATATATTTATTGTTGTTTGTCCAGCGTTTTATACGGTCCTGCCGAGTAAAAAATCCTGCGTGAACCCTCTGCGATGTCGGACATAAATTTAAATGGTGCTGCTCCTACCTGGTATCCCCCTTACTGTTTTTTTTTTTCAGCCACGTAACATCCTCCGTGTCCTTTATCCCTTGGACATTTTTTTCATCCCCCTATGTAAACATCAAAATCCTACGTAAATTTTTTTACTGGTGCTTCTGTCGACGTGTTGAAATAAATTTTTTTCTGAGATTTGAAAATACAAATTTTTTCCTAATATTGAATTTTTGTTTCTTCGTATGAAATCGTCAACACTACTCTTTATACCGTTCCGGAATTGCCACTTCTTTATCCGAGCTGTATCTTCCCGGAGGTCTTGTCTTGTCTGCTGGCTGCTGACTAATTCAGAAAAGCAGAGCGACGACAAAAGGGCTGTAACTACTTCGGCCAACTTTTATCTTTCGGGATTAATCGAGGGATTAAAGTATTTGCGGTGGGATGCGGGCTGATTGGGGGAAATCGGAAGGGGATTAGAACTTGATTGGCTAATTTGTAAGTGTCCCCGGCAGCCCGGCACAAACTTAACAATCGATTGTTCTACCCTGCACGTGAGGGTGCTCGCCATGCACACTGACGGGGGGTAGGTAGGGTCGTTAGTGCGAACTTCCCGATAACGGGTGACCGGTAAATTCCGACGATCTTGACTTGCCCCCATCCATCTAAGCCAGGACTCGCTACGTAATTAAAGGTTCCACCCTAACAACCTGTCCAATCAGACTCCAAGTCTATTAGAGCAATAATAATTAAATCAGTCCGATTTTACATTAAAACAAAGTAGCCAGGGTTGATATCGTATCCGAGTAGTAAGAATAAGCAAGGGTGAGTTTCTAGCATTGAAATGCTCTTCCACTGTAAGGGATGAGATTCTCCAGTGGTCAAGGCAAGTTAATGTGCGGGCAACGTAGGTGGCTGACCACCGGACTGATTTACATCCCACCCCTTTACTGTAGAGGATATCAAGGGGGTTGGTTGCGGTCAACTGAGGGATGTAGCGTGTGATCGGGGTACCGGTTCACATTAAATACACCTAAGAGGAGAACCACCCTTATGTATTATAAATGTAATATATTGCCATCTTATTTCGCGTATTCGCTTTTAATTACCTTTGACTTGTTATTATCAATTTTTTTTTACGTACTTTCAGATATCGAGCAGTCCAGAGTCTCGCTATCCAGACGTTCAGTTTCCGGTTTCCTGTCTCCTTAGAATTCGCAGACAGTCCGAACGGACACCCCGTACAAAACCGACTACGTGATGGACTCGCTCGCGAGATAAGAACCATTCATAACGAAAGACAAAACGTGCCGTTTCAGTTTCCACCCCGTCTGCACTTTCCTACCATTCTACCCTTGTAACTTGTAACATCCACCCGACCGCCCACTCTGCGCGCCATTGCCCATTTGTACCACAGTCGGGACAATGCGCAAAACTTTTATTATTAATGCCCGGGAAAAGATAGCGTTTTGGAACACGTAAAAAAACCTATATCCCCGCGTTCTGCATGCTCATTTTTGGCAAGGACTCCTGAGACAGTTCTTGGCGTGAGGGATGCTTGATTACGTCACTCGATATACCCCGTGAAGCATACAACCCTGTACGATTAACATTATCATTGACCATTCTCATAAAAGTCATTTCACGCGCATGAACTTTAATAAAGAATTTTCAAGAAATATAGAGGGTCGTGCTTTTACCTTTTCGTCCCAATAATAATCCTTTTTATTAGAATAGTTAAGAGCAGACGTCGCAGGTGTTTCAAAGACGATTTTAATAATGATTTAATTAGCATTCCTATGAGTGGGTATAAATCAAAAGTAGACTTAGCAAGTAATAAAGAACGAGGGTAAATGTTATAGAGAGGGGTGGCAACCCTCAAGAATGCTTATTAATTAGAGTTCCCATAGTGGTCTCACCTGTTGGCCCTACGCACCCTATTTCCTTCTTTTTTTGCTCTTTTCCTTTCCACCCCCAATATCACGTTTCTCATCCCCTTGGAAAAGTTTCCTATTAGGCACGCAGAAAAATTTGCCTAATCGACGTGACCCTACGTTCGCGTAACCCCCCTTCGCCGCTTCCTCAGCATCCCAAAGGATCCAAAGCCCCAAACGCAAAATAGCCCCATGTACCATATTAGCCGAGCAGCATCAGCGCACAAGGCGCCAAGATGAACTTCTACTAAATTGAGCCACGATCTCGTGGAGTAGGGATGATTAAGTTAACCGGGCTTGATTTAGCGAGCTCTTGAACTCATCCAAGAGTGTTATCCCACAGTAAGACGAAGGTCCAGACACTCGGGACATATTCTAGGCCGTTGGGCATGAGTTAGGTGCACCGCAGGGATGAGAATCTGTAGCCGTAAATAAGGCAGGTTTACTCGGTTTGCGGCCTCGCAGGATGCCCTGAACGGAGACCATCTTGGCTGGCGCTTAATCAAACTTCCGGTCAGTTCAAGGCTCTTGAGTATTTAACTACCCGCCTCCCCGAGGTACTCCAGTTCTAGAACGTTAACTAGGAGTCAGTCAAAGACAACCGCAGGTACCGATCTCCTTAAGTGTTCATGAATGATTGACCATCGGAGTCTCCACCCAAAGTAGTAACGGTCCCCCACTGAATTATTAAAACCGGACACGTTCTGCGTGTCAGAAATTGACCTTTGAAAATTTCAGTATAAAGTGCAAAGTACGTCGTGGAATCCAGGTGTTCTGGAAGGAGTACAATTTCCTTCTTACGCGAACACTTAATCGGAGTGGTGCTCGGTTAAAGCGGTGACAGGGGATGTCAGGGCGCCGACTCACCCCGTGATATATCGCCTCGCGAGAAGTACAAGTGCCCGATGGGGGGATGAAAGGGACGCGCCGCGCTGTTTCTGACACGAGAAACTTACCCTCCTACGGTACTTGTTGATTCTTCCAGCAACCTGTAATCGATCTATCCGACCATCCCTTTGTCACAGGGGTTAGCCCTAGAGACATTTCTTATTTTATACGTATATTCATTTCAACCCCATGTCCTTATTAAAGATTTCTCAGATTTACCTTGTCACCGGATATACGATTATTGCCCGTGTAAACAGGGGTCGATGGCAGCGGATCGAACCCGGACACGGGGTAGACGAGCACAGGATAACTACGCGAGTCTGCAGGGTTGCCGATAGCCGTAAATGACCATTGCTGACATCACCAACCCTCTGCGTTTCGTGATAATTATGTATATGGGTTGGATAGAGGACAGTGGATATACCAATGCTTAGTCAGCCTTTACTTAGGACCTTAATGGCGAACCTTAACGTGTTTAGAAAGGCACTTGGTAGATCTTGCGATTATTATACATATGTGCATTACACATATTCACATACGCATATATGTATATATACATCATATCTTTTCTCGGGATTTTCACTAAAGCTTGTTACAGTCGTTCTATCTCTTTCGCAGTTTGGGATTGCCGAAATGTCAGGAGTCGAGTCTATATACCGGGTGTCGGATAACGAAATCCCAAGGTATCGGCATAATAAAACCATTAGAATGATCCTCATACGTGCATTCAAACCTTATAAATATCCGGCAGAATCCCTCACGCCGTTTCCAACTTCTGTGTAATGTTCAACTTGCGATAAATCCAAGTGCCGCGTGCTGAGATACTTTTGTCCTTTATCAGGGGGCTCAGTGGCCGTTAACTGTTGACAATACTTGCACCAGGAGTACTCGTCGAGTGTGCAGAACCCCTACGGAGCCTGCGCCCGTATTACCCGCTATATTTTTCTCGGAGGCTCTGTATTTTTTGAGGTTTCATTATTTTATGTGCATTCATCAGAGAAACAATAACACATTTTCTATGAACACCATCCCGCACGTTTCTCTCCGTATCTGCTATGTGCTCTCGCCGTTTTACTCGATCTGAAATCCTCGCCTCGTGCCAGCGTCTGGACCAAAGCTCCTGGTCCATGAGGATTTTTACGAGAATTCTTCAATGAATTATTGATGACGGCTACCACCCTCTGACATCATCCCCTCTATTCCTTCATCCAAGCTTTATTGAGACTTTATCGACTCTTTATCCAGTTTCCACCCTTTAAATGTGAACGTTAAGACTTATTCACACACTGTGTTGATAGTGAATATCATAAGGTAATAATCCATGGTAGTTTTGCAGGTCGTAATTTACCACGTAGCATCCCCCTCGTGACGTAACGCTATGCCGGGTATCAATAAGATCGTAAGGGTGGTTTTGTATGAAAAATACATAGGATTTGATTAACCCTTTAGAACCCGCATGGAAGCTCCTTGATATCACTCTGTCACGAGGTTAGCCTATCTGGATGGTCTTCTCAGGGGTTGAACGCACCCCCTGTAGCAGGGCTGCGCCCGACCTGCCCTCTCTCTCTCTCTCTCTCCCTCTCTCTCTTTCTCTCTCTCTCTCTCTCTCTCTCTCTCACTCACTTCTTTGCAAAGCAAAAACTAGAGAGGTTACGTCATAACAGTAGCAGCTTATCAGGCCTCTCGCGGTACATTAAGCACATAGCTATGGCGTTTGCCACAAAACGGCGCCATGGGACGCTTACGCTCACCCCGCTATACACTTGGCACACAGACGCGAGCCCTCCCCCCCCCCCCAACCCTGCCTAAGCGATTATCTTGTCGTATTCAATATTCCTATGGAACGAACTGGATGATAAATCGTTCGGGACGATACGAAAGATTCGACCCAATGACGTTCTCGCGGGGTATTATTCCTGAAAGGAGAGAGGGATGAGTGAGGATCGACGAAAAGGAAAGACGAAAAATGGATTCTACTGAAAAACGTTGAAATTGCTATCTATAGTATAGATAAGGAATAACAGGGGTATGTACGTATTAAAATAAAATCTATTACTACGCCATGATTAATTATGCAACATAATTCCACTCAGGTTGGACAGTCAAGTTAATCCAAGCTTATTAATAAAGGCTTAGAGCGAGTGGAGATCGTTGTAGAAGAGACCCACACCGGTCCCTAACCCTTACGCTTAAGAGCTTCGACCCAGGGTGCGCAGCCCTTTTTGGCAAATTTCGTCGAGAAATATTCTACTCACCCTTCGGATGTTCCCAAAGTAACCAAGATCTCTCACATAATCGTTTCATCCCTTCTCGCAGTTTTCCAGGAGTTTTCGTCGCACGGGTTCTCCGGGATCGGCTGGGAAAATACACCCTTACTCCGTGGGATTAACCTGGGTCCTTTAGCAATTAATTAGGACTCACAGCTTTTTGCCGTTTAATTCGTCCTTTGCAGGAAATGCTCCTTCCTCGCTTGCTCTTAAATATAATCGTCAACATTCACCCTGGCCTTTTAGCATTCATCCCTTATCCATGTTCGCGCTTACATATATACATATAATCAGACAATGTCCTGGTCGCGAGGCCAGGATTGTTTTGCAGGAACAGGCCGCGGAGTGTCCGTCAAAATAATAATCGTACCGAATGCGTGCGACTCCCCGTTGACGGCAGTAGACAAAGGTAACGTCAGCGTTTTTGACGGAAGCGTCAGCGCGAATTACGCGACGATGACGTGGGCGCGCTAACGCGTCAAACCTAAGTGGATCAATCCCGATACGCTTATTGGTCAGCCGGAATTGTTCCAAGTTATCGGTTCCACAGGAGAGACAGGTCTAGGATCGTTAATGCCAGCATAGCAGAGCAAATCGAGTGACGAGTTCATAGTATAAGCGTGAAGCTTGGCGCCTGTCTGAATATCAGCCAGCATATAGCAGCTCTTTCATTCGTTTCTGCCAGTTCCGCTAGGCTTTATGCTTTTTATGCAATTTTTTCTTCCTTTTTTTTTACATTATTCGCAATGCCGTCATGCGTGTCTTCCTTAATCGAGTGGAACTTGTCTGCTGTACACACTGCATTGAAGTTATCATAAAAATCCATTGCGTATGGAGAATGGGAACATACGGAAAATTTTATTTTGATTGAATTTTTTTTTTTCGATTCCTTGAAACTAATAAGGAAATTTTTGGTATCTTAAGCAAGAGTGGAGGGGGTCGTAGAAGCGTTATCGGCTGATAACGTGTTAATGAGGCGAGTCGGATATAAGATGGCTGAGGAGTGATATCTCGGGGATAGGGTAGTGGGAGATATGGGGGTGGATGTTGGTGAGCTGGGAAAATGGGTGGACGTGGGGAAGAGGGTGTTAGTTTCCGTGGCATTGACGCTCGACAATACAACCTTGATGCCAGTGACACCCCCATTTGCAACCCCTAGGCAATCTGAGCAACGAAACTCACGCGCTTTTCCAAAATGGGTCTCATTCAGTTTTTTTTCCGGTGGAGCCACAATGTTTCCGTCCTGGGATTCTGCCTCACGGCGGCTAGTCTCCGGTAAGTATTCTCTCTTTATTCTCCCTTGCCACGGTGTATAAACACGTTTTGTGGTTTTTCGGGGGATCGGTCCCAAGAGAGATTCAGGAGGCTGCAAGAGCAACTCTTCGGAGCCGACGATGAAAAAATCAGAATAAGAAATTTTCGATGTAAGTAACAACGTGCATAACAATATGGCGAGTGTAGAAGAGAAAATATTTATTGAATATCTATAGATATATTTTGGTATAGTGAATCATTTCGATTGATATCAGTACAAAACCACCCTCTAACGGTTATAGGCGTCGATCAGTAACGTCACTATCAGTTGTTTCCGGTTGGCCAAACACCAGCATGGCTGCCTGGCAAGATGGCGCCGGTTTGGCACTGTCACTATATCTCGGTGCATATGCGGGATGATTTAAATCCGCAAAAAGTAGGGTAGCAGCAACCACCACGCTCGACTAGACAGACTGATAAGGTTATCACGAACAACATAATAGAAATAGGAATTCTTTTTGATTATTTTTTTTACTGAATTTTTTTCATAATCCTAAAATACCTTTAACAGTGATTACAAAAATGTATATATGTGAAAAACAAAATGGCTGCGCAGTTCGTGGAAGTCTCTCAAAATCTGGCTCATCGCTTTACTGAATCAAATCGGTGCAACGTTTAACAGAGCAAACAGACAGAAAATGGAGCGCAACCGCATATAAAGAGTCGATGATAACGGAATGATATATGACTTGGTGTGAATAACACGGGCCAACCGAACGTAGCCCCGGATGAAGGCTATGGGGTCCCATGATTGATCGGCTTAGAGATAGCATGTGATATTCACTCCAGGATTAAGTGAATGTGCGAACACTTAATAATTCCTGACTGCATCCACGGCGTACATCTAAATTTTGTGGTCTATCAAAAAATTCATTTTCAAAATTCCCGTGACGAGGTCGTTTCTCGTATAAAAAAAAAAGTCATATTAAAACTGATAATAATCGCAGTCGTAAAACGCGGCTGCTTTCTGCGGTGCAAGCATGAGATTTAACGAACCGTTGCTTAATTATCCCGAGCGAGGCTAATGGGACGATAATTCAATATCTCCTGTACATAATTATCAATTCAATTAGACGAAAGGACCATAAAAAATGAACGAACGACCAGAATCCCCGCGAAGCGATCGCGAGATTAATTTTTGCAAAATTTTTACATCGTTAAATTTCCCGGATCATTTATTCGCACGATAGGAAGATTAATGCAACCCCTCTGGATATTATCGAATCAAAAATTATACTACAGGGTGTGTCATCATTTTTTTATGAGTAGTATACACCACTAAGCATTGAAATAAAGACGTCGAATCGAATGTAACGACCGGATCTCACAAACGAATGCCACGACTTGGGTAACCGGAAGTTATGCGAGTTGGCCGAAGTAAATAAGTCAAAGGGGTTCAGGACGTCTGGCCATAAACTATACAGGCAGGTAAATGTAAGCAGTAAGTTAATTTGAGCACGTTACACCGTGCGAAAGTGGGCCGTTAACAGTAAATAATACTGCAACTATTACCAGCAAATGGCGCCCTTAACCAGTGAAATATTGCAACCCCTACAAATCGCCCTTAAGATTCGCCTTCCGGCCTGTCGCATCCCTTATTGCACCCTTTGGCCCTACTTACACTTGGTCCACGTGTAATCTTGCATTCTCACATATGCATATGATGTCATATAATTTTTAAAATCATTTTCATCTATATATCTTTTTTTAATATCTATTTCCAATTTCTATTACTAATTCTTTTACCCTTATGACTCGTACGTATTTCTCAAGTACCGAAGGCGATTTCCATTACGCAGTTGCTCAGTTGAGCAGCTTATTTACCATTTCTATAATGTATGGTCGGTTTATCCTCAGTGCGTGTAGATCCAAAGGGCCTATGAATACAATAGCACGTGGCTGATAGAGTTCACTTCAAGAACAATATGACGTCAGACTTCTAGAAGATAATTAGAATTATCATCCTGTAACAGTAAAATCTTTGTGGATCTTCGTCAGCTGAATACGTAAATCATGATCTGGTCCACGTCGAACAAAAAATAAATCTACAAAAATCACGAAGAAAAATATAGAAATGGTCGGACGATAATATCATCCCTTATTATTATATTCAGCCAGATGATCATCATCATTCAGATGATGAACTTTTGAACGATGCTGTAACGTGTCCTATGACCTCCGTTATACCTCTAACGTGAAATAGGTCTCACTCTAATATTCCAGGTTGGTAATAGCCGGACATGAGGTTACGGATTCGTTCAATAATTCAAGTCACCGGTTCGCTCGGATTAAGTCAAGATTTGCCCTATGATTAGGGTCGTTTTGGAAACTATGAGATAAGTATAGTCCTCGTGAAATCTAGGGGGGCGGAGGGATAATCTTATCGATCCCTAAAATATGACATTTACCTCCGACTGAGTAAATACAATTTTGAATTATTTGTGTAATATATCTTTGCCGATAAAATAATATAATATGGAAATTTAGAGATGGGAGAAAAACACAGAGAAATTCTGGCAAGAGATTTCAATGCCGGAGGCGCTAGAGATGCTTGTAAATAAAGCATCAGGGATGAAGCTGAGAATAATGAGAGAGAGAGAGAGAGAGAGAAAAAAAATTATATATATATCTACGGTATACATGTATACAATCCTGAGAGCCGGAAAGGACTTTTTAGCATCAGCAGAGTTCACCGGAAATGAGCGAGAGACAACCAGATGAGTCCCTCTTCATTAATTCAACTGAAATTTCTACATTCTATCTCGAGTGGATTAATCGAATAACGTGAGTTGTCTTATCGAATTCCATTTCGCGTTTTGACAGATACGTCGCACGATTTTGGAATACATTTTGCATTCACTTTATTTATTCACGTTAATGAACGACTGATGGAATATTATTAAGCATTGGCATATTTGAACCAAGTGACATTAGAAGCAGTAGTAGAAAAGCTAAAAATATAATTAGTAAAGATAAAAATTTAATAACTTAATAATAATTGACGTTGACCATCGATTCGCTAATTTACGACGATCAGTGTAACCGTCCATTAAGCTGGCGAACTGAGAAAAACAACCCTTACGAGGATACGTATCTTACATGCCAGTGCTAAACGAGCTATAGAGGGTTGGTCACCCTTGTGACAGGTGTAACGTCACGGGGTTATTTGCCACAGACAGGGTAAAAATAGAGACGAAGAAAAGAAACGAAATATCAGCAGGATAGAGGGAGGAAGGAACTACCCTTGGATATAGGTTCCGATTCCTGAGGTCCTAATGTCTAATCTCTTTAAGGGTTGTCGATTGGGGATAACGAGGCAAAAGACTAGGCATGGTGTCGTAGACAGAATTCACCCTAGAATTGCCTATTAACGTTCTAATCGTCTCCTGATTAAAAACGATGGATTAAACAGTGCCTTGGGGGTGTTACACAGGGGGTGGTATCCTGGCTGACCAAGCCTTAACTCAGTTTTCCTATAGCCCCAAGGAAGTCACGAGAGGGTCGATGGTTGACCAAATTTCTCAAGTAGATAATACTCCACTCTAATTATAAGGGTTCGATCCTCCGGGCCTGTTACGTTACGTGCTTCGAATTCGACTATCCAATATGATATCAGAAAATTCCAACACTGTATTCTCCATCGTGTCTCACTCTCGTCTCTCTCCTGTATTCAAGCAGATCAGAAAAGACCAATGTCGAGATTCGACGATTTATCTTGGAAAAAAAAGCAGCAGCCAGATCGCGAATTATTCTCCCCCGTGACGTCAACTGCTTATCTTGCAGCTGGGGGCTCCATAAACTTGATCTACGGATTTCTCGTGTTATCCAGAAGATTTCAGGAACCGCGAGATTCTCGCTCGCGGGCATTAGAAATGAAAGGCTGTGCAAACGAGGAGTTACGGGGTTTCCCCTTTATGTGTTTATATCGTTATAGTTTACGGGGGTGGGGGGTGGCGTCGGCATCGTCTTGTCTCGCGTATTATGACGGATGCGACGGTTAACCGTTCACTATGGCGTCGCTGCTTTAATGCTTTATATATCTTGAGAAAATGGCAGATACGATAGCCACCCTAATATTCTCTGTCTTATCAGTGAAAATTATGAGATACGGTTATGGGATGTTTTATTTTTGAAATGGTTGAAATTTTTTTATATATTTTTTCATACAGTTTTAGTACTCTGATATTTATTAGTTTCATTCAAAAATCTGTATGGGCATTGACACAGCCCGACGTATCATCGGGGGATGATTGAGACTAAGGGTGGTTTTGACGAGTAATAATATAAATACTTGATACCCCGGTAGCTAAGCGGTTTTTGTGCCACGTCGAATTATTAAAGAGTGTTTAACTTTTTTTCTCTGGCTATAGGCCCTGCCCCTCCCGTCGTCCTTCTCGCCGCCCCACTCTCTTTTTAATGTTTATTTTATTTTACTCTTTTTCGTACGTTTCGGCTAATTTCCGTTTTTCTCCCCGTAATTTTTCATTTGGCCGGCTCTAATCGCCGACTCCCCCCTCCCTTCGCCTCCCTCCTTTGCCAGTAATATTTAATTTTTAATCCGACCGTATTCAAATGCACCTTCTCTCTGCATCCCCTACCCCACTTTACCCACCCCCGCAAAATTCACCCCTCTTCCCCCCTACCCCGCGACCATCCCTCGCACGGACTTTTTTCTCCGGGCAATGTCCCACTCCTAATGGGAATACGATTTATATCCTACCCTCGGCTTATTTTACATTTATGCTAAATACAGCCCACCCCCACCCACCTACGTGCGCCACCGCAGCTTTAAGTTTTCCAATGCGCGGATTGTTTCGACCCCACGAGAAAGTCCCTATACGCCCTTTTCCAAATTCCACCGGTATAGCCTCTCATCATCCCCTTCCTCGTCCCGGACATTGGCTCCCTACCCTTAAATATCCAGCGGAACGGCACACCCCGTTAAGACAGACGAATGCGTCCTGGTCAGTTGGGGGTAGTAGCACACAGCCTCCACGTCGAGAGATTTACAAGTTTAGTTAGCGCTGATCACACCCCCGGGACTACGCTGATGGCCTCCAGGTCGAAACCGATATGAAAGCTCCTGAGAGCTTTTTGCTATTCGACCAATTCTTTTCTACGACTGTACTCTATAGAAGATACGCGTGTACTCGATGGTGGCTGTTTTGCTTTTCCGAAGCAATAGTTATCATTTTAATCAGACTCATCTTCCACACTGGTCATCCTATGTGCTTCGTTCTCTGTAGCACGGAGATGAACTGTATCTCTATCGTGAGGGATACTGGGTATGAGAAAAAAAAGCGTCCCTCTACAAATCTTTTCCCATAGCTAACGGTTACGTATAGCGTGCCGTTAGAGTGTCATTTTTTTCCTCGTTTATGAATGACCAGCTGCGGATAAGCCCTGCAGAATATATCGCCACAGGATGGTAGAACGGCATTGACCACAGAACCGCATGACCACAGAAGCAGGACTGGCTGGCGGGACCCGTGGAGGCATTTGTTTGAATTATTTTATATCCTACGATTTTTTATTATCAGTATCTCGGCGCGCAGTCGTGTGAGGCTTAACGGGGATGGCCAATGGTCCATTAGGATGCTGTGTGAATCTGCTCCAGCATTCCGTTCGACTTGATTGAATTCGATTCCTCTCGTTCATCTTTTGATAGATCTAGAATTTTTAAGAGATCTATACCATGACGTCTCGATCTTCACTTGGTACTACTATCATATCTAAATCACAGGCTGGATCTATCGCGCTAGGCAATGACACTCGCTCCAACTGAAATCGCCCCGTTTGCCGGCCCAAAACCACGTCGCATAATGGGAAAATTTGCGTAAACGGTGGGGTCATTAAACGCCCCCTTGTGCACGAATGTGTGGTAGGGGTCGCGCGGAAGGACGATGGGTAGGTAGGACGGGGCTATAACTCGCAGTAATACCAACCTAACCGTGTACCCATGATTATAACGCTACCAATTAGTCAAGCCGGCTTAGGATGGCGGAGCTGTCCCAGGGCTTGGCCATGCTACAGTACCTTCCCACGTATACAGCATCGCTTTAACACGCTCCATCTTCTCCTCTATTTATTTACATTCAGAACGTATCTTTCAACCAGACCACACGTGTACCAACCTTTTTACCGAAGACACGTAAAACCAACGTACCTTGTCGGAGACAGTCACGAAGTCTTTCCCTACTTGGGCGCAAACGACACTCGGCCGTTTGGCACCACCGCGTAATGCCTCATTCGCGAACCCAAGTTTAGTCATTATTTAGCTAAATTACGAGACAGTTGGCACCGCTTTGCAGCATGTGTTTGGAAGCGGTGAAAAATACTCGTGAATTAATGCCGTCCATTAATTATGTTTATGAGTCCAAATTGTCTCGGTGGCCAAGAGAGACCGTTGGCAATTTATACGCTACGTGCTTTCAGGAGGGTTGTACCTTCCTTCGGCGATATTTCGGACAGTAGAAGTGGCAGCAATGGTACCGTCAGTCTAACAGTAACGGGTCAGCCGCCGTTCGTGTTTGCGCTAATATTCTACGGGGGCGTTGAAACTTTCGATAGGGGATGAAACAATAGGTAAACGATAACCGATACCGGAAAGTCGGTATCACAATATCTGGGTAAATCGTGGGATGGCAGCACCGTCGCATTCAGTTTCCCGATGGCAACTGGGGAAAAAAAATCGTTTTTTCCTGACGCTTACTGGCCGCAGGCTGTCGAGAGTCGGCGAAGGTACAACTCGTATCTGATATTTAATTAATTTTACGTCCCGCGCAAATGAAACGGAAAAATATAATACGATCTGACGTGCGGTTTAAAAAGCTCTCATACCATCGTCCCTTCGTTTCTCTCGCAGCATCCCTTTCTGTGCTACGACTGTGAACGTCGCAGATTTTATTTGTTCTTCCACCCCGGATCCACGATTTCACGTATTTTTTTTCCTTTTTCTTCTACCACCATGTTTATCCCTCTCCCTTATTTTTCTTGCTAATTGCTACAACTACGCGCGACGAGAGCTTGTCGATTGTATCGTCGAGCTTTCCCGTTTTACGTCATACAAAAATCGCCGATGCCGACCGATCGACGAATTAGAAGAGACACCCCGGAAATTATGCAGGTGAAATTTTAATCGTCCTGCGCTTTTATCGTAAAAGATAACGCGAGTGGGGTCAGTAGTTAATCAAATTGGTCGAAATCGATTCTGGCATTTCTCGATTTGCCAGTAAAGTGCGTATGACACTCGCATCAGTCGTGCGTGACTATAGAAACGGTTGTACAGAGAATTACACATGTGAATGGAATGTAGGTTTATATAGTATAGTCCGCTTCGACAACGTATTGAGAGAAGGCTTGTTGTACCACGATACAAGGCTTTATTAGTTTCCAGCAATAAATCAACGAATAGATCAATTTTGCGTTCTGCGATTTACGTATTGGGGGTGAATCAGATATAAATTTGCGGCCGATCGTTCGGGCATTGGAAACGCGTCCGATATCCGTGTCGCGGAATTGGGCCCGTACGTCATGCGATTGGTCGATCTGAAATTTCACATTATACGACTCCCATGAAGCGATAGAAAATTATTACAGCTGGAGATTCGATTGGCACTGCTTCTCTCTCAATTGACTTTCTCCTTCCGTCGTCCCTTTTTCCCTCTTTTCTCTCTCGCATTTCTCTTATCGGAATATAATAGTGGCCCAGAATACACAATGGAATTTTTATCGCAAAGGACCATACATATTTTCGCACTGAACAGCAAAGCCCAGGATAGAAATTAGCGTTACAAGTGCGCCGTTAGTTAACGATAGGGGTAGCTCGTGGGGTTCAGAGCTGAGGGTGACCAGTCGAATGGCTTCTACATATAGATATATCCACCCTTATATGGGAAATATACACACACATACCCTCTCTCTCTCTACATATATATAGATATATATTGACAGCAAAGCATCGATTATATGCTCGATTAATTCGCGACCCTGCCAACCCTTGGTCATGGGCTCCCAACCCACCAGCAACGCACGATCGACTAACCCCATAAGTTTTTAGTTGCTTTTCATTTTTTTCTCCTCTTTCAGCATTTACAAAAGTTTCTACATTCCTCGATCAAGTAATCGGAGCACGAGAGAGCATGAAGATCGACTGAGTAAAATAAATAAAATTCAAAGAATTTTTGTAGACTCCAGTACGCTGACAAGGGGTACAAAATAAGGGATGACGATATTGGCCTGCAGAAATGTGACTGTCATACGTACCCGGTGTACGTGTATACTCGCCGTTCTGGAATGAGGGAGGACTTGGGCGGGGAGGGTTGACGTGGTCGAAGGGATGGATTTGGATTTGAAGGGTAGAAGGGAGGATGGTTGGGCAATTAGCGAGCCGTCAGTGGCACAGTGGCTGACAGGGACCATACCTATACCTACGACCTACAACCATCTCGCTCGCTCTGTTTATATGCTTATACCTTACTCACAATCAGCTAGAGAGAGAACGAGGATCTCTTTCGCGAACAACCCCTAATTAGAATATCTACCAACAAGGTTATGTATCCCCGCGCTAGCCAGCCGTTACTTTAACTCAAAGGGCTGCCCTCGAGTTCCAGATGAGGAAATCGCAAATATGAAAATCGCCACTAGCCACTAAAACGTTATCGGGTTTCTCAACCCTTTCGAAATCAGTCCTTAACCATCCCCTTCAGCCAATAGGGTGGCTACTGTCGGTAATCGCCATGACCATTCCAGTAGGATCCCTCTGAGACAGGTTGCCTTGACGTTTTGATTCACTGTATAGAAATGCGATCCTGCTACAGATAGAAAGCACCCTCCGGCCACTAGCATGTAATGCACCCCTAAAACGATAGCCCTCTCGCAACCCTTAGAAAAGACCCCCCCTCTTTCACGGTATAACGGGATAGATCGCTCGTGCGATTTTACACAGAACTATCACGGTGACAGAGGGAAAGGGGGTGGTAGGGGTAGTGAATGCAATTATAATTTTAATTTCGAAGGTATTTAATAAAGGGGTCCATCCTCCCGTACACTTCCCCTTCACCAACCCTATGTCGACTAATTAGTAATTACGGCTTGACAGCCGACCATTTCGGTACGTTCGTTGCCCGCGGCTACGATGGATGCACCGAGGGTGCAGTGTACGACTCCAATGCATTTTACTGGGATGGTACTGTCTCTCTCGCACTAAGGGCACTAAGTAATACCAACCTTTCTGGTACTCTGGGCACATGCACTGTAGATATATAGCACCCGCTATCGTCGCTTCTTCTCGCCTGTGCAATCTCACAAATTTAACCGCGATTTCCCACGCGAAAATTCATACCGCTTGCGTGTAATGATACATATGTGCTGATACGCATATATACCTATGCATATATATAATTATTAGCTGCATCGCCAGTTGGACTCGTTAATTCCTAGCTGGGTATATATAATGAAGTTAAACAAACGCGTATCGGATTGAATTAGCCTCAATTAAGACGAAACCGCTTTGGGTATATTCGATCGAAATATCAATGCACGGTAACATTAGCGACGCGAATCTCGTGTAGCTTCACTCACGTGTGAATATTGTCAGGTATACGATTTTGTGTCTCCCTGCCAATTTGAATAATCAAGTTAATGTTTTTTTTTTTTCATATCCTCTTTCCACGGTCCCTATATACGATTTTTTCTAGAATATCGCTGTATATGTATATATACATGCTTTGCGTTTCTATGTGCGTAAGCTCACCGCTTCGGATAAATTCGCGTCCGAGTATTACGGTCAATTTGCGGCCGAGTCCAGCCGACACTCACGATTCAATTATATCGAACAACGAAATTTCCACGGCTCGCGTAATCGGGAAGATAAAAAAAAAATGTTGATAATCAAACCGTCGTTATCGCACTAATCGTATTATATTCGATATATAAAATCTATAATATTTTACCGAAAGTGTGTAACAGCTTTTATGCTTTTCACGTATAATTATCGTTCGTGATTTAATAATTGCACTCGAGCTTTGATTCCCGTATAGATTAATAGTTATTATTTTATATTTTATAGATACCTATATACAGGTATAGTATGCATCCGTATCAGCGATTTCATTGTATCACACAAATCGGCGTACACAAGCGCTGCTTGAAATTAGTACAGCAAAAAGTAGTTAACAAAAATCCTAGCATTTAAGTGCTTAACCATCTAACGAGTGGCTGTATCTTCGTTGAAATCACGTACTAGGAGCGGCAATTTTAAACAGTCCCCTGAGAGAGTGAGAGCGCCCGGCTACTCTGGCTACTCCGGCTAGTGAGGCTGAGCGTGCAATGATTGATGCAGAGGTAGATGGTATGGGGGGTGGATGAGGGGATGCTGGGGGGGTGGGCATTCGCGTGGCAGGGGAAATTTAATTAACGTAAATGCCGCCACCACGGCCGGCGCTACACGCCGTGTGTGGCGATCGCTCATATGCAACCCCTCTCTCTTTACCCATCAACCCCCCTGCTAGGCCACTGCTCCAGGTTATTAAACACTCTCCACGCATCGAAAGGGGTTAAGCAGTGGTAGGACTGGTTGTTTCGAGATTTCGGCTAACTTTCAACCCCCTGTACGATTATTAGCCCTTTACTCGGATTCTAATGATCGATCGATAGTCGATACACACGTGGGGCCGATCGGTCAATTCTTTTGATTTTTACCCCTTTCTCCGAAATATATTGTGGTAATTTGTTATGAGTGATTTTTTTTTTTCGTATTCGCATCAAAATCGTTCTTCTGTAAAATAGCGGCGTATCGAATCATCCCTTTTTTATTGTTTTCCGGTTTTTTTATATAGAAATTCCAACCCCTCGTCGACGTCGCAATCTCGTAATCGACTTTGCGGAACAATTCTATAATCCCTTAAACCTAATTAGGAGTGAGCACGGCAAGACGGAACTGGAGTTAAGTCGACTACAAACAAGAACAATAATATTGCTGTGAACCTCAGGAACTTTCTGGCCGGTTCTTGCTGGCGATATTACTTACTGGCTATAACATACCAAGGGGATGATCTTGAGGGTTACCACACTGTCGGATATACACGGTGGAGGGAGATTTCGAGGAGGAGAAAAAAAAAGAGAGACGATAGAGGTGGTGAGTCTTTCTGGAGCCAAGGAAAATAACTTTTCCTCAAGGCTAGGCCAACGGCTGGCCAATGTAATCGGTTGTAAAAATCTAATAAAAAGATCAAAAACATCCGAAACTCGACTGCGAAACGGATATTATACAGAGAGTCAAGTAAATACAGTAAAGAAAGAAATGTACATTATGGTACATTTTCTTTTTGCTTTATTTTCTACCAAGAAATAAAATCTAAGCATGACGTCATTTTCGATAATTTTTTTCCTTATCAGAACCCATATCTATAGTCCATACATTATAACTTTCGTACAATTTATATTTATACGAATGACTACCACTGGCCGAGAAAGGGCTAACTCTTGCTGTCTCTCTTTCTCTCGTTCTTATGACTACCTACATAGTGGGATACACGTATCAGGAGGAACTCAAAAGAATTTTTCATATTTACCTATCAAAGGTACTGCTTTGTGCGTTTATATTAAATCACAGTATGATAGGATGTCAATAAGACATCCCTTCAGGCATCTTTGCTTCGGCTGGACCTCATGTTAAAAAAAAAAAGAATTCTTACATACGATAAATCGTGTCTCCTTCAATTTTTGACTCAAATATTTGTGCAACGAACGGACAAGCGCTAGTGACGTCTTATTGTTTACGTTTTTTTTTTTCACTGTTATTAGGGTTGATACACGGGAAAACGTGTGACGTAAGCGAAATGAAATATTGGATAATAAAAATCATTTGGAATTAACGAATGAAATCAAATCAGTCATGTTTGTTGATTCCCTATTGAAAGGGATTGCTTGTGTTTCATCGAGGGGATGATTAAGGGTTACCCGTACGAGAGGGAGAGAGAGAGAGAGAGAGAGAGAGAGAGAGAGAGAGAGAGAACTTGCGAGAGAGTCTGTTGTGAATTCCGGTCGATATGACGAGCACATATATGTACGCAAGCCACTCCTATTACCTCGAGTGCTATTAAGACTTCTAATTAATTCGACAACCGAATATTGCCTTGCGATGGTCGAATATTCTCGAATCGAATGAGAGATTCGCTTTGGCATTGCAGCATCAGAAGGATCAGAGGATCGGTCAATCGTAAGGATAAAGTTTATTGCTCGACTTTGAGCTCGATTGCGTAGTTTTAGTTACGTCATTTCTACACGAGCTGATACGAGTATCCATCATCCATAGATCTGTCGTGTCTGTCACCATATATCTATCAATATGTATATACATATATATTGCTAGTATCCACCAGTCGAAAATCTATAGAGCTTATCTCATTTATTACCAACGCGGTCTTCTCCCGAAGAAAACCACCCCCTGTGGCTCGTTCATCGGTTATTTTACAACCTTGAGATAGGGGCGAGTAACGTCTTTGTTTTCACCACAACATCCCCTATTTCCAAAGACTCCCGTTAACCCTCCTCTCCCTACGCCCAAAAGCTCCCGCAGATAAGAAACTGCTTCGCCTTTCTACGATTTTCTTTACTACCCTATTTATCCATAGCCATTATTGAATTCACCTTAAGGGACGATCGGGGTGGACAGGGGTGGAAAACCATTGTGTCCTACAAGAAGTCTAAACGACAATTACGTCACTCGGACCTTATCCGTTGTTCCATTGGACAAAAATTGCCGATCGAAATAGGTAAATGGTAAGGGGATTTTTTTATTTGACTTTTAAAAAAAATACGACAATAATACGGGAAAACGTGGAAGGGGTTGTTTGTCCGAGGGTGTACTTGCTCGTAGGGTTCTCCCTCCTATCTAGTTGTTAGCAAGCGCAAAGCATTCGTGAAGGTGGTTAGATAAGGTGCGGGCATAAACGTCCTCAGATAAGGGTAGTTTGCACCCTGGTTGTGGACAGTTAGCCTTAAATGAGCCCAACTCCTGTATAGCCTTTGTGGCTTCTTGTCCTCTCACTTTCTAAATGATTTCCCGTCGCCCCCCTCCTTTCCACCTCACCCCTTGCAAATCCCGTTAACACCCTCGCACAGGATTATCCCTAAAATTCCAAAAATATAAGTCAACCCTCATATGGTAAAAGCAACTACTGACTGTCATGTTACAAATTCACGTGACTTTTATACACCACATGAATTAATGTTTGTTAACAATTTAAATGTGACAGGTATTGTTTATTATTTGCATCCCTTCTACCCTATTGTGTTTTGAAAGTAAACTGTCTGTCATACAGTCGCGCGTACAACATCGTTGTCAGTGTTATACCTGTACCGCTACGAGTCTGATCTGACGATAAGATAAGTATTTCCAAAAACAGTGAAAATTTCGTAAATAATTCGTGATAACGTTTGTGCCACTTGAAATGTATTCAATTGGCAAATATACGTAAGATATCACAGAATGAGTATCGGTGAGTTTATTGATAATAAAAAAACAGGGTCAATTTCTAGTCTAATTTTTTCGCATATTTTTCGATGTTTTTCGAATTTTCTTCGCAAAGACTGAAAGACGAGTCGCCCACGAAAATTCTGTCCCGACGCTCTAAATTCTGCTTATCGCGTGGGATTCGACAGTAATGTGCCGGCGTATTATGTAGGAGAGCCCTGCATCAGCCGTCCCTTTTATATGTGGCAAGCCACGAGCGCCCAGTGTCGTTTAGCGTCAGATAGCGGAAACGTATGAGGGACAGGGTGAAGCCACCCTTATCTTAAGGGTAGCTACTCAATAGCCAGAAACCACGCTGCGAAATTTGTTAGACTTCTTCGCGTTTGTCAACCCCGGCGAATTATATCAATGCGTTCTCATATGCTCGGTTAGCCTTGAGATATACACGAGAGTATTTCCACCCTTATAAATGTTACATATATGTAACGCCACGTTACGTAAAATCCATCAAATTTAGGAACGTGCGACAATAACACGGTTTTTTTATATGACTTCGAAAGAATTTTTTCGCAAAATTTTATTACACCAGTTACGATTTTTCTGATTGAATCTAAGGGTTGATAATTTCTACGTCACGTTCAAATTACATTATGTTTCGGAATCGTGTGAATGATCAACTAAAATTCAGAGGGTTTGCAAGCTCCTTGCATACAGGAAACACCTAACTAAGGTTATGTGCAGTATAGTAGCTGGTACCTATGCGGTATCGCGGCACCCTTAGGAAAACCGTGGTATATACAGTGCTTAGGGTTACTTATAGAGTCGGAGTATGTGTGTAATGTGTAGCAAAGCCTCGGGGTAGGTGCTTGCGGTAAATCTAATAACGTTGTAACGTTGTTACCCTCCCCTAAAGTTGGCCCGTAAGTTTCTCGAGGCGGCCGGCTGCCTGCCTGGTTGCTTGACTGGATGACTGCGATGCCGAGAATTTCTGACGCGTGGGCCATTTACCTGTGCGAAAACCCTTAAAAGAATCTACCGGCTTCAAAGGACTTAAAGCGAGAGTTCAGCCCCTAAATTCATTCCAAGGGGCTGCCTCGTGACTAGTGAATGAAATTATATCGAACGCTTGAATTTTGATAAAATTTTCAAAGTCCACCCGTTACATTTATTCCTGTAAGCACGTCGGGATGTATTACGTATATGTGTCGCAGTAACCTCCCCCTCCTCCCACTATCCTTCTGGCAGTCACTCGAATTAGGATAGGGGTCTGGGGTTGTTCTGCAAACTATGCTCGCGAAAAGTTCAACACAACTTCATAACATCGGTGGGTTACGGCTGGTTGTACGTTGTAGAGGTAGATTTCGTAAGGGTTACCGTAACAGGGAATTCATGGAGGGAGGTGAAATTTGTTCTAGCGTGAGCTTACATGGGTTACGTTAAGTACATAGGTGTCTCGAGCTAGTTAGCTGTATCTCTATCCACTGGCGTACTAGTAGGGTAGCTAACTAACATACCGGAACTGTGTAATAGAAATTCACAACGGAGACTTCCCTTATCTGCTAATAAATTAAAAAATTAATTATTTTCATCAATCTTTCTGATGCAACCTAATTTTTTCTAAAATATTTTTTTTTGTATTTTTAGTTAATTCTCTTTTTGGGTGTATTGCAAAAAAATTGGCAGGATCCTATCTGAAAGCGACATAACCAATGCGAATTTGAATTGTCATTGGGGAGGGAGTAGCGCCCGAAATCTCTGGTAGAATCATTGTTAGTTGGCGAATCGTTGTGGCGTGAGGGTTAATAATTACACACCCCCTCCCCCCCCCCAGACCATGATCTAGGTACCTAGAGGCCGGGCCAGAGAATCCTCGCGGCCCTCGTGGTGGAGGAGATAAAAATCAGTAATTAGCCGGGACCATTATGGCGGCCGTTTGAAAAATTAGCGGGTCGGGGGTAACCGGCCCTCTGGGCATAATCCTGCCGCGGTACGGTGTACGAGGAGCGCGCATCCAGCCTGTCTGATTTATACGGGTTTGCTATTAATTAGCCAGCCCCTTTCCCCTCCGTCCAGCACCCTTTAGCCCCACGTCCCCATGCATCCCCTTTCCGCACTTACCCTCGTACAACTGCACCCTGTGTGTTTACCGGACTCCGTATACTTACGTGTTTGCATCGCCAAATAATTCAGGCGGCTGGTCAAGCTGGCTGCTAGCAGTCAAACATTCCAACCCCTATTTCTATCCCTTGCCAAACCCCTGTACCTATAAACGGCCTCTGATCAAGGTTCTCGAATTATTGAAACAGTCATCGATCAATGCCCGTTGGAATTGTCGATTTTCGAGAATTCACGCGTGGTTACTTGCCTAGGTCAGGGCGGCCATTTGAAACCCAAAAGAATTCGAAACGTTTTGGGTTCCTGATTTTGAAATTCCGATTACATATAGGTACATCGACGCTGGAGCGTCGGGTCTCGCAATTAAATTAAATGCCTCGAATTAATTGTTCAAAACAGTTAAATTAGTTTGGTCTGTTCGTACCGATTTTTGCTGGCGATTCGCTCCTATGGAATTCGCATGTTGCCCACGGATTCGCATGTGCGTGCATGTGTAGCTGGCCTACGCAGGCATCCGGGAATTCGCGGATGCACTCGACAAAAGCATTGAAACATATGTGGAATGTTATGCAGCGTTCCTGGTTTTACCGAGGATGATATGAGAGTGAGAGAAATATTTATTTACCAACTAATGCATATCTGTGAATTCTGAATTCTGAATTCTTTTGAAAATACAAGAAATCCTGTCTCCATGTCCCAAGCAATGTTACGTGACAATTTATATATTTATTTGGCATTTTTTCCCAAGGAAATATATTGAACGGGAAATTCGCATGGAAGCTTTTGACTTTTCCTGATAAGGGATGATCCTCGATCATTTGGGCCATGAAGCTTGCAAGTAACGTTGCAAGCTAGACATGGTTACCCTGGCATTCGACCGCAAGCTCTCAACCTCATTGCAAGCCTGTTTCCACATACTCCCTTCCACAAATCCTGGATCCACCCCCTCCCCTAAAACTCCATCCCACTCCCCACCCCCATGGAGACCGATCGTACCTAGACATTCAAGACATAACAGACTGAGATATGCATCATTAGGTTACCTAGGAAGCTGGTATGGACCGATCAGTATCTCTATAGTAATCTGTTGGAATGAGAAACTGGTCCTCTCGAGTCAGCATTTCGACATACCTCACAACCCTCTGCCAGTCCACGAAGTTAGCATGCACAAACCATATATATGTACATTACATCACTTCCGGGCAGTGCTAGACTCCTCAATGGAGATGCAATAACCAGTGATCAGCATGCGAGGAAAATTGGCAGAGGGTTGAATTAGGGTCTAGTTCCATGCCTAATAGAAATTTCACGTAAACCTATATAAGAAAAAATGATGGTAAAGAGTAAAAATTACTTTTGGATAAAGTTCAGAGGAAGATTTTGAAAAAAAAAAAAACGAAAAAATAGGGTTTGTTCTAGAGAGATGTCAGTCCAAGCGATATGAGTGGGCATTCAGCCGACATTCCCAACACCGAAATTGCATACCTTCCCAGCAGCGTTCAGTACATACGGGGTGAAACAAACGAATAGGGTAGCTCTGGCCAAACGCCACGCTGGGGGCGGAAGCGTAATCGCTCTGGCACTCCAGCATCCCGTTCCTCTTTCACCCGTATATCCTATGTGTATCCCCTGAACACCCCTTGGTTACTACCATCAACCCCCTTCTCCACGAACTCCGCTATTTATTGCCCACACTCGGCCGGTTCACAACATAAATATGTTACACCTATGACCACACCAAATCCGCTACCATTCCCCTGAATTCTTCGGTTGTTTTGCGGAAAATGGTATACAACGTTTTCATTTGGCTGCTTCGAAATTTTCATCCCTCTATTATTGTCGTTGATTATTTCTTCTTTTTTTACGAATTATAATAAGGAAGTCTAAGGGCGTAAGGTACGTTTGATTCCTTTAACGCGAAACTTGGGAATTCACCCTTGTGATAGAGGAGCTTTCGACACCCTACTTATGAAGGGCCACTCCTAATAAAGTTACACGGATCGAGGGCTTGCGAGAGGGCACGCTTGTAAGGGCTGCCTGCCAGCACGGAGGAACTAGGGACTAGGCATTTGGTGAGGAGGGCCGTAGTAGGTAGGGAGCTTTGCAAGATAAAAGAAGGACCAACTGTTGAATATCGGCCACCCCCGTGATAAGTGGCGGTGGGGTAGTACGCCCGCTCTATCGGCCAAGCGTAAACCACGAGAAAACCTTTTCTATCTCTTTTCTCTCTTATTGTCACGTGGCATAAAAATTCATCAAATACTCTAACCATTCGTCTGTTTAATACATGATCTGTAATTACATTCACAATACCAATTTTCACATACGTACTAAGGGTACTTACAAGATGTCGCTGCTGAGATTGACGTAGATCGTTTCTCTTGGCACTTCTTCGCCCTATGGGATCTCCGATTTTTCAAATGCCTATTCGATTAAGATTTTTCTAAGATCACAATTTAACGTATCCAAGTACTCTCACGAATTTCATTCCCTAATTTCTTATAGTCTTCACGATGATCACGCGTGTCGCTCGGATCTACGGTTCTCACGGTGACTCTCCCTGATGAGATATCAGAAGGCGGTTTCCATACTGGAATCTTTGAGTGGACTTTCGTAAGTTCCCTCTCTATCTGCTACCCCCCTATTTTGTCCCTCCGTACCGCCAAGCTTGCAACACCCTTCTGTCTCGCTCAGTTTCTCGTACGAAAGCAGAGAATGCTCCGCAATACACGTGCAGCCCGGTCGCGTGGCACGTGGTGTTTGGCGGGTGGCCCGGCTTGCGAACTGCGGAGACGAGCTTGCAAGCTTACGCGAAAGCGTATTGGTCATAGGGCGGGACCTGCGCACGCTTCTAGGCGTGTTCGAAGCTTGCAGGGCGGAATAAGCTTGCGGTGATGATAGGATGCCACGAGGCAGGAGGGCACGTCTCTTGGGGGTGGCTACCTGCCTTCGCAGGAAGTTCTGCAGGGTGAGACTTCCTCCCACAGCTTTCACCTCTCGCGTTCCAAAAGTCCAGCCCTCTCTCTCTCTCTCTCTTTCTCTCGGTCTATGTCGAGGAGAGCCAGACATACTCCAAGAGGAGCTTGCGCTGAGATTTTTTTCTTTTTACTCTCTCTCCTTAACAGCCGCGAAAACTTGCCTCCGAGCTTTTCGCGACGGGGCTTCGAAGTTGCGAATTGACTTTTTAAAACGGAGCTTGCGCGGGCTGACTTCTTAATTAAACAAGCTCGAATTCTTTAGAGTCGTAAAGGCAGAAGGGAAAATTCTTCACATAGCAATTTCATTATCAGCAATTTCAAGTATTATTTATATTTTAATATTATTATGACTTTGTTGACTCGTCTTTCATCGTCAATTAACCATTTTTCACACGATTTGCAAACACCATCCAATGACAACTAATCAGTTGAATAAATCAATCCATTCAAACGTATCCGCAGTTCGCTAAAGGTGACCATGACATATATCCTATGTGTTGGGGGGGGTGCAAGTCATTTATTTATACAGCGACAGACTGCTGATTGGCGCGTTCCCGTTCGTTTGAATGATTCACGTTTGAAAACGAGGCGTTTACATTAGAATTTCCCTATGCAGCGCCATGATTGGCAGCCCTGCTAGAGGTTCGCGTTGATTTACGTCATTCTCATGATTTTCATGAAATACCATACTAGGAACCGCAATTGTGTTATTCTTATCCGTGAAATTGCGAAGCGAGAAATCTAAATTAAGAAGAGAGTCCCAGGTCTGGACCATAGATTGAATATTGGATCATCTCCGATATTCAATCTTTTCCCATCTGACATAATGACAGACAGTGGAACCTAAATATTCAACGAAAGAATGTCTGGCTTATTAGCTAATTATCATAAAGCTAAGTATCGGCAAACAATTAGTCATATAGATATGCGTAAGACGAAATTTAATATTCCTTTATTACTCTTGTACAAATATATAATAGCACTCGTTTTAATATATATGGAACATAAATTTACGTATTTACATACGGTCAAATTATTTGATTCCAATTAGAACGAAATTCATACATGTATATTATCGACAAATTGGTATCTGTAAATTAAATCACACTATCGTAAAGGGCATTACGATATTTGAAAGAACAACGATAAAAATATACTCGGTAATGATAGTCAAATACAGATGACCCAAACTTTATTACTACATGTGATTTCCATTTCTATATCCCCTAATTGCGTGATTGATTTTCTGTAAATTAACCAGGACGAAATTATTTTAATTGACTGACTGATGCAGTTTGCATAGTCAATTTATTTTGCGATGTTCGCAAATTAAACGTAAATGCAATTTATAGTCCGAACGATGAATATCATGATACAACAATGATTCTTCATCTGAATTAGCAGAAACTCTCATCTTAATACCTAAACAAAATTTCAACTGTGCATACAACCCCTTGCTCTCTACCACACACGTGGCTATCAATTGCTGCAAATCCTTTGCAGCCAATCCATTGTCCTATATACGAAAATCCATTCGAATTAACCCCCTCCCCATTTCGTCGATTTGTCTCGGCAATTACGTGGTGGAAACATGGCGTCGCGACGCTTTTTAAAAATGCCTGTATCTGGAATGACGAATACAAATTTTGCAATGACTTCCCTATGGGATTACCAATAAAATTGTTGGTCATTTTATTCGCTGTATACGACTGTGGACGGGACATGTATATTAGATACCCAATTTCAGTGGTAATCCAGCCATAAATATCCTTGAATTATATTTTCCAGCGCGCTGGACACCCCGACGCGATTTGTTTTAGAAGGGGCTATTTAGCCGTTAATCGCTCAATTAAATTGGATCGACGAAATTAGCTTTAATCCATGTACTCGCGGGCCACGAGCATGCTCTCGTAGCTTCGAGCTGGAAATTTTCGAGCGCGCATCGAAAATACAACCCCTCTGAAAATTACAACCCTCCATTTTCACCGGTCAACTAAAATACACGAGAAGGGACGCATGCCTGTATATGTTCTATATCGATTCGACGCAGGCGGATGTCATTCGATATTAAGTCCAATAGCGGCAATCATGGATACACAGATTCTAAACAGGATCCAATCTAATTGCAAGAGCATGCGTTTAGCTGGAAAACCAAGGGTTGCTAGTGTTTTGAGAGGGGGGTGCTAGAATGCAGAATTAATTTGAACCACCCGGTACACGTTCTGAGGGAGTCAGAGGTACGAGGTCGTGTATAGAGGATGGTACAGGATAGGAGAAATAGGGGTTGGTAAAGGGTAATTTTGATCCCGAGTTAGTGTCCACCGCGTCCAGTGTCCAGTGTCGGCCGGTGTCCGGCTAGTGCCCAGCCAGATGTCGCCAGGGGCGTGACGTCACTGGTTAACTACCCCCCTCACTACCACGTACACGATATACGGGGATGATTCTGATTAATTACCGATAGTTACACAAGCTGACGCCAACCCGCCTCCGCCAGAATCCCGGCGTAGCTCCAGCGTCGCGCGTTGCGATATTGAAAATTTTGCATGCCGCTTTTTCTCCAATTTTTTAATCCTACCTCCACACCCCTGTGCTATATACGACCCTGTCTTTTTATATCCTAGCGTCAACTTTTTCGTCTCTTGCTTAACCGATCTTGGCGCGAGCACCACTTGCTAAACTGAATATTGGAAAAGCTCTTCGTTGGGATACTCTGTGGGAAAAGTTATAAATCGACATTGTTTTGATTCTTAAAAAATAAAGAGCTCAAATTCTATTAGTAATTTTCGACCGGTTATTTTTATTATTCGTAACGCTATCCGATAAAATGTGCTGGCAAAAGGGGTTGCACGCGTGCTCGTGAAAGTGCATCGAGCCGCACGGCATGCGGACTATCAATATTTGGCAATTACGAAATATGAGTTTACATTTAATAATTGCGGTAAACACAGCGGATGGGGTTGGGACTGCGGTGAGTGGTTATTCGGTGAGAAGGACAGAAACGGTGCAAAATAGGGACGCGTGGATTTGAATATATGGATGCGAATGGTTCAACGACGGATGCCAAGCGGGGAGTAGCTGTCGCTCAATCATCTGTCAATATATTCAATGACGCAATATCATCCCTTATATCCAATACAAAACAACACTTTTCATTGTCTCCGCCGCAAATGCTCGTGAATTTTCATTTCATTTCACTGATTATTCAACTAATTTTGAAAATACAAAAAAATTACTCGAATTTAACAAACTTCTTAGATTTTTAGAAAAATTGAAGAAAAATACCATTCCAAAAATTATACTTCCCATGAAAACATTGTGTACCCACTTGACTCGTGATTTACCCTAATACTAAAGGATTGCTGAAACAGCTGGCACCCCTTCGAAATACCATCAACAACCCCATCCCTACCATACGCTTCGCCAGTAGGTACTCACGATTGCTTCTAATTAATATCAATCAATGATATTTCCATGATATTACCTATATCGGTCATTCACCCCACCAACGCTCAATTTCATTGCAGCCAATCACAGTCGAGATCATCGTTAATCGGTGTGCAGTTTATGCATCAGAAATTTGTAGTTTGAAAAAAAAAATCTATTTTCATATAAGTTATATAGGGGTTGAAAATTATCGTTACGTAATGCATCCCCTCGGCTGCGTTAGCGTGACGCGTATGCAAAATCGGCAGGAAACATTACTATAATATTGAGGGGCGGACAGGGTGAGGTTCACGTATATCAGGTAAACTGGCGCAAAGAGCCATATACTATTAATGACGATATGATCGATATTAGCAAATATTTCCCGCGGGATGTTTACCGAGCCGTTTCGCCGATAACGTATTTGCGAGTCCCGTTATCGACGGTGACATTTATTCAAATGTAATATCTTGTCTGGCGAAGATTACCTGCGGGGTAAAATGTGTCCCACAGGCCCACGCGTTTATTTTCGGCTGAACGGCTGAACTCCTGAACCCCTCGGCGGATGAACGGGATGAAGGGATGATGTTACTCGATCGAGGAAACGTATTAAAACTTTCGTGGCGTACATCCACAGCCACCCTCCCGTCATTGAATGTACCTGGGATACATGTATTACAGTATAAGACATCCTCTTAAAAATTTTCCTGTATTCGTCCTTCGAATATAATGTATGTACCACCTTCGAATTAAAATCCTGGAAACTTTTGAATGATCATTTTTGAACGTCGGCCCTTTTAGCTATCCAAGAATTTTTATTCGCACCCTTATACCTATATTGGCTGTCTCCTTTTTACTCGATATCCACACCCCTCGGAACTACCCCTATAGTTAAAAAAAAGGATACGAAAAACTTCTCGTCGACCACTCCGCGCAAGCTGTTTCTACTAGCTCGCGCCTTTCCAATTTCTTAAAGAGCCGCGACAATTTATGTGAGGCGTGTTCATAAACTACCACCGTAGACCCGTGGCAGTCTCAAACTAACCCTCTTTCATACCCCTTGGCTACCCTTACTTCTGCCACGTTCTTTTTCACGGTCTCACGCGGCGCCTCGTGTCCTCGCACGAGTTTCTTCAAAGTTCACAGTGCAGATCGTGTTTCTCGATACTTATTAGCTCCTTTTACAAAGTGCAGGTGGTTTCATCGCTTTTAGACGCGAAGTGAACCGACACGTAAAAAAAAGTTTTGAAAAGTTTGTCAATGCACGAAAGTATCTATTATACTATG
The DNA here is from genome assembly GCA_030142375.1 of Calameuta pallipes. Taxonomy (NCBI): domain Eukaryota; kingdom Metazoa; phylum Arthropoda; class Insecta; order Hymenoptera; family Cephidae; genus Calameuta; species Calameuta pallipes. The sequence goes on along the minus strand of JARQSW010000489.1, from coordinate 228,373 downwards.
TATATGCAAGAACCTTCACTGGAGAGCCATCTTACCAAAGATAAACCCTTTGTTCTATAGGGAAGAGGGGTAGTCGATGAAAATACCGTATACGTATATAAGAATATATATAGATAACCGATAGATCTCCGATCGAACGTGAAAAATCTTAAAAGACGTAAGTAAGAATCGTGGGAGTAGACAGGCGGAAGCTTCGTGAAATTGATTAAGAGGTTGTAAGGGGTTTCTAGCTAGCTGGTTTATAGCTCGTCCGTAACGGGGCAGCACCCGTCTCTCCGAGGGTTGAAATACATTGAAAACGGCGCTAAAACTCAACGGATTCTTATAGGAATACAAGGTCCGACCATAAGGCTCATTTTTTTCATTATTCTCTATGAAGGACTTTGATATTTTATGTAGAATATTGATCGAAGAATTTCGATCTTTTACAACCATATTATTTGAATAGATCGTACAGAATGGTACCGATAATACAAGTCGACCTATTTTTAAAAATTGACACTTCTCTTTACCATTCTATATAAATTCACAGCCAATTTTGAATTCCTTATGGAACGAGTTAATTAATCCGTATAGATTAACCCAATTAAGTGTCTAAGGATTGGTCGTTTATTACATCCTTCTACCTTGCGCAAGGGGGGGTAAGTACCAGGGTCCTGAGGTAGTCCTCCAATAATAACTCTGAATAGGGAATACAATGATTTGCGTAAAAGATTCAGCACATTAAAATTAATCAGAAACTTAACAGCCCTCAGATTCGAGCTTGATTGTTCCCGTTCTACATTTTGAAGAACTCCAAAGCCAAATCGAAGACAATCCGTTCCAGTTCCAGTTGCAAGTATCATGCCTGTGCGAGGAGTCAAAAGTCCCGGGAGGTGAAAGGGGATGGTTAGGAGGGCGCCTGTCTACGTATTTCCGAAGGGGTGGGCTGGCAAGGGTTTGTACTTCTTCTTTTCCAATTAAAATTCAACGTCCGTGGACGCCCCGTGTAATTGGCCGAGATCTCTTTAAGCGAGAAAATTACCCAGAAGGGGTTGCCGAGCTACGGAGGTTTAGCGGTGCCAGCCCGGGCCACAAGGGTAGACGAACCAGAGGGTTGGTTTGGGAAGCGGATGGTGACCGAGGACCTGGAGTATTGGGGGCAAAAATCCTGCCAATAAATAAATTTAAATACATGAATATCTAAGCCGACCATTCAGCCAACTAACGTGGCTTGATTGCGGCTTTATACTCTCTATCTGACTTCGTTTGGCCCTTTCTCAAAGCGCGTTATTGCGATATTTAACGACTTAAGGGTTTCCCAGAGAGCACGGGCAAACCACCCTTAAATACTTGGAAAATAATCACCCCTTTCAGAATCTTCCATTGTGAGTCCCAACGTGCTGGCAAACGATTCCGGAAATATCTTTGATTTTCAAAAGATTGACGACTCTGTTGAAATTTTTTTTCTCCCTCGATCATCCCTTTTGGCGAGTCCGCCAATGACGTCAGGGAGATTCTGCACCCCCATTTCTACCAGCCACTCGCTATGCTCTCCGATCCTCGTCTCTCCTGTCCCGCACGACATAAAACCATGTAATTAGCTATACACCCCTTGTCCGTATTGCCATGTCAGTGGTGCGGTGCACTTTAGAGGAACGAGAAGGGGTAGGCGGGGTCTGTGGAGGTATGAAGTACCCGCTAATTAATACCCCTAATTGCGCCGACCCCAACCTACAACCAGTCCCAGGGCCGTATCAACTAGGAATCGCTTCCGTGTCCAACGATCGAACATAGTGACGAAACAAAACTCCCACGCCCTCGCATCTGTATATTCCCATAAAAATACCTTTGAAGTCAAAAACTACCCCTATCCCTCCTTCCGATATTTCATATTCACTCTAATACTATACATATCAGATTATGTGCTGCACATGTCCGCGCCACCACGACGAATCTCACGACTCGAGATTCCTCGCGCGTCTCTGCAGACTCCGCCAGGAGAGTGAAAAGAGAAAAGAAAAAAAAAATTCACGTGCAATATATTTTCGGTATCCAAGGCGCACACAAAAGGGGCCGTATCATACACCCTTAAATTTACACGGTAGGTACAGGGACGCCCATATCGATACGAGCGCTAAGTTATGGCGCTATCCCGGCAACATGTCGCCCGCGTGTTCGACAAACTTTTCAATGTCGATATATTTCCGCGGGCGCCCTTTTATGAGCTGTTAAGCCGGCCTCACACCCCGACGGCCCCGAATATATCTAGTCGGATTTCCGGTAACCTTACGGCAAGAGAAAAGACAGCGTACCAAAATGAAAATCCTACAAGCATCTATATATAGAATAAGCAGACGGACGAACGTAACACAACGCCTGTCACACGTATGTCGAATAGAGACCGAAAAAAAGGTTCTTCGTTTCAATTAGGCATGGCGTGGGCATCGTATAACGCACAACCAGGCTACTGTAGGCTTGCGCAATTTGTTACGAGGTAACGTGTTATGGGCCGGTTAACGAGTGCGGTTAACCGCGCTGCCGGAAAACCGTAGTGTCGCCCTCTAATATATGCTCGTGTTTCGTGCTGGTCCTGTCTGAGCATATGTTGCCAGCTTCACTACGGTAGCAATAATTTTACCTAGTGCCTTCCTGTAACAACGACCAGAAATCGTTTCTCTGCTTAGAATATCCATTCGTGAGCATAAAAAGGCAAGAATCTTTCGTTTAATAGAATTTCGATAACTTAGATGGTTAATTATAATTCGCTCAAAGATACCATAGGGGATGCTGTTACCGGATCTTGTACTATAATCAATATAGTGAAGATTTGGGTTAGAATCCTCATGGAAAACCGGTCTTGGTAACTCTACGTATATTATTAACATGTAATTGAATGGAGTAAGCTTGCACAGGGTATATTCTATTGTGCAAAGTCGCGTGCGCGCACCGCAAGTTAATTAAGAGCCTCTAATGAACCAGCCGCACCGCAAACGTCAGCAGCCCAAGAACACTGGCGTCTCAATCAATAAATTAAAAATTATACACAATAATGAGTGCGAGTGAGAGGGTGGAACGTGAGGCGAGGGAGAGAGAGAGAGAAGCTGCCAAGTCTACTTCAATGGAATTAACTAGAATAATGATTTCTCTTGCTTTTCTTCCGTATAATTAAAATATGACTTTTATTATCGTTCCAATATTTTTTTTTTTTTTTTCACGGATATCCTATAGTATCCATTATCCTCTGTTATTATTCACTTTGCAATATCAGTACCAAAATGCGACTACGAAGAATACCTTATTTTTTTTTCCATCTTTTTATTTTACCCACTCTCCCTTTTGAGAACACTAATTGACTTGCGCAATTTTAATTACCCGCACGCCGACTAACGAGTGCGTGCTGCTCGGAGTAGTTCTCGTTTCACGTTGAAAGAAATATACCGGGTAAAGTAAATGACATCGAAAAATTTCCAAAAAAAAAATTGAATCGTCAATGATCACGCATACCTATACATATGTGCATATGTCGTATATAATTTTCTCGATCCTTTATTATCCACGATTTTGAAGGAAAATCAAAAACGTACCATGGATCTTTACGAATTCTACGCCAGTGGCGAACTGCAAATTTATGCTGTGGTTTAACAACGTTTTCATCTGATAAGAAATCAGCATCCACCACCCCTCCTCTCAACCCCTGTCCTTTATTATTTCTAGCCCCTTTACTCGCTTCTTACTACCCTACCCTAGAACCTACTCTCATTGCCGTTACTCCAGTACGTGAAAGCACGGTAGGATAACTCGAGCTTTTTCATACACGAATATATCGACACTTCACGATGTTTTCTGTCTCGTCTGCTGGACTACAGATTGATTCAAATTTGACTTGATAGAATTTTTATTGAACTTATAACGCAGCGTCCAGGACGGATCAGCGAATGTTCGTTGGGTCGAATTAAATGAAAAGCGGGAAAGAGGACGAGCGAGAGTTTTACAAACTGGAAAGATTAACTTTTATTGGTATAATTAATTTTTAACCGGCGACCCCTAACCCCCCCCTCGCCCCCCCCCCTCTTTTCAACCCTACTCCCACCGGTGTTACCCCTCTCGCTATTCCAATTGTTCTCTTTCTCCCTGCAACCAGCTCGACGGCCAATTGTATTATTCCCGGTTATTGATGTCGTCGAGGGCCCACCTGAGCTTTCGAGCTTTTGTTTCCCGGTCTTTCCGTTGCTTAAATTTTTATTAATTCCTCCCCTTCACTCCCTTATTTTTTCTGTTCTGCTTTTTTTATTCTGTCTTCTTCCTTTTTTTTTTCATTAACTACCTGCCCTCATTGCTTATCCGGTACGTAAGTGCTTGAACCATACGTTCTACTCGCATAGACTGAACATTGGGACGCGAGATCGCTCTAATGAAATTTTCTCTAGAGACGGAAATGTTTACAATCCATTAAAATAAAATGTAAGAAAGTGAGTCCGAAGGGGTAGTTACAAGAACGTTAAAGTAGCAGAGATATTTTTTCTCTCGCCCTACGAAGAGAGACTGAGATTACAGTAAGATTAACGGTAGCAAAGTTTGGGACGATCGGGGGATGGTCAGGGGATGTTTCTTCCGCTATTGCCACTCCGACTAGAATTTTATTGGCTCCTTGTTACTGGTTAACTCTATAAACTATTATACTTTTACGTTCCCCTTTTATCGTCATAAAAGGAAAAAAAGGGGGCAGCACTGTAGTTCTATACCTTGGAGGATCGACAATGTATAACGTTCTCCTTTCGGCCCTGGTATACACGAATCGAAAAGAAAGCCAGCTCTCTCGCGGGTTATAAAGAAAATAATTTGTAACCGAAAAGTTCGTGCGGGAAACAGAGTTTCGCCGTACGAATAATGAAAAAGGTTTAATGGCATTTTATAAAAAGATTTCGTTCCATTTCCTCGTTCCTTAAAGCAATTCAGACGATAAAGTACTGTCATTCATATATCGCGATATTAAATCCTTATTAACATTAACACGATATCCTTTCATGCGTAGGTGCCATTATGCCAAGAAGGAAGTAGCCATGACTGATACCAAGGACTAATGACGGAGTATGCCGTACGAAGGAGGGCCAGGTGGTGTTCCATAAAAGTTCCACGAAGGTTCCACGAAGGTTCCAGGAAGGTTCCATGTAACGAGAGTGACTTCACGATCTCAAGAACCGATTAAGGCGGTTGCAGTTACTTACGTACACACACGATTTAAATGAGGCTGCGTCGTTTCCACGCCAAGCATGTCGCCAAAATCGCTAAAATCAATCCGTAAACAATACAGCCTTTGGTCATTCCCGTTGCGATACATAAATCAAGCACAGGAGGGAATCCATTACAGTGAAATTAAGTCGCGCTCTGTATGAGTTTTTCGTAGCAGAACTGAAATGGATTCCAAGGGTAGTCCTTATGGCGGACATTCATGATACTCCGGAGTCCTTGGTGAGTTCTTTATTCTTGAACCAAGAGCCTAGCTATTCGCTAGGAGAGTCGCATTCCGATACCAAGAAGAGAACTGAGTAAATGGGGCCTGAAATTGGCAAAAGTAATTCGTGCAATCTAATCAACGGGTGAGTTAAAGCGAAGTAGAGTTAAGTTAAACTGGCTCTCTTGGTTCTCTGGCCAAAAGATGGAGAACCCGGTGGATCAAGGTCGCAAGAAGGACAGGGTTCGGGATGCTGGAGTGGCAAAGGATGGAGGGACGTTGAGATGAAACGAGTGCGGGAAGGACTTTGGTAAGAGAAGAGAGTGTTGGGTAGGCCTAAGCTAAGCGAAATGAAGTAAATAGTCTGAATGCCGGTCCTACTAATTAGTTATATAAAGGCTGCTTCTACCCCCATGCTTCTAAAAGCTTATACTGTTAATTAACATACCAAGCAAGGGTGGCACAGCAACCCCGACGGGTCTCTACCCGCGGAAGGAAGTGCCCAAGGAATAATATTGAGATAACTTTGTCACCAAAATATTCAACCCTTTTGTCAGGGACCACCCTTGCCGTTAGCCACTTTTCAGATTGGCACGAAGGATGAACTGTTATTTTTTTTAAATCCACGATTCTTGCTACTTAAAACAATCTCTGCCGTCCATACTGTCGTTGCCTGCTTGAAATGCTATAAAGTTTATCGTTCAACTTACGATTAGATCCTATATCCACGTAGAAGATGGATCTATCTCCTTGTGGGATATCAACTTATTCGCGTTCTCGTGAATCGGCAGTAAACGTTATAAGTGGGATCATTTCCCGGAGCAGTTTACAACTAACGTCCAAAGTGGATAAAGTTGTGGCTTTACGCGCTCGCAAAATAGGGACAATACGAATAATCCACTTGAGAAGGTTCTTCAGTACTGCTACCCCTACAGTGATTCTGGTCTTGATAGAGTCTCCCCAAAGAGTGCTCGAAACAATAGGAATCTTTATTAGTCATGAAACTAGGCGCAGTAGCCTTATTACGGCAAGAAACGAAATCCACCAGTGGTATACCCAGAGCGAGTAAACCTTGTCCGCAGGAATTCAGCCTATTAATTCTTGCAAAACGACCGTATTACGCGAGAATTTTCAACGATAAAAATTCAGTCCATTAAGGTCAGAAAACAACAGTGATTCAACGACGTCACGCACATTGCTCTTTAATTTTTTTCAATTTTTTTCAAGCATTTCCAAAAAAAAGAAGCTAGAAGAGAGAAGAGAATCCGATTAAAAGCTTCAATTTTTTCTACAGCCACCCTCTGACCCCCTTGAGCACTTTCCATGACACCCTCCAGTCTGCAAATTCCGAGGTCACGGCCCGTTATTTGCCAAAGGGATTTTTTTCGCGAGTCGTGCTTCATGCTTTGGACGTAGCGACTTGTGCGACTCAAGCCGCGTATTTATGTATGTTACGTTGTCGCATTAACCGAGAGAGGGCGAAACTTTTGTCGCGACTGTAACGGATCTTTTATTCGCCGCTACTAACAAGATCTTAACTCGAAGGGGGGATGGAAGATTGAACCGAAGGGATGTGAAGTCGGCGAGGGTTAAAGAAGGGTAGGAGGATTGGTAGAGCAGCGTCATAAACGCCAGACGCAGAAGGCACTCGTGTCTCTTAGGGGTTGTTGGTAACAATGAGACAAACCAAGCAGAGTACTTGGACTCGCTCGTCCGTTTCGTAGGGGTTGCTACCAGGAGGTACAGAGCACAGAGGGTAGTAGCCAAGGTAAGTAGTAGTAGTGACAATAGTACCAGTGGTAGTGGAGACTACAGGAGGACATTTACTGTACCTAAGAGTCTCGCAGGGGTGCAATGATCCGCAGAGATAGGGAACAATCACTAAAACGGGATACACCCGTCCTTACGCGAACCAGCTAGACTAGAAAGGTGCAAAGAGCCGAGAAAAGTTTATAGCCGAAAATCTTCTCGATTTCACGACGAACCAAGGAACCGACAGCTGACTAATAGGATATCCTAGAATAATAGATAGGCGATTGTCCAATTGAATTCTTTCGCATCATATAAACGTTAAACGCGGATTCTAGTCGCTAAAACATAAATAGATGAAGAACGATAGAAAAATTCGAAGAAGAGTTCAGTCGAGATTTGGAGTATCCACTATGTCTGTCTCTGTCTTATACACGTAAACCGCCATAAATCTATCTAACTCTCACTCATTGAGGGTATAGAAAATTCGAAAAATTGAAAGGCCTAGATAGACCTTACCTTGTTACGAGCAGCAGAGTATCTGTCTAGTCTAACAGGTAACCAATTACTTTAGTATTACTCTTAGTTGGATAATATCCAAAAGCGTTGATTACGTATTATCCAACAGGAATCCCTGCTCGTGCTTTGGTACTCCTCTCCGACCCAACCACCCTTTCCCTCGGAATACTCGCGCACATCGAACTTCGGCTAATCCTGAGTTATGGCAGATTATACCGTCAATTTAGCCGACTAGGATCAGGTGCGCCGAACACCATCCCGTTGTGAATATCCACGTACGAGAGACCAGTGACGTAACCGTAATACGTTGATAGCGTGTATCGGAGTAAAGAAGAGCGAACATAGGTGGGCACCGTGTACTTATAAAAAATAAGTATAATCAAAAACTCGACGGTTTACCTAAAAATAAAAAAATTACGAGAGCATTGAATACTATGAAAAATGAAACTTTTATTTATTATTAAAAAAACTAACTTAGATACAAGCTCAGTTTCTTGTGAATGTGTATACTGCATGTATTGTGCGAAATGGACACACTAGAGATTTTAGAAAATATTAAAAGCCCCTTTAGAATTGGAAAAAATCGCGTCCCGCCAATCCTGTATACTCGAGGAGCAAGGGGGCTGCGCATGCGTATCTATAGGGGATCATCATTGGTGCCAACGCTGAAAATATAAATCCTCTAAAATATCGAGAGATTAGCGTTCGGACACGTCGTGCGATAGCTTGGCCAGGCTCAGTGCCACCGGCTCCAAGCCCAACACACCCCTATGGTACCCCCTCTAGTCATGGCTAACCCCGTTTTCCCTTACTGGCATTTCTAGCCAGCACCCTTGCCTGCTACTACTACTACTGATTCTACTACCATCGGCAATCCCAGAGGCGGGTAGCATTTTTTCTCGTAACAATAATTTGTCGTTATCAAATAACGCCGGGGACGGTATACGCAGTCCTGCCACTGTTAACTATGGTGGTACCGACGTTTTCCCCAGTTGTGGTAGTGGCTAGCATGGCTTTACAATACGCCAATAAATGTTTGCGGAATAAAATTTTACTACCGAATAATACCGCGGAGTTTGTTGCTATTGAATTCTTCGGGCCGTTTCGCGCCGGACTGTAACCTGCATTTCCCCATTTTATCGTCTGGATATAAAGGGTTCTCATCGATGTAATAGTAATGCATCCAAATTTCGATTTTTCACCCTTTATATATTAACAAAAAGAAAAAAGTATCTCCAAGTCATCTGCACTCAGTACAGTTGACCTTTCTTCAAAAGGGATACGTTCTGACTATATCGTGTCTGGCGATGAGCTATTTCATCCCCTGCGCCAGATTTTCGCCGTTACACTGCCCCCCCCCCCCGAATCTATTTGAGAAGATCGTGGGGGGGAGGATAAAAAGGAGGTACGAAAAGAATATCATGACCCGTGAAATTTCCGGTGACGATCGGAAATCTTAGCACGGGTCCAGAAGGGAGTCGCAAGACTCCGATGTTTCGAGCACAATTGAGCGACTCTGGAAGGAAGGGTGGTTACCGGCCGTGTTGCTGAAGGTTAGAACGTAGGAGGCATAAGGGTGGGTTTCCAGGGTGGTTGGGCCAAGTCTACCGCAGAGAATAATGTTAATGAAATACAGATAGGATCTCTATACAAGAACTGACGCTCGCCGGAAAGCTATTGCCCTGGAGAGTACCCCAGCGAGGTAGCCAAACTGGCTTTTGAAAGGATGACATCAGAGATTGGGTGGAGGGCTCGAAAATTTTGGTTGACCTCTAACCCTTGCGATATCGTCACCACAATCTAAAAGATACCCAGATTAACCAGCGAAATGGCACTCGCACCTCGGTACGGGACAATTGATTTTCCGCCTATACACTTCTACCTAGAGTCTGCTAAATAACGTGTAAGTCAAGCCTTACCCTATACCTTGAGGTTTATGAATGGTTACTGGTTCAATGACAGAGAACCAGCCGAAATAGGTTTGATAAAATATGTGTTTCACTCGATATTCTCAATAAGTCATGAAACGGATGTACCCGAAATAATGCATAAAGATATACGAGGAAGAATAATTGAAATGGCAATTAAAAAGAAAAAGCGATCAGTAGGAGAAAGAGACGACCGAAGCCAGCCGATTTCACCAAGCAGGATTAATTAAGCAGCGTCTGATAAAACGTTAATTAAAGTCCTCGAAAGCAAGTGCCATTAAAGAGTATAGGAGGAATTACAAGCGTGGCTGTTATAAGGGAGAGGGCTTAAAAGTTGGAGTGCGTCCGTGGCACTGGGTTGGCACAGCCTTCGAAGGGCGAGCAACCTGGCAACCAGAAACCAGGCAACCGACAGACTGAATCAGGCAACAAGGCAGGCACCGCGAAGTAGACGGGCAACTTCTAACGGGTGGAAAGATATGCAAATGCACAGCAGGGAGACCCCAGCTAATACCTACCTGGCTGTGCTCGGGCGCAATAATCATTAAAAACTAAACTGCGTGCCTCCGTAGTCGTGCTCCGGGGGTGACTCCGGGTGAACTTAGAGCGGAGCTTAGGAAGTTAGCGTTACGTTTTGTGGAAGTAACGGAGAAGAAGACGCTGCTAGAGGGAAGAGAGCGACTCCTGGCTAATTTGGTAGTCATGGCAGGCAAGGACCAGGTCGTCCGACTGTATCAGGAAGGTTTTGTATTCGCGAAAGAATTTCTTCTCCAAGGGTTCTTTTTCTCTGATCCTATCGGATCTAACGAGTCGGACGGATGGTAACGTTAATAACGTAAACGATTGCGTGACGATGTTGCTCGGGAAGACCATGGGTACCAATGGCGACCATATTGCTGTTACGATCAGAGAGAAAAGAATTGGAGGTAAAAGAGACGAGCCGAACGGTTCCGCATACGTTTCTGCGGTGTAATGTTAAAACAGTCCTCTCTCAGGAACTTCATTTAACGGTCCTTGTTTATAAACTGAAACAGGACGCAGCGGAATATAACTCCGCTTCTAATTACCCAGAGTGCTTTGCTTCTTTCACGGAAAGCGTACGCGGCGCATGCGCGGACGGGATGCGCTAAGCCTCCTGAGAAAGTTTCGTCTCCGCGCTCACTGTTTGAAATTAATCAGACGTCGCTTGCGATGCGGCGATTGTTCCTCCGCCTCGTGCTATAAGTAAAAACCTAATAAATAGCCGGAAGAGAGTTCCCTGATAATTAAGTCCGTTAAGGAGAAAAGGACCAAGAGCGGCAACGTTCCTCGTGCCTCCTTCTTGCATCGCCCAGAGATGGCTAATTAATTTAATTACAGGCTTTCTCTTATTCTTAACCATCCGCTAGCCAGATTCACCGGTCTTACTATTTCGTGCGAAAATTGTACAGTTCCACTTGCATTTTATCTAATCAAAAATTCGTATTAATTCATATCGCGCAGAGTCCACGTTCTTACGGTTATTTATTGCTACTCGCTATGCACTCGCTGTTCGTTAATTATTTAATGCAGATTTTTCTTATCTATAAAATAACGACCAACCCCTTGATTATAAAGAGAAAACTTTTTAAACATAAGATGAAAGCGCGATATACGATAAGAGCGTAAAATTAATTACTCATTAATTAATCGATATATGTAGAATTTTTCATCAATGTCAAGACATACTTTATGCAATATTTATTAACTATGTAACATTGCAGGTGCTACGCGAGCGAAGGAATGCGCAAGTTTTTATTGAACGCAAGGAAATTCTCAGCGTGTTTCGACGGAAACGTATCGTTAACGTGAGTGGGTATTATCGTCGTAGTCGCTACTCTGTGCATTCGGCCTAACGAGCATACATACATCGAGACCCGTTAAATTTAACGTTTATCGAGGTGTCACGTAAAATTTAATTAATCCAAAAGTGATTATGACCGAAATCATGACCGTAGAGCGCTGATTCTATCAGTCGCGATCGGCCCATAAGCCATGATGGCCAGCCATAACCCTTCAAGCCCATTTTACTTCACTCCCTGGACCTGACATGGCAACTGGCTGTAGTAACACTTCGGTCACTGCCACCACGAGGCCTATTATCGACCGTTGCTCCGTCTCTGCTTCACTTGAAAACCTTTTCCATTTTATTATTGTCGGCAAATCCTTTTCCAGATCAGTTGTAATCGAAACAACCATTTACTTTTCAGAAGTGACACGTCCTGAGCTCTTGTGTTTTCTGATAAACTTTCTTTATTTTATTTGTTCTCGATAAATGAACTGCGCTGAAGCCAATGTACTGTTGGGGATGATGCACTGCTCCTCAAGCAATGGACAATATAAAATTTAACTGGAAAGGAATACAAATATTTTTATTTATTGTACATATAATTTTGTTTCAACATCATAAATTTGTCATATTTCTTAACTCCTACTTCGGTTCTCTACTTGTTCTTCATAATTAATTGAGGCGAAAATCATTTATCCAAACGTTATAAAGGTACGCCCGCTCGAAGTATTTTAAACTTAATGTAATAATACGCTTCTCGTGAAAACTCGCACACGAGAAAAACATTTCACGCCTTCTAGCGGAATTTTTCGGAACTAAGAATATCCTTGGCAGCGCCATCTGGTGGCGGAGTCTCGAACTAACGAAAGCTGCTGCTTGCGAAAATTAGCACATGGAAAACATATTTCACGCCACTATTATATCTGAGCTTCGACGCTTTACTGCGATTAAGATTGACTGTCATTAAAAGCCATTAAAGGTAAAAGGTATATGTAAGCACACAAACTTATAATACACTAGGTACATTTTCTGTTATTTATTATAACGCCAAAACTCATCCTAATATATTTTGTCCTCAGTATATATAATTAGTAAACACGGCGCAAAGTGCTTAATTCATTCGATGAAGGAGTTTCAGCCTGTTTGTATCTTGATATTTGCCGGCATGATGACCCAGACTAATACCACTGGGTTGCATCCGGAATGATCTCTGTGAAACACGAATATATAATTAGTATTTCTTAAATAATGACCCAGCGCCAATATACCGTCATCGTCCTGTCGTGTGCTTCACGCATATAAATCCTGACGACACCGTGCGCTGCTTCTCCGTGTAGAAATTGGTATGCGAAATCCGTGGTTATAATTTGTCAGACATTATCTGCCGATGTAAGATGCGAAACTTTGAATGGATGGGAGTAACTCTAAGAGGGAAGGTCCCGCTTCTCCGAGGAACCCTCATATTAATTCCGAAGGCCTAGCGTTGTAATGTCTGAGACGGTCCCGGGGGTGGCGTGAACGCATTCCCTTTAATGACCGCCAATCAAGTCATAAGATACGCGATCATCTCCACGATTACATTGGCATGGACCAATTACCGAGTCTGCGTGTTCAGGCAGAAGGAGCGGAATCAGGCAAATTTTCCAAGAAACCAAATACCAAAATGATGACCTCACGAATCTCGTGTGGGGAGAGTCCTGGAAATTCAAAAAAGTCCTTCAGGATTTCAGACGGTCCAAATATCGAATAGGACAGAGTCAATAAATGCCCTTACAGATTCCTTGCTAAGGGAGTCTGCAGGGACTTCACAGGATCATAATCCTTTCTTCACTATTATTGGGTCAAGGATGAAATTTGTAGAAAAGAAAAGGCAAAGTTGGTCGATAACTACAAATTTCGTCCTTACCAACCCAATATTACAAGGCAAAAATTCTTCCATCAGGTCCTTTACTCACCCTGGCAATGCTCTTGAGGAACCTTCGTATCAGCCTTTCACTACTTCTACCCCCTCAGTAGTTTCTCGCTCTGCCTCAGCATCCCTTACCGACACTCGTTCTACAGATCTCCGAGACACACACGAGCCAAAAGCAGAGTCAGATACATTCAGAACAGTAGCACACAGGGAAGACCAGGACACAGTTAACAACCCTGGTCTGGCGACGGTCGTTAGCAGAGCCCCTTTCCAACCCCTAAACTCAGACTACGTTTGCGTGATGCTACGCGCCAGTACCACTACCCCCTTGAAAGCCCGCGTCGAAACAACCCCCACAGCCCTCTGTCTATATACCTATAGAAGAGGAGCCAGCGAGGGAGGAAGTCTCGCAAGGGTAGTTTGGGAGACCAAAATGGTACCGCGGGCCCGACGATGGTCCATTGATGGCTCCGAACCTCGTAACATTAATTTGTATGGCCCGCAGATTAGGTCAGATTAGGGTTGCTCCTATTATACAAGCCCTTATCGGTGCACCGAACTTTCCTAGGTGTTCCTAGACGTTCCTGTTACATAAAAGTTTAGGGTTCGACTCGAAGCTGCAGGTAAAGAAAAGCACATTCGTCATAAATTTCATCAGCTGTTTCGATTAACGTAGCACGAATTAGAATCGATTTCGATAATCACCCTTTTACTTATCGGAATGTATCCACGTTATCGCGGTACAAAAAGACGCAACTGCTGACACTATAGAACCGAAATCGAATCCTTTTAAAGGGAATGTCCTTTTAACTGTGTCCCGGGTACGTTATCCTGACGATAAAGTCCTGGAGATAATATATTCCCGACGGCGTGCCCGAGAAAAATACAGATTAAGCCTCCTAAGCACGGATTTAACGCTTATTTATACTCCGCTAAGTACTCGCATTACGCCGTATTACACCCTTAACAGCTGCCCCAACTTTTTTTTTCCACCCCATCCACCGTCTCATCCCTTACTTACTTTGCCCGCTGCGCGTAACTCTACCTGCGAGTGTAACGTCTGCCCGTGATTTTCACTGCGATCGATGGATCAGACGTGTAACGACTGTACGAGATTACCTATACGAAAGAAAAAAAAAAAAAAGAAACGGGAGAGGAAAGGATAAAATATCTCAATTCGAACGGCCAAGTCTTATAAGAGGTTGTTCCAGTTGTGTGGGGGTGGTTTGATGTCTTTAGAAAAAGTTCAGGAGCAGAGAAGGAAGTTAAAACTCTGTTTAAAAGGAGCACGAGAAGTCCAGGCCAGTTTTAACTATTTGATTACAACCCCCCGTGACCCGTAACTTGCCGTTACTGCCGGCAAGCTCGAAACTACCCTTACGCCAACACTTCACCCTTGGCTTTCAGTCACACGATACTTTGTTACAGCCCCGTTAATTTTAACGGGCTTTACGTGCTCCCGATTTCTTTAACTTTTCCGCTTTACGGCCCCGCGAGTCGCTTACTTTTTCTATGCTTCTCTTCGTTTCTTACCTTCTTTTTCTTTTTCGTACTTCCCATCGGTTCCTTATACTTCTCAAACGTTTCTCCGACCATTCGGAATCCACCGTTGAATCGTATTCGCTTAAAGTTAAATAAACTCTTGTCACTCTGTTATTAGCTTTCTTGCGCGAATTGTCGTCGGAGTATATACAGATATACAGGGGGCAGTTAGCACGTCGCCTCCATTAATATGTATTGGCGAGGAATTAGCATGTAGTCCCCTGAGCAATATTCTTAGCTTACGTATACCATTGTGTATAAGCTAATGTCCTTGCACTAAGGACCTCGTGAATAGTTAGCAAGGATGCGAGGATTGCCACCCTATATAAACTGCAGACAACTAACTCACGCCTAATGTCCTGCTTAGGCAAGATTATTGTTCTTAGGAAATGTACGAGGAGACCCCTACAGTCTTGGATCCCTTTGCGAATTAATTGGCGTTAAAATCTATAATTAAAAAAAATTTATTATAACAATATAATTATTGTGTAAGAGTGATTTTTTTTAAGACAAGGAGTCACGTGACGAAGTAAAATTTTTTTCTCCAAGGAGAAAACGACGGTCCCGGTGCAAGTAAGAGGAAAGGGGATGAAAGGGGAAGGAAATCGCGGTAGCTTAAAATAATGGTAATTTTCCCAGCACGAACTCGAGTTAACCCTGGATAACTGCTCCTAACCACCGAGCGGTTTATTTCAACGTGGCGTTAGGCAGCGTTAGGCAGCGTTAGGCAGCGTTAGGCAGGGTTGCATAGTGAGGGGTGACTCGAAAAGGTGCCGAAGGGGTTTGCGAGTGTCGAGAAGCTTAAAACGTAAAACGGAGAGGATGTTATGACCGAACTGCCTGGAGATCCTAACTACAGATAAGCGGCCAACCATAAGTGGTTACCTGGCTCGTACTCGGCCATTACTGAATATTGATTTGAGGGGTTGATAACAGTCGATTTTGAAATTTTGTAAAAAAAATTGAATTTTTAAAATGATTTATATTCATTATTTAATCGTGACAATTTACGTCTACTGTATACTATTGTCTGATACTAAATTAGAGGTGAAATTGCATTGCAGAAAATTCGACGATTGTAGATCGAAGCTTGGAATTTCGATAATTCCCCCGTAGCATGGTGAATCGACTAGCCGTAGGGAGTAAAACAAATCCGGTCCTTCCCTCTCTGTAAAATGTAACTGATCGTTCGCCGGGTGTCGCTCTCACGAAATATCAGACCAGATTGGCAATGACACCCGCGAATACGTTATTCCGCACGGGAAAACGTTTGTTTTTGACAGGAACCCGTAGATTTTCCATTCCATCGTTTATATCGTATGGGCTTCGCTTATAATTCACGCATCGAGATATCCGGCTATCCGGTTTCCGATCTGTTTTGAATTCTGAATTTTTTTTTTACCACGCGACAGATACTAATACAGACTTTGTAAATTCGTCTACGATTATAAAATGTCTATTAGATTCGTGACTTTAAGAAAGTGAGAAATTAATTTTAGCAATGATTATTTCTTCTCGTATCGTTTCAATGTACGCAGGCACGATCCGTATCCAGGGATGTATACAAAAAAATAGTACCGGTTAAAATCAGCAATAGCCTGATGGGGATTCACGTGAAAAATCAATTGACGTCCCAAAAAAACTTAATCCGCTAAATAATTTGCAAGGAACGCCGGAACGCCATTAATAGAACACGAGAGAGGGATAACACGTAGAGCGTATCGGGAGTCAATCAACTTTTGTGACAGTTGCCACGAGAAACCCTGTCGAAACAAGTATTTCCCATCAGCGCATTCCGCATGCAAGCTCTGTCGAGCGACATTCCTGCCTGCAGAAACCTTGCCAATTATTATTAGAGAATCTATACGATATACGGTGATACCTATGAGTAATATAGATACAGACGACACTTTTGCCCTTTGCCCCACTAAAAGATTCACATTAATCTGAAAGCGGCTTAAAATTCACATATACATATATTATACAGAGTGTATCAGCTAAGATGCACGTTTGAGATTTGCGGTGAAACTGTGCACAATTTTGAAAATCTGATGTA
>JARQSW010000489.1:0-185534 GCA_030142375.1 Calameuta pallipes | reverse complement strand
TAATCGTATTAAACTTGGTGGCAATCGATTCAGAATCCTTGATTCCTATAGTGAATGTATCAATAACTTTTTCTCACGCATAGCCGTTTATAAGATATTTGAGGCCAAACACAGGTAACAAGCGATGCTTCGAGTAAAGAGTCTCGGCGAGCCGTGCCCCGTACGGCGGGTTGCCTGTAGTTGGCGCGAGACTCGACCGAGTCTCTTGATAGATATTCCATATAGATTCCTGATAAGGATAGAGCTACCAAAACTCCTTTGTACAACACAAATTATATAATGATATTTGAATGGTCAGGTTAAGACACGAGCATTTATATTTTACAATAAATTTATTTTCCTTTATATATAGACGTTTATATAAAATTGATGTGAATATTTATTCTAGAAATTTTACTATTGAGAATATTAGGTCTACAAATACATTACATTAATTTACATACATTTTTTTGAAGTTTTTCAATTGTTTCATTGCTATGGCGCGAAAATATGAAATATATCTATATACATAATTTGTATTGTTACACATAGTGTTAATTACCCAAGATCCCAAGATCGATACGACTGTTTTTTAAATATTTTTTACTAGCCCTTTTTACCTATTCGATTACCGGAGTGTATCAATGGTCAAGTTCGAATTTCATTGAAACTTCTACATTTTTAACGACGCCTGTTGCACAAGTAAGAATGTCTCACCTTTTTCCTGGCATATCCTCTATTACTAGAACAATTACGAAAGCACTTCAAGTCAGTTAACTTTTGATTCGTACGGAAAGGATCTCTTCCATATAATCCTCTATCATAAGGCGTGACTTTCAAACTGCGATAACACCGTCCAATCACATTTATTTGATATCACGTCAAGATTCACATTTCCGTTTTCACCTGGATTTTCCATTTGTCAGAATTCCAATAAAAGATAGTAGATACCTATAGATTCCTATAATTTATATCCCTGACCATGTCATTAAGGCGGTAATATTAAATTTTCACCACCTGACTTCATGTAAATAAGCACTGTGCACATGATGCTTACTTCGCTCTGGTAGACTATGAACCGAAGTAAAAGTGACGCAATGTAGAACCGTTAAGCGTAACACTCGTCATAGTATTACAAATACCGATATGTACATACGTAATACACGTCTGTGATATGCCTGCCGCGTATAAATTGTCAGAGAAATATTTTTCGTTGTCACATTTTTTCTCTCGTCCTTTTGTTTGTTCCCGTTTGATATATATAATTATTTTTCCTTTTGGCTTGTTGATTTGTAAAAATATCCGTTGCCGGGGCATATTATCATCCACAACAGGGCGTGGCACTCGTTCGTGAAAGATATCGCCGAGAGTGTACCCTGCTTAAGTAAAAAAGCCACACCCATGCCTCTACGATAGTCCCCAATGAAATGATCGCGTTGTTGCTGAGTACGATTGGTCGAATAAATGTTTGCCAGTAGTCCGATGTACTCAATAAAATTAAAGTCGAATCATTGTAAAAGCGACGAGAACGATTTTCTAAAGTAAACATGTGAAATGACTTGTAACCCGAGAAGCCTTTAGTGCAAGACCCCGAATGACATTTAACCAGTGTATCCTTTACTGCTAGGACCCTGCAACCTAGTTCTCGTATAAAGGTCATCCACACGACATAACTTGGCTCGATGAAAATTGTCGTCCACGACCACGATGATCTTTAACGTTGGATCGATTATTACCATTTACTATATATGTGTATAATGTGTAGAGTAAGAATAGAACGTGTTCTGGATGTGGTAGGCGGTAGTGAAAATGGTAGGAAAAAAACAGTAGTACGATCAAGGCGTAGTATAGAATTCTGTGTTCCGGAACATGGCTTCCATGACAATAAAGCTAGGCTCGAAGCAATTTGTGTTCCTGAAATCGATCAAAATCGACACTTTTATATACGTGCTTTCTTTATGCGAGTATTATTCATTAACGAACACTCCGATCAATAAGTATTCTCAAGATAAAATTCTGGCACTTGGCTCTGACAGAGCATAAAGCCAACGGGATCAAGAAGAAGAAGAATATACAAATATTTACGGCAATATCTATATTTATTAATGATTAACAAAAAACAATGATTAATTACACGTGTGTAATTTTAGTTGAGTGAGTTGAAACTATAGATCGGAGAGAAACTATACATTTGAGGGTGCATCGCGTGTTCTTTAATACAGGACCCTGACGGTTTTACAGGAGTGACGATAAGCCTAGGGCATCCTCATGGACTGGGATGGGCACGTTACGTGAGGTTTACCTGTCCACCAACTTCCGGAAGAGCACGACGTTGTCCTTCAGGACAGTTAATGCTGTACTATACATATATGTATAACATATAGTAATGTGACACCATACAGGGCTATTCAGGCTGAAACCTATAGCTCAGACGTGACCAGTATATTTTAAGATGTTTGACAAGTAAGATACACTACGAATTCATTTTGACGTCTCTAACTAATGGTTCTTGATTAAAATGATTTCGTGCTGAATATCAAATCTAACGCGTACGTTCATATTAGACAGCCCCGTGCAGTCAGATATGCGTGACATACAAGTATACCGGACGTCAATAGAAATAGACATGGAGAGGTATATGGATACAAGCTCAAGTAAAGCTTTCCCGTGTCACACCGACAGAGCATCAGGACTAGTCGCGTCGTTGATGGCTACTCTACCTGCCTATAGAGGTAAAGGAAGGGCGAGTCCGCTGATAAAACGAAAGAGTAGTAGGCTTTCAGGTAAAGGTGCTGGAATATATGACTTATCGATAGAGAACGCCCTGAGCGTGGGGAGCGGGTGCCAGGATAGGGAGGAGGCCGCGTGTGTAGAACAGGACGCAGCTTTTGGCAGTTGGCCTCAAGCCGCCTCTGTGGCAGCTCTAGAGCCGTCGCCCTGGCTGCGTTTTAATACTTTAATCGACGGAGCCTCGATAAATTGTGCAGAGAAGAATAGACCGTTTACAGGAGTTTTCATTTTTTTTTTGTTGCGAAATTCTTCATCTCGTTCCCGTCAGTTTTCTTTCCCTCTTTTTCACTGTCTCACTCGTTTCCACTTTTCTCTCGCCTTCCATCTCTCCCATTTTTTCTCTTTTAGTTTATTACTTACCGCATGGGAATACGGTGTTAATGTATATATATATATCCGGTGAATCTTATCAAGCATCACTGATCTATTTCGTGTTAATCGTTTGTTTCGCTGACCTTTACGGTGAACCGACGGTTGCACTGCTCGTGGAAGTCGTCCGACAGTGAGGTGATATGAGACTCGAACAGCTTGCGCGCTTCTGTCCTACGCACGGAAGACTGTAACGGACAGCATAGGTTGCTGTTTGAATTTGTGCTCTGGGATATCTAAAGTGCCTTAAGGAATTTTTACACCCCTCTTTTTTCCCATATCTTTATCACGTTAACTTGCCAAAGTTGCCTTTTAACCCGCACATACAAAAGAGATGCGCTTGGTGTTAACGCGGTTACTTCATTGAAAATGAAGTAATTTTATCGTTCCTGCGACGATTCCGGGTTACTTTGCTTTCGGAATTCTTCTTCTTCTTCTTCTCGCTCGTTGGATACTGCCGATCACACGCGGCGCGATAAATCTGGGCAATCGCGGCAGTACATCCACCTTCAATCCGCCTCGGATTACACGTCTGAGAATAGTAAGTAATGGAAATGTATCTACATCCCCCTCATCCTCTATGGCTATTGGTAGTTACATTGGCTAACTCTAGCTTCCTTTGCTATTAGCATCCTTATGGCTTGTTAACACATTTATTTTGTTTTGCTGCATCGACAAAACGATTAAACATTCTCGGGCTGTGTTATTTGTTATCTTATTTCCTCGCTATACATAGTTGCCAGTGACGCGAGTCAAGCGGTCCAGTACTGCGTGCACGTGCGAGCAGTCGCGTGGATAGAGCCACGGCCAATTCGACTGCGAGGAGAATAGAGAGAAAATTAAGAACTCTTTTTACCAACGAAGGTTTAATATATTCTTTTTTTTCTAGATCCAAATATGAGATTACCAGAACGACTTACTTCTTTTAGGGTATTTTTGCCAAAAGTAGTTTCTCTCGATTGTAGATAAAAGTACGCTGAATTTTTTTTTTACAATTTTTTGAAATTATTGACTGTCTAGGTTTTTGTTAACAGCGTCTGCTTAAAGTGACTCAGATTTACGTGAAAAGTCAGGAAAACCGGTTTACGACAATGGACCGTATCGATTTTCTTAGACTCTTTCTATTCGATCCAAATTGAATACTAACAGATCGGAGGAGATACTTTGACAGTATGTATCTAATTTAAAAAATAACTGACGGAATAAATTTTGAGATTCGTTGAAGAAACGAAATATTTTCGTTATTTTTCTCTTTCTAACGCATTCACGAAGATGCTTCCGTCTCTCTCGTATGCTAACGCGTTAGGCGCAGCCCATCTCTCTCGTCCCTCTCCCGCATGTTTGGCACAAATATCCTTAATGTCTTTTAATGAGAGTAATGAGTTATCAAGTCGTAGTATTCTTCGAATTAAGAAGAAACGGGTTAAGTGTTTAACTAGACTAGGCGTATCAATGGCATAGTGGCACGTGCTTTAATTTTTCTTATGTCTATTTAATTCGCGTGTATGTTCGTTACACGCTGGATAAATTAAGAATGTTAAATAAAAGGTTCTACATATACTGTTTTTATGCCTTTATGTAAATTCTATCATTGGACAGCAAATCGTCAAAATAATTCGAAATATCAACGCACAAGAAATGTGATCGATATTCACAGAAGATACGTGTCAACAATTTTATTTGCCATTTCTTGGCTCTATATCTCTAAAAGTACCAGTAGATGTTCTGACTGTTTTCAAAATGACGAAATCCGTGAATGAAAAACTTAAAAAACAAATATTAACATAAGAGCATATTGTTATCAAATTTATATTCTACTACATACAAAAAGAACCGCTTTAAGCGTAATCCAATAGTTTGATAATGATTTACGTTACCCTTTTATCGCTTGTTTAAAAGGAAAATAATTATTTCTATGAGTACAGATACACACGATACCTATTAATTAAACGTCGTGTAGATCCGGTTAACAGTAAGATTAAACGTTTGATAAGAAAACTACCCTGAACGCGTCCGAGGAGAGATAGCTGGCGAGAGATTTGAGTCAGAAAAACTTGCTTGGTATTTTTTTTTTTCGAATTTCACAACAAGAATGACCTGCTGATACGATACCAGTAGAACCCGGATTATTCGAGCTCGCTTCATTCGAGTTCACGATTATTCGCTCTCGCGTTCTATTCACGTGAGCCTGTGTCGTTATCCGAGCTACAGCAGGTGGGCAGTCCGTATTATTCAGAGCTTTTGAAGACGTGCATTGTTATGCGTGACATGAATTCAACAGTTCGTTCGTAGTAGATACGACCAGTCGTACCTAACTACATAAATCGTACTATTATTTTCATACAAAATTGAGTCTTTATTATACAAGCGTTTTTATTATTCGGACTACCAGGGTCGGTTCGCAATAACTCGTATAATCGAGGTTCTACTGTGTATATATTCTTGTTTCGAAAAGCGTCCATATTTCGCGTACACAAAATGAGCGACAATGTCGAGGTTGTCGTGCAGCCTCATTCGCCGACCTTTAACGCTTCCCGTACACGCAGCCATATACATATATCTATTTATGACATATACTTACGTAAAAAACAAAGGCTAAAACGATTTTACAAATAACATCCAATGTTCCCAACACGAGTCCTTCTATCGGTCACAGTGGAGATGTAATCGACGTTTGCAAATAAGGTGATGTACAAAGCCTTATACGTGGCACGTAACAATATATCTATATCGTATTCGAGAATGTCCTTAGTCCGTTAGCCGTTGCGGGTCTTTAACATTGGTACGATATACATTATCAAAAATTTTATTATTATTTCTCGAGACTTTTGTACTTTTCCTCGAAAAAAGGAAGTATATAAATTTTTGGAAGATTAGACCACAGATCACAGGGGGAATAAAAGTACACGAGACCGAGATGAAGCTAATTAGTTAAATCGACCGTGCTTATATGCAATGCAAATCAAAGAAATTAGTCCCTTCTTACATGCTTAACGTTGCTTGAAAATATTCCGAATTAGACTGCATCTGGCTTGCGCATAGAACCCTTGAAAATTTAGCCAGCAAGACACAAACTGATATTTACATATCTTTATGTATCGGCAATGTAACGATTTTACACTCAGCGATGTAATAGGTATAAAGTATACATATTACGTAACTGTTACATCCCTTAGTGCGAAATATATATTGCTCGATATATTCCTTCACTAGATTAATCATAAGAGTTAATATTACTGAATCGATTACCGTCTCGGTTGCATATAGCATGTTAAAGAAATTTCTGTTACTGGCCCAACTCTAATAAGTATACTGTTTCAGGCCCCGGCTCGACAGATGCAACCGTCGCCCAGAGCGGACCCCCGGGTACCAAACACTGGCCCGTTGCGACCGTTCACTCCTCCGGATCTTCCCTCGATCCCTCATATGGATGGCACGCCATTGCAGAACAATGTTCATAACGAGAACTCGAGCGAGGATGGTCCTACCAGCGGAGAACCCAAGGAGCAAGTCGCTGACTCTATCGAAGCTATTGGGCCTTATATCATCGGTAGTCCCATTGATCTGGGTGACATCGATAACGTTGATAATATCGGTGCACGTTTGCAACGTCTTAATCGTGGCCGAAGAAGGACACGGGAACACATCGAACTTCAGGAAACTGAGCCCGGCGAGATAACAACACCAGGTGGGTTCACAGAGTCCTCTGTGAATTTTCTCACGAGCTTCTGGTACGTCCCAAAGTGCGACGAAGCTCTTCCGTTTCCGTTCTCGTCCGTGTGCCAATTTTGAGGATCTTGACAGTTTGATTTTTTCTCTGGCGCAGATCCCACAATAAAGAATTATGCAATTATTGGCGCCGTCGAGGTTCGTAGCTGGGAATGTATATTTATATTTGGTGCTCCTTTAATTACGACTACGAGCCACAATGGCTTCCTGGGTATACTGGCGAACCGTATTAATATTTCGAGTGATGGCTATTGAACTCGCGCGAAAAGGAAAAACTGTTATACAAGAGATACATCGTTAGCGGGTACTTGGGGATACTTTGTTAGTTTTATTAGTTTCGTGGAGTAGAAAATGAGACAGGGAGGCAGGGAGAAATGCCGGTGGGAGGCAGCGAGGGCGCGAGATTAGTTTACTGTGTCGACTGGCGACGCTGCTTTTGTCACTATTGAAATAATGGCAATGACCTCTGTCGAATGGACACACATGAATGTGTTATACGTCTTCTATTCGTGGATTCCTGATAATTCGCAGTGTTAAGTGAAATATCACCTATACCCATCACGCGGTAAATTAAAATCGACAACCAT
Organism: Calameuta pallipes; assembly: GCA_030142375.1. NCBI lineage: Eukaryota > Metazoa > Arthropoda > Insecta > Hymenoptera > Cephidae > Calameuta > Calameuta pallipes. The sequence goes on along the minus strand of JARQSW010000489.1, from coordinate 178,080 downwards.
TAATACAATTTTGCACTGTTCTAATTGACCCACACGTAGTTTCTTATCTGCTTGTAAAAAGCTTAATAGTCTGTGTTGATTATCTTACCTGTGCCTCTGTCTGTGAAGATGTCACATAAGTCAAAAGAAAACTAGTACCATATATTCTTTAGTAAATTTTTAGCGTTCCCTAGTGATATAAAAAGATCAGAGTACAGTTGGCAGCCTCTGATCAATCAGTAATATACTATAAGTATTCTATAGAGAGTCGGTCATAAATAACCAGCAGTCAGCAATTTCGTGTAAACGCCAATGGCGCCGAATTAATATTTTAACTTCCGAATGTATGGATTCGCTTTGCCACGGGTGCTTGTGTTTTACTCAATTTGGGAAGAAATTAAATTAAAAACGATCGTTATCATACGTTGCATATATTCTGTGTATCAATTATATTGACGTCGAGCGGATGTTCAAGGTGGTATCCTTGGCTTTCGTGTTTGTGTGCTTCGGTAATATCTTTATCGACAACACTATTGGCGCACATTATCGTCCAGGCCCAATAGAGTTCAGCACCGCGTTGTTAAGGCATCAACTTGTTGCCTTTGCTAGGCGCATGCGTTACTCTGCGTGCTCTTGTATAGACACACAAGGGGACAAGCGATCGTACCCACCAACTCTTTACCGTATTTCCAGAGTTTACGCTTTGAGCATGCCTTCCCGATTCTCCTTACCGTCCCAATCTGACGGGTAGCATTCGGTCTAGTGTAAAAAATTCAGTGAAAACGTGAGTTTAATGGATATTTGGAAAAAGTAAACGAACAGAGAAATATCCGAGTGGTACGAGTAAGAAAGAATGAAGAAATAAATTGTAGTCGTCGGTGAAGAACTGACGTATATCTATACACAGGCCGTGTATATCGGTGCAAACTCCGTGAAATAATAAGGTCGTAGTCAAATCTCCCGCGGGAAGAAGACATTAGTAATTTCGTGCATCGTAGTTTCGGAAATGGCCGTCCAGAGGGCGGATTGCGTTGAGGAAGCTGTGTCGTTAGTTTTCATCTTTTGTAACGTGTTTGAGAACCGTCAATAGATTTTAAAGTGAGTGAGTGTGCTCCCTGTGTGTTTCTGCTGATACACGTGTTTCTAGTCAGTGGGTTATCGTACCGAAAAGTACCATTCGCTCTCAACGGGGTGTGGCGCCACACGAACGGCTTCTACGTAGTGACGTAAACTCGTCGTTCCTACGATCGTTATCCGATCGACGCTGCGTGTTACACCCACTGCTACCCCGTTGTCTTCTCTTTCTCAAGAACTAAACACATTCCGAAACTTTTAATTAATCACTCTACTAAGGTGCTAGAGCATGGATGTTTCATTTAATATTTGTTCAGCTATAAGATGGAAATATTAAAGTGTTTGATAATCAACTTCGACGTATGCTCAAATTTTACGAAGATACCTGTAACTTGATACTGTTGAAATTATTAAACACATTGATTGTATACGTGGCATTTCACTGACGGATTAGAAATTCGTTTCTAAGTAAGAATGGTCATTGTTCAGTGACGTCACTTTATTATCGCTGACTTGCGTACATCGTCACGCCTTTTAATCCCAATAGAAACCTTCAAACAACTAGTCGGGATTCCTCGAATTTATACGCATTGGCTAAATAGGCTGATCGATCTTATCAAACGGCAATTACTTTCAATGGATGACAATCCTTTTAATAAGTTTTATACCCTTGGTAGTTCATCGGTTGTTTCTTCCCGTTATAAGATCAATTTGGAAACTGTTGGAGTTTTTTCTTTGTACCGTTACGCTACAGTTGTATATTTCGTGATTGTGACACTATTTGACCAGTTATCATCATGGAACGTATACGCCTGGCGTGCTATCAGTATACTCGGTCGAAATTAAACGAACCTAATTGAACTGGTCCTTCGCGAAGAGCATTCGAAATGGAATTCGCTAGTGAGACTGTGGTGCAGCGGTTCAACGTACTGAGATCCCGGCTGAATCTTTATATGCATGCGCATAATCGTAAGTTGATTCGATTTAAACCAATTTGAGAAATGGCGTTACGTGTAATATGTATTGTCTTATCTAGTTATGTTCATGTATACTTATTTTTAATTCCCTTGAGAGTTAATCAAGCTAAATACTATTAGGAGTACTATGAAATGGAATCGCAAGGGGATTAAAGAAAATGCTATTAAAAATTTTCTATTATTATATATCTCTATAAAATGCTATTAAAAGTTTTTCATTTGTTTTTTTTTTCTATTCTTCTGTTAATTATTATTTTAAAACTTTGCCATTGTAAATAGAGACACGTCGGCGCGTTGTCCTTTTACTGTGCACTGTTATTCTAGATGGTACACGTGAATTATAGATGCTTTTATACAGTGCTTTGTTCGTCCGCAACGTAATTACCAATTTTAGATCATTTAGATAAAATAAATGTGCAACATAGTTCAGAATAATGTTCCCATAATAACTTCAAGCTGTTCCCATCAGGATTTTAGTATTGTTAGTCATTATAATATGTACCATCGAATTGAGAGGATGATCAAGTTGTCAATAGGGGGTCAATATTAGGTGAACTAAATTGAGAATATTAATGAACCGTGGGGTCTAATAATACATTCTGAGGTCACTGCCAGTGACGTAACTTCCAGAGCGTTATTGATCAACAGCCTTGTTATAATTCAAAGATGATCAAGTGATAAATAAGCTTTTGGGATTGGTTCAGTTTAATAAGTTATTACCTAGCCAACGATCTTCGTTCAAACAACCTTCGCCGGGCTCTAGCAGGGTAAGCCAAATGTCCGCAACAAGAAGAATAACATAGAAGTGGCATGAGAGTCCTAAGGGAAGTCTCAGTGCCACTAAAAATAAGCATTCTATTGGGCATATCATTTGTAGTTCTTAAAGATCACAATGTAACTTTAATAAGAGTTTTATGTCGATCTCTGAAATTACAGTTACATAATCGCAATGTAACATTGTTGGAACTCAAAACAATGCATTAGATTGCTCATTTATTTCACGCTATTACTGTGATTTTAGAATTTCAGTAAATAAGACTCAAAGTGTTTAAAAAGCTTAGTGTGGCTGGTACCTTACGCTAACACAGTTTCAATAAAGTTTATTGTAATAGAAGTATTATTCTGATATATACACTTACTTGAGAGGCACACTTTAGTTGCGGGGTAATTTGTAGGACCTTAAGCCGTGTCCGCACGCGTCGGTCGCCATCTAGAACAACGTACGATTGGCCCGACGCAAAACGAATGGGAGACCAGACAAGAAGCTAAGATTTACCTACGCCATACGGACGTAGCGGTAGTCTGTTCGTATCCTATGCAGTTTTGTCGTTAGAGAACAAAGAGTGTGACCATTACAGAGCTAATAAAAGGAATTATTAGCGTTAAGGCAATTTGTGTCTTTAGAAGCGTGCATCCCTCAAATCCCTCTTCTCGAAATGGAGCTTCGTCACATAATCTTTACAGATTGTTCGACACCTTGCGATCTAGCGGACAAACTGTCAATTACACGATTCAGATTCCGTTAAATGTAATAAAATTAATAGATTTTTTTTCTCGTTACCTACACTTTCTGCACTTTTCCAAAAATGCAAATTCTTATTGGATGATATCTTTCAGTGACCAATGAGAACTTGTTCTTTTTTGAAAAGTGCAGAAAAGTATAGCGAAACAGTGACCAATGAACGAACAGTATAAAGCCAGTGACGTCATGATTCATTGTCAGACTCAAAGCATTTTGTCCATTAGTCGCCGACTGCTGCTCGCTGCCTCTGCCTTTGATGTGGATGGCTCATTAAGGGTTCGGTCACGTTCACTCATCTTTCAATACAAACCTTATTAATTTGCAGGAGCTAATTGCGACGAGATACTTTGTTATGAAACCTCCTTTATCATTAGAATATGTACATGACCGTTGTTCTACTGTAGGCGGGATGTCGCAACGGAGTTCTGTACAATCAATTATCGTTCGGCATTTCGGATAATTTGCAATCGCCACAGGCATAGTTTTTTTTATTGTCTCCTTTGATCGCCAAAAGATCCATGCTTGTGTTTTTGTAAATACCGTTTTTAATACGCTAAGGTATATGCTTGATGCAGTTACGCTCGAAAATTTAAATATGGATCCCAGTTCTACGAAACTCAGACCTAATTTGATTTTAATTAAAAAGAGAAGTAATCGCTTTTTGGGAGCGACCTGTCTGAAGAGTTTTCGCTAGCCAGTATAATTTGGTAAGATAAGATTCAAAAGAATTGCAAAAACATTATATTTGGTAAGATAAAATTTAAAAGAATTGCAAAAAAATTATTGTGTCATACCGTTGAGTTGGTTCGTGTCCATGTTGTTTTACATCTGAAAATTTAAAAAATCCTAATTTCATTTCGTTGTCTGCACCTATACTAGCATTTATTGCCAATGTCAGGATTACTGCTGGAACGATAGGTTTTTTTTCTTCGACTGAATTTTTGGTCATGGCAATTATCCTCTGCGTCGAAGTCTCGTTACGAGACGAATCTCGCCAACAAAACAACAAGTCCAGAGTGTATTCGCAGGATTCAGTCTCTAGAAAATCCGTTTCAGTTTCAGCATTCAGTCGTGAGCTTAAGTATATCCGATTGGATCATAAATTCTTCAGTTTTAGGGATCTGTCGGGTCTGCGAAAAATTGAATGGTTTCTTTGCGTTGCTATTATTATTATTGATCTATTACTGCTATGTGGAAGTTTCTGAAGTTGAGTATTCAGCTTCTGATATTTGATACGTCGTCCGGTCTGTCGTCGTTTTTTGAACACGCTCGAATACATTCCACAGGAAAGTCGTCGGATTATATGCTTTTTTTGGTGGGTCATTCGAATTTTATCCCCCAGCAAAATGTAAGCTGCAAGTTCTGTTGTGAGCAGCCGGAGTACATAAGTAGTTGTTCCCCGTAAACGCAATGTTATTAATAATAAAAAAATATTTAAAAAAAATAGTAAAAAATTATAAATCATTAAAAAATTTGAATACATACCTGCAGCATAAGTCTGAATGAAATGAAGTTACATCAACCACCGATATATCAGTTATGATGCTTACGAGGTTAGAAGCGCTGCGGAGATCCATTTGTTTTTCCTTTCCACTTCCCACGGACGTTCCGGAAATAAATAAAATGCATCTACGGATTCCTGGGTTAATTGTTTTCACATTCCGGAATGCAAGGAACACGGCGTGCACAATTTTTGCAATCAGTAAATCGCTCTTTCACGCTTACAGTTTAAAATTGCGTAGATCCGCGAAATCTTCTATTGCATCGAATCGTTTCAGATGGTAGCCGCGGCGTGATGCAGTCGACGATACTTCAATAGCAGCGTATTGTTCCAAAGAAAAGTCTTGATAATTAATTTCTCCTTGTCCATCTGTCGCAGTTGGTGCCAACAGAGCCGAAAATGGTGGATCCCAGGTCGAGGGTCAAATTCCACCTCATATTCAGGAGGATCAAGACGAAAGGATTGTCTTCGTCAATGCACCACATCAACCGGCCAAGTACAAAAATAACCACATAACAACAGCGAAATATTCCATCTTGACGTTCGTACCATCATTCTTGTTCGAGCAATTTCGCCGGTACAGCAATTGCTTCTTCCTTTTCATCGCGCTTATGCAGGTAAAGGTTATATGTCACATCGCGCCTCAATATTATTCTTTGGAAACAATTTAAATGGGATTATCTTTTCATCAGCAAATACCAGACGTATCGCCAACTGGACGATATACAACTCTTGTACCGCTGATCTTTATCCTGAGTGTATCTGCCTTGAAAGAGATCATCGAGGACATTGTAGGTAGCTCGCCTTTAATATTTTTTATATCCTCTTCGACACGGACATCTTCTCAGTGAAATCTTGAGAAATTCACCATTATTTTAGAAACGACACAGAGCCGACGACGAGATAAACATGCGAGAGGTTGAAGTACTTAGAGATGGCCGTTGGCAATGGATACAGTGGCATGCGGTGGCAGTTGGTGACGTTGTCAAGGTTCGTTATATCTTTGACTTTTAGAAAGAGAAAATAACTTATTTTATATATACCAGAATTCATATTCTTTAAATAGGTCCACAACAATAATTTCTTCCCAGCTGATCTGATTCTGCTCTCCTCCTCTGAGCCGCAGGGTATGTCCTTCATAGAAACGGCTAATTTAGATGGCGAGACAAATCTGAAAATAAGGCAGGCTGTTCCCGATACTGCTGTTCTATTGGACACTGCGGAGTTGATGAATTTTCGCGGCAATATTCAATGTGAACCGCCAAATAGACATCTTTACGAATTCAACGGTGTATTGCGTGATTCAAATAAGCAGTAAGTTTCAATGATATCTCACTATTATCATAATTGGATTGAGGAATTACGTCTGCGCTTTATATAGGAGTGTATCCTTGGGTCCTGATCAATTGTTGCTACGTGGTGCCATGTTGAGGAACACTAAATGGATCTTTGGTGTAGTCATATACACGGGACACGACACTAAACTGATGCGCAATAATACAAGCGCAGCACCATTGAAAAGGTCAACACTTGATCGCTTAACGAATACGCAAATACTAATGTTGTTCTTTATACTGCTCCTACTGTGTCTTATTTCCACGATCTTCAATGCCATTTGGACCAATGCTAATCGACACGGTCATTGGTATTTGGATCTGCATGGTGAATAATACGTTTAATTAAGTAGACATAGAGATATGCAAATTGATATTTAAAAGAAAAAAAAATGTATTTAATCTTTTCATAAATTTTCAGAGGCAATGACCAAAAATTTTGCCTTCAATCTCCTGACGTTCATTATTCTATTCAATAATCTGATACCGATATCGCTGCAAGTGACTTTGGAAGTGGTGCGCTTTGTCCAAGCAACATTTATCAATATGGATATTGAGATGTATCATGCAGAGACAGACACGCCAGCAATGGCACGCACTAGTAATCTTAACGAGGAGCTCGGTATGGTCAGTTATATTTTTACAGATAAAACTGGTACGCTCACACGGAACGTAATGGAGTTCAAGCGATGTTCGATCGCTGGTAAATTATACGAGTAAGTTACTCGATGCTTTAAATCTTCAAATGTCATTTCAATTCTATTTATCATAACACGATGTATTAGTTTGCCTAGTCCTGCAGCAGAGAATATAAATGATCAAATACCTGACAGCGAATTGGTTAAAGATATAATGGAAGGCAGATCTAAGGACGAAAATTCTCGCATCAGTGATATGAAAGCATTAAATTTATCTGCCATTTTACATGAATTTATGGTAATGCTATCAGTTTGTCACACAGTTATTCCTGAAAAATTGGATACGGGTGTTGTTTATCATGCCGCATCTCCAGGTACGTTTTATTATCTCTTATTTATCAAATGGATTTATGTACAGTATCTGATGACATTGATTTCTCTGCATTATATTTCAATCAGACGAAAGAGCTCTTGTGGATGGTGCACGAAAATTCGGCTATATTTTCGACACGCGCACACCAGCTTATGTAGAGATCTTGGCGCTCGGCGAAACACAGCGATATGAAATTCTCAACGTAATCGAATTTACATCCACTAGAAAAAGAATGTCCGTAATAGTGCGAACGCCTGAAGGAAAGATCAAACTGTTTTGCAAGGGTGCGGATTCAGTTATCTATGAGAGACTGGCGCCACGACTTGGGAACACTAATGGTCCTAATAACGAAGGCCTGGATGACTTTCGCGAGAGCACCCTTAGTCACCTGGAGAGTTTTGCTACCGAAGGACTGAGAACTCTGTGTTTTGCGGTTGCAGACATTCCAGAAAATCGTTATCAGGTAAAATTTTCTATAATTTATTCTTGATTCCTGCTATGCTTGATTAATCTTTTAGTGGTGGCGAGAAATTTACCACAAAGCTTCCATCAGCGTGGTGGATCGTGAAGCTAAACTAGAGGATGCTGCAAATCTTATCGAGACAAACTTAACATTATTGGGGGCCACTGCGATAGAAGATCAACTTCAGGAAGGGGTATGTGAATTTATTAGAATTTATTAGAATATAAATTTCTTGGGGCGTCTAATTTTTTAAGAATTTAACTATTTTTCTCTATTCAACATATCATAACATATTAGCACATTTTTAGGTACCAGAGACGATACAGTCTCTAATTCAAGCTGCGATAAACGTCTGGGTTTTAACAGGTGATAAACAAGAAACTGCAATTAATATTGGCTACTCGTGCAGACTTATTACACAACCGATGCCTCTCATTATAGTAAATGAGTACTCGCTTGATGTAAGTACACCAAATAACACAGATCTGTTGACTTCATGTAGAATATTAATAATTGTTTATAATTTTTAGAAAACAAGGGAGGTCATAATACAGCACTGTTTAGATTTTGGACAAGATTTGAGGTGCCAAAACGATGTTGGCTTGGTAATAGATGGTAACAGTCTGAAATATGCACTGTCGTGTGACCTCAGAAGAGATTTCCTAGATTTATGCACTTCCTGCAAGGTTGTGATTTGCTGTAGAGTTTCTCCAATGCAGAAAGCTGAGGTAATCTATTCTTTAAGTTAAACATTTATTTACAAGATTCACCATTAATAAATTCAACGTCAGTAATGTAACAAAGCATTGCAGGTCGTTGATCTTATCACAAGTAACACAAAAGCCGTGACGCTCGCTATTGGTGATGGGGCGAATGACGTAGCTATGATACAAAAAGCCCATATCGGCGTTGGTTAGAAAAAGAACCCAATTACTTATACATTATGTTAGAAATGAAAAAAGATCTGTAAAACTTATTTTTATTTTGAATCGTAGGTATTTCAGGAGTGGAAGGACTTCAAGCCGCCTGTGCTTCGGATTATTCGATAGCGCAATTTCGTTTCTTAAAACGATTATTACTTGTACACGGTTCTTGGAACTATAGTAGAATGTGCAAATTAATTTTATATTCGTTTTATAAAAATATTTGTCTTTACGTCATTGAATTATGGTTTGCCATTTATTCCGGCTGGTCCGGTCAAATTCTGTTCGAAAGGTGGTCCATTGGTCTTTATAACGTGGTAAGTAAAAATATGATAAATATATGTATAAGCATATTTCAAATGTACTCGAGTGCATTTTTTCCTCTTGTTTGATATATATTTTCCTTTGAAATATAGGTATTTACTGCGGCACCGCCATTGGCTATGGGCTTATTTGATAAGGTTTGTTCAGCAGAGACACATCTCGCCCATCCAAGATTATACGCAACTAGGAACACCGCAGAATCTATGTTCAATATAAAAGTATGTATATGATTAAACTAATTTATATAGTAGTACTACTGAGTAGCAGATTTTTATTTCTAACAACACGATCGTACAATTAGGTATTTTGGGTATGGATAATAAATGCCCTCGTCCATTCGTCACTACTCTATTGGTTACCCTTGTTGGCATTGGAACAAGACGTAATATGGGGTAACGGCCGTGACGGTGGTTATCTCGTTTTAGGAAATGTCGTTTATACAGTAAGTCAGTCAATTGATTAATAGCAATCTATAATAAATTTATAATTTATCAAATAGTTACATTAATTAATTCTGGAACAGTATGTCGTAGTGACTGTATGCGGCAAGGCTGGTCTCATCACGAATTCTTGGACGTGGGTTACACATTTAGCTACTTGGGGATCTATTATATTATGGTTCTTATTTATACTCATGTACAGGTAGGTGTCCGAAATGGTTTTATTGTCGTTGCGAATATTTACAATTCATCCTTCGTTTTTCTCTTTCCTTCAGCAATTTTTGGCCTGCATTAAACGTTGGCGCTGTTATGCTAGGCAATGACAGAATGCTTTTCACGTCACCCGTATTCTGGCTGGGACTAATTCTTATACCACCGGCAGTGCTGCTTCTGGATGTTACAGCAAAGGCGTGAGTGTCAAAAAGTTTTCTTTTTCTTGTCTCATTCTGATATTCGGCTGATACGATGACAAATGGTATAGGGTGAAAAATACAATGTGGAAATCGGTCACGGAAGCAGCTAGGGAACAAGAAATACGAAAATCTGATCCTGGTGACATATTCAACAGTCAAGATTACAGGAGCTCGTAAGTCATTGAAATTTTAAATTATATCGCTTATCGTCTCATCTAACAATTATTCACTGGAGAAAGCACAGCACGGATTCTTTTATATTATTTTTTGTTACTGTTTCTAATAAGTGCATTACGTTCATCTCATTGTTTCTGGGGGATATCATTAAAACGGGTATAGTTACGGTTCGACGCAATTTCCGTTTTATACGCTATAATTAATCATTTTTTTACTAACTTTGGGTGGATATAGCGATCATTATTTTACTGCCAGTGTGCATACGTATGGTTATGTGAAAGTCATCATGAATCCTGACAGTTTCCCTGGTGCATGAAATCGGGAGAGCAGCTTAAAAAATCTTTTAGAAGTGTATCATCCTTAAGGAGTTTCAATTTTGTGGAGATACTGGTAAAGAAGAAAGCCCAGTCTTATGAATCATTATATAATTTGACAGCTACCATGTACAATGGGCATTGGAGACTTTCCCGAATCAGTATAAATATTCTAGAGGTAGTTGATACTCTTTAAATTTTTGTGTTACATACAAAATATACACGTGGTGGCCATCTTCCTTTACCAGTTCCTCTGCGGTTGATCTAACATGCATGGCTTTTTAATGTATCCTGATATTACCTTCAATATTCCTGTTATACCATAGACATTCGTGATTGTGAAAACAAACTATAAAAAAGAAACAAAATTAATTTAGAAATTATCCTAGCTCCAGTATTGCTTCATCACGAAAAATTCTTATCTCATCTTCAAAATAACAAGGGAACCTAGGTAGGTGTCCGTCTCCGATTTTTTTCGTTTTCACATATGTTGTAGTACTCGAGAGACTAAGCGACACGTATTTTTTCTTATCGGCCCAAACTGAATATTTGGGGATGAAAATCGCTCCCGAAAATTGGGGTACTAAACACTCGTTTAACTATTTCACATATAAAAGCGATATCTTTCACAATGAAACCAATTCGAAAAATGTCCTCAAAATGAGAGATCAAAAATGTGATTTTCGCAAATTTGTCAAAAACTTTTTTGAGGGTGAACTGCCCCAAAATTATTTGGCATTATACAAAACCGCCATAAGTGCAGTTTACTGTTGGTATTTACATTATCAGATTAAATCCATTAAATGGGTGTTTAGTACCCCAATTTTCGGGGGCGGTTTTCACCCCCAAAAATTCAGTTTGGGCCGATAAGAAAAAACACGTGTCGCTTAGTTTTTCGAGTACTACAAAATATGTGAAAACGAAAAAAATCGGAGGCGGACCCCTACTTAGGTTTCCTTGTAAGATCAAAAGTACAGGGTGTTCCAGAATTGACGAATTCTATAGCGTGATGTTGAACTTTGAAGGATTCTGCATTTAAATGTTCCTATCAGTTTTTGAAATTGCAGCTTCGTTTTTGAGATATACTAAGATGAAAATTACCAATGAACGTGCGCTTCATTGCTCATTTTAATCTTAGCATATTTCGAAAATCAAACTACAATACAATTTAAAAAGCTGACAAGTGCTTCTGGATTCGGAATTATTGAAAGTTCAACATCACCATATAGAATTCGTTAACTCTGGGACACTCTGTATATGCTTATCAAAACTCATTACTAAGATCCTAACGAAAAGTTAAAGAAATAAAATAAAATGAGATTCGCTTCATTGAACACCATCAAAATTAAAACAGGAGATCGAGCTCAAGGAAATGGCGGTTTATTCGGTTACGGGCCTCACTCTGCCCATCACGAAGACGAAGTATCACGAGAATGTTCCCGTTCCTGTTTGTGGCACGTGGCTCATGGTTCCCGCATCGTCCACACCATACGCCTACCGTTTAAATAATCCTCCCAGAAATCCGCCTATCCCAAGATCCAAGTCACGGGTTCCAAATCCCCGTAAATTTTTCATACGTTAGAATCCGAGGATATTTATAACGAATTCAATGCAATGATAACGCGTAGACGCACGTTTTCATTTAATCATTTCTCATTAGATCACGCACGGTACACCACTACTAATTAAATCAATTAATCAGATAAAGATATAAGTATTATAGTCTAACGATTACTTATGCGATTAATATACCACTAGGTTACTAGGCGTCATTTACAGTATTACGGTGTACTTGTCACTGTGATTAATTTTCGACACGAATGCCTTAATAATTTAGCTAATGATCAAAGCGTATGTATTTATTTATTTTTTTTCTATAACTGTTAGTACCTTAGGGCTATGCTCTTTGGTAGCGTTAATTTATTAATAATATTGTTACTTATTTTTTAAAACTATATTCCAATCTAAGTGAAGTATGCATACTTATATTCGTTTAGTTAATAAGATCTCAAGATATTTATTCTAAATGCCTAGTTATTTGTGCATACTGTTCTTGGATTCTAAAATGGCCTAGGTTTTATTGACCGTATTTATCCTAGTAAAAAAATTTTCTTCGCAATAAGCTGGTAATAACGATTCCAGAAAGTTTGCTTTCAAACGCTTTGCAAATTGAAACAAGAAGACTGTTAAGGTTTTTTTTTTTTTCAAGAAAAAATGCTAACCAGTGGTATATCTCTACGTTTCATATAGAATTGAATATAATATGTTATTGGGTAATAACAAAGTAAATTTTGCACAGGCAAAAGATTGGCGGTCAGCCCATACAGAGAAAAATAATTCGTGAAGAGAATCGAAACGTAATTAGCTCAACTGTTAATTTAAAGAATGTATATTTTTTTGGTCAGGAATTAATTTATTATCCCATGTTACTTTTTTGGCATCGGTACCTAGATTATTCCCTCGAACTAAATTTACTTACTTAACTCCGGGGATTCAAGCTAGTTACTTTGCACCTAAAACGCACGCACGCTATCCGCTACGCTACCGATTACTAGTGATTTTTTTAGAAATAAATGTAAAATTTTGATGAACTGAAGGTTCTTGAATGACTGTTATCAAGAATTAAGAAAGGCCTTAAAATCCTTTGATTTCCGTAAAGAATGAGAAACGTTAATAATAAAGACAAAACTGGTACCAGTAATTGTTAAAGTATTATGGAGAAAAAAGGAAATAGCCAAGTGTTAGGAGCAAGTATTTGTCAAAGTAATACCACAGTAAAAGCAAGAGTTAAAATCAAGTCTTTGTCAAGGAACCGTCAAAGATGTAGCCAAGGGTTAGGAGCAAGTATTCACCAAGGTAATACAAGGCAAACTATTCCCAAAGCTTGCAGGATGCTTGCTTTTAACAGCAAGTCTTTGAAAGCTCTTTACAAAATTTATGCAGTTTTTTTTTACAGTTTCAAGGGATTTTCAAGCTATACACAAGATTTTTGGAAGCTATTTTTTTGCTTGGGTATTAATACGCGGCGATTTGCATCGGATGAAATATCGACAATCAAACTGTCTGTCTTATTTAACCCTAGAAGGCATATATCTTTTATCGCTACTTAATCAGGCACATGTAGGATGCAATTGCACCCCGACCTTTTTGTCTTTCATAATATTGGCCAAAAGTGAATGAAGATGGATAACGTACGTGTCATATCCAGTATAAGGGTTGAATAGTTGATGCTTGGAGAATTTTAATGGCCTGGCACAGTAGTATAACATTAACGAATAACTCTAGGAGATACGTGTACCATCCATTAATTTGATAATCAGACCTTTTAATGCGATGTGTTGTTTTTGGTATGTTTTAACAATCATGGTAACCCATGCAGGCCTGTGCATGCCATCGTCGACCTCGCAAGGTGTAAGTACCCCAGTAGAACGTACATAAATGATATCATAGCAGGTAGCAATGCGATGATCTAGAATAAGACCCTCCAGATTTTGGGAAAGATGCTACTAACTCCACATAGAAAGTGCATGCATCTAGCTGCTCCTTTGATGTTCCGCTTTTATCATACCGTGCCAAAGCAGCAGCTAATTTATCCGCCTGATGCCTATCATTTGTAGATACCCTAGGAAACATTTGTCAGCCTTAATCAATGGACCGTGTCCTTTTATTGGATTCACCTGCCAGTCTGGTCACTATTGTAACAGCACTGTACATAGTTCTCGCACGAGATTCTTCTACCTTACACTAGCTTTGGACTTGGACAGGAAATGCATCTCTTCTTTACGGCTGCGGATACCTGTTTTATCGTGAGTAATATGTTAAATTTAGAGACGAAGAATATTGAGGCTAACGAACCTTCAAGTCCAAGTCCAAATCCTGGTACAGTTTTATATACGTACGAAGCTCCTAGTAAAGCACCTGTAAATGTTCAAACTGTGTGTATAGTGTTTTCATTTTTTTATTGTCGCTAAACCACCCAGGTAAAATGAGAATTGAGAATTCGTCGAAAAAGATTTAATTGTCGTCGGTTTGACAATCGCTCGATGAAAATGAGCAACGAGCCGTTCGTGTCGTCGCGCAGGATTTTATAATAGGACGTACGCGATGAGACCACGCATTTCATACGATGGGGGGTACCTTCACGTGAATCTTGGGGAGTTTCGGTGAGGATCTCTTAAAAACACAGGAACATGACCGAATTGCAGATTGACGGAGACGGCAAGGCTACTGAAAAATGTTAAAAGTGTTTTCACCAGACGCTCTAACGCCGCGACCAGAGCCAATGTTGAGGTGGAGTTATCACGTAAGTGGTATTAGGTTAGGTGGGTGACGCGCTTGAGAAATAGAAATCAAAGAACAGAATAACCGGTCATTGTTGTCCCAGCGCGTCACCCACTGACAATGATTTGTAAATATGTAATCATTTTTATGTAAATATCATATGCATGTCTAACGTCCAATCTTGATTTGAAAATTAAATTAAATTAAATTTTAATTCTAATAAATTTACACATATCATATGCATGTCTAGCATCTATCTTGAGTTGCGAATTAATTTTAATTTAATTTAATTTTAATTCTAGTAAATTGATTAACGGGTTAGACTTTTGAAGCATAGGGTGCGTTCCCACTTAACGCTCGCAACGATCGCAATGCCCTCTGTCTAGTTCCACTTGAGGCCGCGGTCGCTGCGAGCAGTCCCTGAAACGTCATCGATGACGTCATCATTGGCGACCGCGAAGCGATCGCTTCGCTCACGTCAAATAGGTGGGTCTTTGTGGTCAACGGATGTTTTTACGCGCCATTTTTAAATCAAATTTATGATGGAGACTAAAAAAATAACGAGAGATATATTGGTCGAATTAAATGTTCCTATACGAGATGCTTTACGAGTAAGAAATGGTGTTCGTCATCTGAGCTTGATGAATTCTCAGAAACCATAATTCCGTTGACACATTAGCATCATACACACATTCTCTACAACACCCAGCCATCTTTGTATCATTCACAAGTCCGACAAATCGTTCCACTTAAGTTTTCGACCGCGACGTCCACAACCGTCGACAACCTAGTGGAACACGAAATCTTACGGTCGTGGACGCGAGCGTCGCGAGCGTCGCGAGCGTTAAGTTGAACGCACCCATAATGTCCTACTAGTGTGGCGCCTATTTCAATTACGTTTTTCACGACTTTTACGTGTTTTTTCACGCATGGCGACCATTGCAAATGCATACTTAGATTCCAAGGTGATCAGTTACTACTAAACAACTACTTTCGAGGTTTTATTTTTCACGTAGTGGATGTGGAAAATAAATAAAGTGCAAGAAAACACTTTTTTTTTAAATATAATAAATGTAACTGTGACTAATCTATTAGGTAAACCTTATGGTTTGTTTATACAAAGAATGTGTACGAAGAGGTTTTTTTGGATTGGTAAACTCAAATCCGAAGTCAAAAATACTAAGTTCAAAATGACGAATCCAATATGGTAGGCCAACGTGCAAAAAGTGGCTTGATTTTGATAAAACTCGGTATCTGGGGGGTTCTTGGAGTCGTTAATTACGAATTAGGGCTGATAATTCCGAAATATAAAATGCAAAAAAAAAAAACGATAAAAAACGCTCAATATGTTTCGAATATCAGGATAATATTAACTCTGGTGTTTTCGATTTCGTATCTTTTATCCCCAACAGGACAAAAACGAGTATATTTGTACTTCCGATTCGAATTCAGAGATTCAAGAAACACCGAGAGTCGAATTTCGAGAAAATTCGATAATAGTTTTATTTTGAATTTAGTATTTTTCACCTTGGAATCAAATCATTTTGAGTGTTTGAATTTTGAGTTCGGATTCATAATGAACGATTTAAAAAATCCCGAAGTACCAAGTTTCAAGTATATTGATTAACTCGTAGATAAGGACAAATGTATGCTTCAAAGGATGAACTATAATATTTAATGAACACAGTCAATTATCCTCGGTCACAGCTGCTGCTGCTGCTTTTCGTACTAACGAATCTTATCATTGTACATATACAATTACCAACCAGTTTCATAATTAATCTAGATTTATAATAGTCAGACGACGAGTTCAATATATTTTTTTTTAATTTCCCAAACAATCCAACCTCAACAAATGACACATGACTATAAAATCAGATAAATTTATATCCCAAAGTACAAAAATAAAATATGATTATGTGCAAAATCATGCACATGCGTACTTCGTGACAACGAAGTCACGTCTGATTCGTTACGGAATTCATTATTTTTGAGCAATCGAAAAAGACATTGAACTCGTGAACTGACTCTAGCATTACATACGGTTTTCAGTATTACGGGTTGCGCATAAAAAACGCATAAAATAGACTCACTGCGTATTTGAAAGTTAAAAAAAATACGCTAACTCGAAAGAGTTTGTAAAATGACAAAAGGAAAAAACAGTAAGCGGATCGTTCGATCCCAAGGATTTTTCAAAATTAAAGATGCATGCTCCTTTCTCGAAATCTAATCGTCGTCCTAACGAGTATTTAATTTTAATGGCTGCTTCTGACTTGTCAACGATTCACAACGACTTTTTTCTAATGCGCATGCTGTCGCATCAGATGGATTCGCGTTCTCTCAAGAGGAAGGTGGCTCTGTGACCCAGACGGATGTAATCAGGGCGTACGACACAAATCTTCCGAAACCTGGCGGCATGTGAACTTAACCACTTTCTTGATCATCTTATAAAAGCTAACTGCATTGCTCCAAATTGGATGCAAGTATTGGGTACAAAATATTTCAAAGGTAACACGAAAGAAGATCAGTTCAATACAGAAGTATGAAGAACCGGATACTTATTTAATTTAATTGTATTGATTAAGCTCTTTTTTTTATTAGGTTACCACTTGGTAGTTCTATTGATTTTTTTCAATACTTCTTATTGTATAATTATAAATACTTTGTTACTTGAATTTGCGCAACCGTAGTTCGGGCTATCGTTAGACAATTTGAACGGTAGAAAATGTTAATTATAATGACCAATGACTTTTTCGAGTGAGATTCGAACCAGCGAAATTTTGATAGCGATGCAAATGATCATGGAACAAATAGGCGCGTACGGTAAGACTGATTCGCCTGCAATCAAATGGATATTCCTTTTTTTTTTGTTTCGACACACCGTCAGGGCCAAAGGTCTTGGTAGTGTTTCGGTCTGACGGACAAGGCGTTTAATTCGTCCATATTGCGTGTATAATTTTCTATTTATGGAAACTCAACGTGGTGATTGTCGAATGTTATAGTTTGTATATACTTATATTGATTATTTTAAAGAATACCTTCGGACTTTACTGTACGACTCTCTACTTTCGTCTTTGTTTTAATTCGCATCTAAGCTCGTTCATTTTTAAATTAAAATCACACGACAGACATAAATACCAAAATACCAGGGTAGGATGACGTTGTATACACTATGTTCTGAATAAAAGGATATAAAGCACTTTGTCGGTTATTATTTGTTAAATTTGATTGATTTATTGCTAAATATAATTCATATCAAGTATTACTGGCGTAAACCTTTATTAAAAGGTATAATATAATAAGAATAAAGTATAGCAAGTATGTGTAGATAGATCGTAAGGCGTGTGCCCAGATGCTTATAGAAATATTAATAATGATACCAGCCCAGAGAGGACTGTGAGGGATTGGTATTATGATCAATCAAATTTTATCGATCGATTAATAAGAAAAATCTCTTAAGTCTTAATTATGAAAGGTATCAAGTAGTTCGGTACGGTTCCAGTTTGAGACTTGTAAAGAAGTTCTCTCTGTCCTCCTTGTATCTGGCTTTCAAGAGGAATTCCCAGGCCAAGGAGTGTCCTGAGAAGTCGTAACCCTGCGCCGCTCTTTGACAGTCACCAAGCCAAGATGCGACGTCCAGGACTATCTTTTTTCTAGGATCCATTCCTTGGAGTCTAGTCTCGTTCTCGGATAGAATCTTACGTTCCAGGACGTAGTTACGCCAGTGATTGTAGACCTTCCTTGCTAAACTTTTCTGCTTATACGTCCACACCGAATCCTTTGCAGAAGATGAATCGACGGATTCCATTCTTTTGTAACCAATTCTTGTCATGGCGGCAGACAAAATGCGTCTGACTATACTAGATTTTTGATTATTAATTGATACATCATGTTCATTATCGATTTTTGAATTAGGACAATCCAACTGGCATTTCGTATTTTTGTTATTCAAAAGGACTTTATACTGTTTCGTGGAGGATTTTGAGTTGTTTCGGTTAAACGATTTTGGATTAGACCTTAAACGATTTTTCCAATTCGTATCAAGGAGTCTGATAAGCAGATCACCTATATATGGTATATATGGCGGACAGCACTCTGCTCTGCTCCAGGCTCTACGATAGGTACGTGTTTCTGGACTTTTGTAAATCTTGCAAAGCCGCTCCAGAGACTCGTACCTGGTGGAATGATGGACACGGAGGTAAGACCAGGTGGTCCTCAATCTATAGATTGGTGGTGATTGTAATCCGGCGAGAATCGAGCGGCAAGAATGAAAATTGCCAAAATCGTGACATTTTTTAGCAGCATTTATCATCCTTGATACCATCCTCGCGCGCATGTCTATCTTCTTCACGGCGAGGATCTCGCTTGCCGTTAAGCAGGATATCCGATGACTGAACGCTATCCAAGCACCGAAATTTGGTGCGTTTCGCGAAGATCTTTGGAACATTAGTATTTCTATTTCTAATGCTGGTATACGAAGGAACAGGTCTCGGTCTATTAGCGTGAGCTGTTTAGCTATGGTATTGCTGTTTAGATCCCAGGCAGTGATTCTCATGTTCATTCTGAGTAATTTACGTAGATGACTAGTAGTACTGTCCTTAGACTCCTGATCTTTACGCGGCTTTCTGGTGATGGTCGAAGAAAAAATGCGTCCTAAAATCTTACCTGATTTTTCCTCAAAAACTGTAGAATCCCTGGATTCACTTTGAACTGGATTTCTTTTTCGCTTACTGAAGAATTTACGTTTGATTCCTCGATCCTCCTTAGACGATCTAAATTCACGTAGAAGAGCTAGATGTTGTCTGAGTTCTCTGTAAGCTGCAGTCGCGGCGCGTGGCCGGTACCAGTACTCTGGTGTCCAGAAGAGAACTACACGCCCTCTTGTAGCAGTTCCCATGGCTCCGCATCTTCCAGGCTCTAAAGCAGTGGTGGAGACACTAGCAGCCAGTTGACGTCTCGATACGGGAAGACGTAATTCAGGATCTGCTGCCTGACGACGAATATTAACAGCACTTAGGACTCGTCGAGTTTGAACCGATTCACGTTCACCAGGTTGCACAGACCAGGGTCCAAGAGCGTGTAAAAAATGAGGCGCTGTCGACAGACCGTATCTTCTGAAATGTTTGTATCTATTGGAGACTTTCCTCTGCCTCGATGCACCCTCCCATAGGGAGACACCGCCTTCGATCATTTTGTAAGGATTCAGCAGGGTGTATGCTGGTTTCAAAGAAGGTTGATCACCACTGCACGGTTGTAGGTACAGTCCAGATCTGCACTTCTCGCTTATTCCAAAACCAAACCTTGATAATTTTGGCGCTAAATTCGCTACTTTCTCGTTCGAACGAATCACTCTCTTTTGCCATTTATTCAAAGGCTTCTCAAGTTCTTTTGTTTCCGGACTCTGTGATTTTATTATCTTAGAACTGTAATCATCAGGGTCCTCATTTTTCATGCAGTCACCCTGAATTGTTACTAATTCTAAATGAGTTTTAGTCGCATGGCCTTCTCTAGTGAACAGTACGTCACAGAGTCCACCTACCCGCTGATTTCTCCTAGCCTGCCGGAAGTTCTGATCTACTGGCCAACTATAACAGGTTTTCTTTGAGATGGTCATCGGTGAACGATCGTCCAGTTCATATCGTAAATCGTCTAAACTGACGTCAGCAAATCTTATTGGCACTGGTGTATAGTGACCATTATTCAACTCATCGTAAGATGGTCCAAGGTAGAGATCTTTTCTAGGCCAAGATGACACTATAGCATCACCAGCACCTCCATAATGAGCCCATACCCTACAAACGCTTTTATCTCCACGAGATCGTCTCGCAGCATCTAATTCTATTCCAGAAGAAAGCAAATACAGAGTGCTGGTACTCGAGGAGCTAGCTGCTGTAGTTTCTGATAGCGAGCTGCCATTTTCTTTCCTTATCATGAGCTCTCGTATACGGTCGCACCAAAGTCTCCAGAACATGGTTTTCTTCTCCATTCCACCTAACTCGTAGTAGTTTGCTCTGCCATCTACGAACCTGAAAATTCCTTAAATTTAGCTTAGGACCTCTATTCCTTACTTGATCAGTTAGGGAGTATACCTTGCCTTCAATGTTTTTCTGCGTCTTCTTCGAAAAACACTCAGGATCACATACTCTAACGGGAACACCGATACGAGTTCGAAACTCTCTATGCTGGGATCCAGATCTGGGGGACATAAGAAACTTATGTTCCTGTTGATGATGTCCGCAGCGATAACTAATTTCGTTGGTGTCAAACCCAGGGCGACTTCCCGCAGGCCGCGTCCCTCGCGCGTTGTTTCGGCGAATGGAGATTCCACAAGAATGCGATCAGAGAATTCGCAGTACTCTGATAATAACAATTTTTGAATTCTATTGTGCTCCATTGTCTTGCTGATTTGATTTTTTTTCTGCAGATTTTCTTTATATAATATTACGAAGATTTTTTTGCGAATTCGGTATTCAAAATATTGATCATCCGTTATGCTCTCGATAAGGAAGTAATTTTTAAGGACACCTTCGACATCGGATACCTGAACAACTGCACGAAACGTCGAGGTTAGTATTTACTAATTTGCTAAACCATTAGGCTTTGACAGTTGGGTGATAATAAAACATGAAAAGACGCTATTAAAATGAGCAACTTCATTCATCACTCATTTTATAAAAATTGTCTATTTCTACAGAGACCTACTCATCTCTGATTTCTATGGTCTTTTAGTAAATTCATATTGGCACTAGATGACCGTCCACTCGTAAGATCATAGACTATGGATATTTCTAAAGATTGGTATACTGTCAAAAGGTGCCGCTATTTGGTGATCTCTTGCTCCCGTGCTTTTTGGAATAAACAACCGGAACACATTTTTTTAAAAGACAGTTCGATCTACATCTGCAATTTTGCTCTCAGTTATGGAAGTCACAAGAGGTTTTTTGGGCAGAAACTTGAGAAATTCGTTGCTGGAAATTTCGAAGAAATTCTTCGGTGTACAGAGTGCTAAATACATTAGGTCTGTACTTTGTTACGTAAATACAAGTAACCTAACCTCATTCTTTATAGTTGTAAGGTTTAATGTTTATGACATTTAAATTCCGGCATATAGTAACGTGTCTTGAAATGAAAATACTAATTTGAGTTGAGCATTTACGAAGAGCAGGTAGTGCGGCTAAATTCTAGTTTAGATTATCATTAACTTAATATCATGTATGTCTGTTTATTATTATTTAGATTGGCTGAAGTGGGTAAATTGGAAACTCCAAAATCACAAGGAAAATATGCAACTGGACAATTGATACTTCATAGAGTATTTGGATATCGTGGAGTTATATTGTTTCCTTGGCTGGCAAGGGTGTATGACAGGGATATTTCAAATAAGAAAGAAGGGTATAATTTCGATCTATTAGTAAATTTGTACTATATAATTTATAATACATAGACATATATTTTCTTTGTCGTAGTATCGAAGAAGGAAATTTCAATGGAGTTGGAAAGGAAGTGAAAGGTAGAACACATACTTTTTATCAAGTCCTAATTGATCAAAGAGATTGTCCATATATAGTAAGTTGTACAATACAAGGAAAAATATTTTTACTCTCTTGATTCTGTATTCTGTATCATATCTATGCTGGTTCAAGCGAGCCCAAACGGAAGCAGTCACCTTTCTGGGAAATCACGAAAGTAGTCGCAGTTTGTATGCCATTCCTGGTCTTGACTATGTTGCACATGAAGATATTTTACCATACACCACCAATGAAAAGGCTGCACTGCAGCATGAATTATTTGACAAATTTCTATCGTACCATCCTGACAATGACCCACCTTTCGTTGCACAAGAAACTCTTAGAGCGTGGCAAAAAAAGAATCATCCATGGCTGGAGCTCTCAGATGTTCATAAGGAAACAACAGAAAACATAAGGGTAACCGTCATACCATTCTTTATGGGTTGTCGAGAAAGTCAGACTACATCTGTTTATTGGGTGAGTAGTATGAGTACATATGTATTGTGATATAAAATCTTGTGTTATATATATCCTTTGTGGAGGATGTTAATTTCTTATTTATTAATATCTTTTAAAGTGGCGTTATTGTATTCGATTGGAAAATCTGGGTGACATGAGTGTCCAATTACGTGAGCGACATTGGAGAATATTCAGCCTCTCAGGCACCTTGGAAACTGTAAGAGGACGCGGAGTCGTTGGTCAGGAACCTGTACTATCAAAAACTCTACCAGCTTTTCAGTATAGCAGCCATGTCAGTCTGCAAGCTCCCAGTGGGCATATGTGGTAAATATATTATTAATAATACATAATTCAGGATAGTTTGCGCTAGGACAATTAGTTTATAAAAAAAAATTGGTTAAGGGGTACTTTTCGGATGGAACGTGAAGATGGCTATGCTTTCGATTGCCGCATACCACCATTCTCATTGGAATCAAAAGCCGACGAACCGCCGACTCCGAATGCAGAATCCTAAAGTATATGGAACATTGATCATTTCTATTGGAAGATGAAGCATACCAGTGAAAATTATGATACACGATGAAGAAAAAAAAATCGAAATATTATGCTGACAATCGCACTTTACAGGTGCGATTGAAAATAAACGATGTCTTCTTGTAAATTTAGTCTGTACATATTTATTGATACATTAAGTAGTTTTAATGATCTTTTTCGTTTACTTAGATTGTAAACAGTGTGATTGATTAAAGTAGAATTATAAGAAAAACTGTAATTGTTTCTCTTGAGATACTTCCTTGCTAGAAAAAAATAAGTGGGATCGAGTTCTATATGGACCAACGCAACACGAAATTGTTCGAATCTCTACATGAAAACTTGGTCTAAAATTCGGTCCCACACGTAATAAATAAGTAAAACAAGATTGCGGCAATATTATCAACTGTAATTTTTATCTTCCTGTCTGGCAATGTACAATACAGATGTCTCTGTTGTATACAGTTTATGAGCACAGCCAACTAGTATCTGTTTTACTGGGTGAGTGAATAGATGTTCATTCAATTCACATTACGACATTCCATCAAGTTCGTCAGATCAAGCATGGCGCAAGGCGATTAATGGACAAAGTGCACAATAAGTGAATTTGTTTTTCGCACGTATAAGTAAAACTGTAGATATTGCAATTAAGATAATTCTTTAACCGTGAATGTCGCATCTTTGTTATATAATTTTATTCGTTCGAAATTTGTGTACGGGCGAGTTTAAATATTGAACCGAGACTTCTTGTTGATTACAATGCCTTGGACTCTCGGGATGCGCAATTAACCTTGGTTTTCTTAGGATATAGTAGCATAAAAGACTCGTCCTCAGTCGCAGGTATGAGTTTATGTAGGATTCGAGGGTAGTGTTTTGGGTAAGTTTAATAAAATGGCCAGCGATTTATCGAGTGGCTGCACCGAGGCAATCGAGGTTTTGGATGAGAAAGAAGAAGGCGAGATTTCTTTGGAGGACGTAAGTTCTTCCGAAGAAGGTCAGCTGAACTTCGGAAACTCCAGAATAGCGGGCCAGTGTCGAGGCTGCTTATCCAAGCATGGTTGTGCTGCGTGGTGTCAAGTATCATCCAGATCATTGCATTCAAAGAGCTATGGGAAAAAAGGTAATTATGTGATGTCACTGTGTAATTGAATATTGCATTTCATATTGTATTCCATGTTTAAAATTCCATTTATCGCTTTGCACGTTTCATAAGTAACCTACTAGGCGCTGTATTACTTTATGTAAAATAATACATTATTGTGTTTTGGTGAAAATATAGCCCCATATCACTGTTCTAATCAAGTAGAAGTTCACATTCTTCCCAAAGATGCTGTGCAAGGAAAGGAGAACCGTCATCATACAAAAGATTTGGGACATACAAGTGCAAAGCACGCTGTCTCTACACTGCAGGAGAAAAACGATGATCTCGTTCCTATTTCGAGTGATAGCGACATGGAGCTTGTTGGTCTCACTGATATGTCAAAGGAACTTCTAGTAACTTGGAAGAAATCAAGTAAGGTTCGAAAGAAGCGTAAAAAGAGACGAACTCGCAGCAGTGTAATGGCACCAGAGAATTTTGTATCGCCATCACCAAGTAGTATACCTGATGCGGAATGTGGTAGCACGATATTAAAATATGAATCCACTGCTGGAAAGGAAAGTCATGTCATCAGATCTTACCATCGAGAACAAACTCCAGTACACAGACGGGCGAGATCTCCTCTTCCATCCAGATCAAGACCCATTAAATCCCCACCTAGGAGGTACAGATCCCCAATTTCTCGAATGCGATCTCCCTTTAGGAAATCTCGATCACCAGTTCTGAGGAAGTCGCCCTTAAGAAGAATACGATCGCCTAGACGGTCTCCTTGTCGTTCTCCCCAAAGAATATTGTCCAAAAAAGTTCAAAAAAGAATGTCACCTCCTGGTCACACCTACCTGGATATGTACGGAAATGTCACAAAACTCTTAAAAAAAGTAAGACATTTGGAAATGGCTGGTTGTGAATCCCCAGGATCAAATTTAAATAAGCATGCAGAACATATTGGATCCTCTCTTAAGGAGAAATTAACAAACATGATGAAGAGTACTGAAACAAATGCTAACATTCAATTAAAAGATAAACAAGTTACAGAAGAGAAGAAAGACAAAGATGCTGACGATGAAGAGGATTTGGCATTATTGCGACAAAAAGCATTGGAAACAAAACAAAAGAGACAGAATAAAATTAAAACACAACCTGAAGTAGAAACAGAAAAGTGTAATTCAAGCTTCAGCGATAACGACAATGAGGCTCTAGAGTTACGTATGATAGCTCTTCGGTCAGCAGTCATGAAGAAACATCAAAACAGAGTACAAAGGGGTTTAAAATTAGATAAAACTACCAGACAACAAGGAATCATATCTCGAATAGAAAGTCCGTTCAGCCAAAACTTCCTGGATAATATTACAATATCCGGCGAAGAGTATGAGAGCCCTCTCGCATCTCCACAGACACCACCGACATTAAAAGATTGTATGAATCTTGAGGATATGGAATTGGACAGCGAGGTAGAGCAAGAAAGGGAAAGAGACACGTCGCCATATTCCCCGACCGATGATATTTCAAAACAAATGGACACGGAGATGCTCGGTATAGACCCATCGGACGTGTCGTTTATATCTACAGCTAACACGATAAACAACACATCAAATTTTAACTCCCGCCCAAACATTCTAACAACTAGAGATAACTATAGTCAGAACAGTCACGTGAGAAATATTACCACAAATCTCTCATATGTACAGGGGAATGTCCTTTACTCGCCATCTGATCCGACTGAAACAACCAGTCTAGATTTTGCAACCACAATGAGAACCGCCCATCAAGGCTTCTCCACCATTGAGCAAATTCCAATTTTGACGGAACACTTTTCTGAGCATCAGGTGCAAGGGGACGTTAATCAAGATATGCCATACTCGCCGACGGATACGCCTATCTATGATCCTGATTTACCCAGGAATCACACTCTCATTGAAGTTCCCATGAAGCCCATATTGCAAAATTGCACAACTGCATTGAGCAGACTTTCTGTCAACACTGGGACACATTTTCAACCTGCTGATCGGTCCGCCTTATACTCGAAGACTGCTTTTTCTCATGCTTCCAAAAGTACAATTCATCAACCACTTGTAAATAGTAGTGAATCAAGGATACATAAATCAGAAACATCCGCACCAAAAGCTTCTCTCAGAAATTCAACAGCATCTTCCAGGGATAATTTCTCATTCCGTAACAGTTCTACGTTAACACTCGATGATCTTCCAGAGACCGAAATCGATTCGAAGCTTCAGGTTAATCTACCAAAGGATTTGCGAAGCATGAAGATACATATTCCAGAGGAGGTTACCAAGGAGATCACCGAAATGGCTCAGGAGCCTCTTTATTTACAGGGTGTACCGGATGTTACTAAGGACCTGAATAAAATACCAACATTAGTTAATAGATCATTGGTGCCAGTTTCTATACTGAAAACAAATAAACAACTGCAACAGCCATTGCCGCCCAAGAAATTAGAGACTAATCTTCAAGCTGAACCAGTATTTAAAAGTGCTGAGATGCAGCCAGTGAGCATTGAGACAGAGGCTACAAAAACTAGTGCCCTTTTCAAGCCAATAAAACTTGCTCCAGTGATCAAAAAACTTCCACTGACTATAGCTACACCCGCAGCATTCAATAGCTCTCTAAATGATAGCATGTCCAGTGAACATGCGGAAACGGAAGCATCAAAGACTGTGATATCCACGAGAATCAGCAATTCTGTAACAGCTGCCGAACGTTCCAAAAAGATTCTAAAACCGACTGATCCAGGCAATCCAATTCCGGCATTACTAGAAGCAAGGGCTAATAAGGTTCCAGTAGAAACTACTACGATGGAAAAAAGTGAAGAGGGTGATAATAAATGTAAAAAACGTACAAGGGCTAGATCCAGCAAAAATAAACGAAAGACTTCTAATGCAAGCAACGATAAGGAAATTGTTGCAACCACGATGAAATCGAATACCGCTGAGGCGAATGTCAATTTATTTTCATTGTATCAGCAAATAAAGAACCCTTCGAAGAGTAACAAAAGTAAAAGACAGAGTGCTACTGTATCTAACAATAAAAAGGCTGAAGTACGTAGCAAAGGAGTGGACGAAAAAAAGGTGGAAGATGAAAGCAATGTTACAGCTATCGCTATCAAACACTCCATAGAGAAGCGGGTGGGATCTGAAAAAAAGGATATTAAAAATGATAAAAATGATAAAAATGATAAAAATTATGAAATGGCTCAAGATAAAAAAGCAAATGATACTAATAAGAAAGATGAAAGGATCTCTTCCGAAAACCTTAATCCCAATATTAATTCCACTCAAAGTAATCCTGATACAGCCACAAATGTGATTTCGGATAAGAAACCTGAAAGTATTGCAAATAGCACTAGCACTATAGAGAGCCGAAGAAGAAGTAGTCTCGATGAGGACGAGGAAGCGTTACGAGCAATTTTACTTGCATCCCTGGCGAAAAGATCAAAACCTTCGGAAAGTGTTACTCCAACAAATAAACCAATATCGGTAGTATCAAATCTTTCAGATACCACAACCTCTAGTAGTTCAACACCTTTGGACAATGTAACTGTCAATGATCTAAAGACTCCTGAACACTTGGTTCTTATACCAGCCATAAAAACACCAAATTTGTCAAGTGACTCTTCCTCAAAATCAAGTTTGTCATCTGAAGCAAAATCTATGGATCCTGCATCAACTGAACCAGTAAAGGAAACCCAAACACAAAAAAAAATTAATCCTGAAGTCGTGAAGAATATCTTTCTTGCTGGCGAGAATAGTGATTCTTCGCCATCATCTGCAATAGCTGGAAAAAAACGAGCAAATCCTGTGTTACTTAAGGGACCTCCCAAGAAAGTAGTAAGAAAGGCACCAATACCTGCCAGCACAAAGGTAGTGAACAACGCAAAGAAGTTTCAGAACACTTTGGTGCAAAAGAAACTGAGCTTACAGAAAGTAGCAACAATATATAATGCCCAAAAAACAACAGGAAACAGAACTCTGTTTAACAATCAATTTACAGAGAAAAGTCGACCACTGAGTCCAATGACATCAGCGACGGAACGTTTTATTATAAATTTAGGATCAGATTCAGATAGTGATTCAGAACCTGAGCAAGGAAAGACCAATGTCGCTCTCACGTCGAATAGTAGCAGTGTAGAGAAGCGTCAGCCCTTGGCGATCCCAACCACCGACTTTGAGAGAAGTGTCGACCTATTTCTAAGGGACGTTCGCAAGAAGCAGGAGTCAGCAGCAGCGACAAAGACGTCCAATCCAACTAACCTAGTTAACAAACCAAAGGCTACACAACCAACTTCACCAGCTGGTAATCGCACGATGTCGTCTACTCTGCATACAACGCCATTGGTAATATTGCGCGTAATCAGTTATCAATTTTTTCATTTATATTTTTCCAAAGACAAATGGATTCTTGTTTTTGCTTTTCAAATATTCTGGAAAACTATTTTACAGGCTGTCCGACATCTTCCTGCATCGCGACAAGAGGAATATCGTCGGCTGAAGCAGCAGATATTGGAACACGAAAGACTCAAGCTGCAGAGAGCTTTAGAGATTAATAATGCACCAATAAGTCCTGGTAGTAAAAGTATAGATACTCCACCAGGTCCTCTGTCTCCCGCTAGTCCTTCAGTGTCACCTTCCACATCAAAATCGAATGAAAATCCCGCTACCGGAATATCTAGACAAGCATTGAGTTCTCAGTCAACAATAGCAATTACTGTCAAGGACAGTGGCCCAAGGAATGTCAGTATACTAACCAAAAGTACTTCCTTGACATCTTCATCTAATCCATCCGATTCTCAATCAGCTGAGAAATCCATTCTAAATGTTTCACCAAAAATTGGATCTACATTTCCAAAAATTACTATATCGCCAAAGTCAATGACAAATTTAAATATTCAGATACCAAATAGTACACTATCACGTAGTAACCTAACTGCTAATAAAATAGTACACTCGAGCATTCCAACGAATAAATCACAAACTGCTAATTTAATTTCAACCAGCATTGCTCAAGAGAAAAATACTAATAAGAGCAATATTTTAAATTCTAATAAATCGAGTAAAGAATTCTTAGCTTCAAAAGCTGTTCAAATTCGAGTAAAGCAGGGCGAAGCTGATCGCACGGTTATTATAAACGAATCCTCAGTCTCTAATAAGGGAAAGAGTAATGTAAAACTTAATGAAGTTGCGAGCATAAGCAGTATTAATCAGAAAAATAATATGACTCAAATGGAGAGTATTACAAAGATTTTACAAAGACCCATAATAAGTGACAGTGTCAATATCAGTGAAGTGGATAAAGGCTCGGAGAGTAGCCAGTCTATAGATTCAGAGGCATCTACATTGATTCTAACTCAGGAAGATAAATGTACTGCGGAGAGTGAAGATACAGCAAGCTCTACTTTATCAACTGTTAAACTCTTAGATACTCTAGAAGTGAATAATTCTTCAACAATTTCAATGTCTATCAAAGCAACCTCGTCAAAGAATAATTCACTGACTAATGTAGAACGTGAAAAGAGTTGGGGATTTTCGAGCAGCATGAAAGATGACATTAGAACGGAAATGAATGTTATTAATACACTTCCGTTAAACGAGCGGTCTCAGTGCTTGACAGAAATGGAGACAAAATTAGTTGCAAAACGGTAGGTCATTACTTTCAAAGTATTTTCTTTTTATCATGTTCTATTGAACGTAACAAAATTGATTGAGAACTATTGCTCAATGATTTAGGTATACAGTTCTGGATGACTTGAAAGACATGTCGGCAGAACTTCAGCAGTGGGAAACTGAGAGGGACTTGCAGAATAATCTAGCAGCCGAGGTCAAAAGACTTCGTGAAGAACTGCGTATCACTGAGGAGAAGTTGCAGTTACAAAAAAGTCGCGTTCACAGTATGGTACCAAAAGTAACCGCTACCCATGAGAAGATCAATGATGGCCGTAGAGAATGTTACAAATTATCAAGAATCTGTTCTGGACTAGGCTCTAAAATAATCGGAGAGAAATACAAGTACGACTTGCACAGTATTTTAAGAAATTCTATATAAATATATATAGTATATAACATTTCAATTATTCATTCGACATCACATTGAACTCATTCATATTAATACACATCTCAAATACCAACATTAATGCCACTGCGGCAGATATAAATATTATTATGTTTCAGGGTACCTACTGATGGTGCACAACTATTAACTGCAAGATTAAAGGAGGTGGCCGTTCGTACTCGTCTATTGTCGAGAAAGAAAGTACCATCCGTCGAAAATATACAAAATTTCGAAGGAAAATCAACATCAAAAACACAAGGTGATGTGGCACTATCAGAGAATTATGCAAACAGCATACAAGCGTGTGCAACTCCAGAACGAAATGAAATAAATCTGAACGATTCATTGTCGGAAAATAATAAACAAAACGTAGATGATGAGAAGATTGAGAAAACTATTCCCCTGGAGGATTTAAATAGGACATCAACAGCAGCTCCGTTAGAAAAAAAGAATGACAATGCATTAGAAAAAACCAGTTCAAATTTAGAGAATACGATATTGCTTCTTGAATCTAAAGACGTTACAGAAACATCTACAGGAACAAGAAATGACAAAAGTAATACTAATCTAGAAGAAATTGAAACAGAACCAAGGGTGGAATTCGATTTAACGAGTACCTCGGCCACTTCAATGAAAAATGAAGAACGTTTATATCCAGAAACACCGATGTCGCCTATTATCCACGGGATGTTGATGAGCGAGGACTCGACGAAGTCGTTGCTCACACCTTACTCATCTGTCCTGTTGCATTTGAGGACACCAAGGTGGGTTACTCGTAGGGGACTTTGGATCGCGTACGTTGCCTTGTAATCTCCTGGCAGGTGCACTACGTTCGAAGAATTCGTATTTGACCTACGAATGAGGACGGTCATGCATTTTCCTTAGAAAATTCTTGTGTTCTCTTCGTTTGCATCCAGGACCACAAATCCCGAAGGGATCCTATGCCCATATGAGCTGATGGGAACCTGTCGCGATGGGGATTGTCAATTTGTCCACCACAATGCCGCACACAGCTAGTAGCTCATTAAAGCTGCAGAAAGCAACACGACAAACTTTCCATACGTAAGGTGGTTCTAATATCTAGTTCGCGGCTTCTTCAGTAAGCTTACACTGAACTAACTTTGTTACTCCTAATAACTTTGTTAATAATTAGTTGTCATCTTTCTATACAATGTTTTGGACTCTACGTTTCTCATATTCCAATGAACGTGTTCAGACAACATTATCCATTTATCATTACACAAGTATTCTAGTTTTCTAATCTAGTATTTTTCTTGAACGAAAAAGAAAAAGACAAAATAATCAAGAACAGAGCGATTGCTATATCTCAAACGAGCTTTCCCTTTTTTAACGTTTTCAGGTAAGACGTTATCCGGGATGTGGAGTATGCCGTGACACATAAGCATATACGAGGCTCTTCCCTCTTAGTTGCTGAGGCTACACCACGAGATGGTAAGTTGCCTTCATAAATCACAGGACTTTTGCACAAATTTAACCACGCCTCACTGTGTCTGTAATGTACGGGTGTGCGCTCGCAGTCGCGCATTGCTCGGTACAGGTATCGGACCGGACCGTTTTGTTACTGTTATTTAACTTTTAAATCTAAAAATGAAAATTTGAGGAAGATTGGAAACGATTGTTTTGTATAAGAATATAAAAAAGTGCTGTACAGTCCATTGACGATTAGTGCGGACAATGTATGAGTAAAAAAATGAAATCAGCGACAAAAATATGAAGAGGATCTTTGGTGAAATCGTTCAAGAACTCGAGAAGCTCGAGGAGGTGGACGTCGCAAGAATCAAAGGATGCAAGGTGTTCAGAGAGATCCTTTCAATTTTCATACGTTACATATATACCTCATAATTATAATCTTCTTGTACCTGTGTAATAAAAGAAATCATTATTTTTTTTTTTTATAAACTTGTATTCATTATATCACCGTTTCACATTTTAATTCTACCATAGCTATAGTATTGAGGTAGATTCTATTTTATTAGAAAATTAATTAGAACGTGGAATTGGATGTCAAGACATCCCTTAGAACGAGGAAGGATTCTGCACTTTTCAAACGTCGCCATATCTGTCACCGGGAAACTTTCCCTGCGATTTATAGCGAAACCAGGGAAAACGACCTTCGGCTCTATTCTCATCCCAACGGCGTATCCAGTCTGTAGGACATATAGAAGTGAAAACTTCCTTGAACCAGACACAAGCTTCTGCACCTTCTCCAAGGATCTTCTGGCATCGATAGAAGTCTGTATACATGACGTAGCATCTCATTGTTTGATTCTGCTGCTGAAACCTTATAGAAATTACGAGCTTGTTATCATCTTGGAAATTTCACAACTCCCCTCAATCAGAATATACTGCGAACCTTGGATCCAAACCAGGTGTTTTAAATCTACGTATGGTTACTTCTTTCTTTATTTCTTTCTTTATACAAGGATCGTTCTCTTCATTGGTTTGCTCTTTTGCTTTTTGAGATATGCTCACTGGTGATGGGGTTGACACACCTGCGTATACGGTCTCTACCGGTTTCTCATTTTGCGATGAGGATGAAGATTTTTCCTTACCATCGACTAACGTACTCTTTATTTGTTCTTTTTTTTCGAATTTTACATTTTCTTTAGAGATTTTCGTTTCAGTTTGGGAAGAATTTTCATTTGGGTCATCACTCCTAGAAGACATTTCTTCAAGACATTGATTTCTAATTACTACAAAAGCTAGACTATTATATACGTAATGTAAAGGTATACAAATAAATATGTTTCATAAAATTATTGATTCGATGAACGATCTCTATCTGACATAAAAATCTGAAAATTCATTGTCATGGATACCATTATACGAGACATTCATAGGTCACGTTCCGAAATTCACTGCTAGTAATAGCGAGCAAGTGATTTTATTTATTTGGATGCATTGGTATGAAACTGAGAGAAACAACTAACTCGCAGTACTGAATTTCAGAACGTACACAGAGGAAGTAGCTTAATGCAATAAAATTGGTTCATTCTAATGCTGAATCATAGAAATTAAGTAATTTACGAAATTTATTTGTTGAGAGAAGTGAGATAGAAGAATTATTCGATGTTTAAACATAGTTGTGACGTGCGCAATGGATGTTTGCTATATCAGCATTTATATGAGACTTCCATGTGGCGCGAATACTCCGAAGAATACGTGGCACGAAATTTACGCCATTTAGACACTTTAAGTGTTCAAAGTGTTACATTTGATCGATCTCTGACACCAGGATGATCACTTTAGGATGCCTGATTGCTTATATTCTTTTACTTGGCCTAGTTTTCGCCACAGTGGTATGTTTCTTTTCAGTCAGGTTATGTTTTTATTCAAATGATCATTCTTGACGCAGTAATAAACACAAATGACATTTGGTTATTCTTGTTAGTTTTAAAAGAATTAATATAGAGATATTTCTATCCTGTAATGAACTTTTAATGTATTATATATGTTCCAGTATAATTCTATTTCTTTTTAGCTATGTATTATACTATACATAACAACGCAGCCTTATCCAAAAGTATGGAGACACGAGGATGAAAAATATTTCTATAATGCCTTAATGGACAAGAAGGAACCATTTCCATCACTCTATGACGATTGGAGCATTAACTTGAGTGTGATTGTTCCTGCCTACAATGAAGAAGAGAGATGTAGGTATTCCAAAATATATAATTAAGCACAGGAAGAGCTTGCGATAACTTTTATATTTTTACAGTACCCCCGATGCTTGATGAATGCTTAGAATACTTGGAACAACATCGAAAATCAGGCTTCACATATGAGATCATTGTTGTCAGTGATGGCAGTAGTGACAGTACTGTGAAAGTTGCAGAAAGCTATGCAGTGAAATATAGCACTGTTAGGGTGCTGGCTTTAGTAAAAAATCGTGGGAAAGGTGGGGCTGTGAGATTGGTTTGTTTCCATATGCTTTCTTCTAGAAATTACTTTTAATCGAATAAGCAATACATTTATTCTGTATCTATTCTAGGGTGTGGAAAGTTCGAGAGGTAGTGCAATTTTGTTTGCTGATGCCGATGGTGCCACAAAATTCAATGATTTAGAAAAATTGGACGATAGCATGACAGATATTTTAGGATGTAAGTAGACTAAAAGTTGCTATACATTATAGAGTATATTATTTTAAATTTACTAAATAAAACTTTTACTATCGTATTTTGTTTGCTATGTTACAGTCAATTATATAAATGAACCAGAAAAAACAGCTACTGCACAAGCTGTTGTATGTGGTTCTCGTGCTCACCTAGAGAAAGAAGAAACTGCTAAACGATCTTTTTTTCGATTATTTTTGATGCATGGCTTCCATTTTTTGGTTTGGTTTCTATGCGTGAGGGGAATTCGAGATACTCAGTGCGGATTTAAATTAATGACCCGTAACTCTGCGAGAATCCTCTTTCGGTCACTTCACGTGGAGAAGTGGGCCTTTGACGTAGAGATGCTTTATATAGCACAAACGTTAAACATACCAATAACGGAAATAGCTGTGAACTGGATGGAAATTGAAGGATCCAAAATCGTACCGTTTTGGAGTTGGTTACAAATGGGTCGTGATCTAGTGCTTATATGGCTACGCTACAGAATAGGCGCGTGGAAAATAGAAAAAATAAAAGATCACTAGCGTCGCTTTTTCTCTGGTGATTATTTATATACAAATCTTTTGCGCGAACTTAATTTTTCCTGGTAAAGCCGTATGCTATAAGTATACGTCACACATTACTTGGGATTGTAATATATTTTTCCTTATACAAGTTCAATAATAAAATTGGATACTTTTTAATTAGCAAAAGTGTTTTTATTCCATTTGTAATGACAACTGTTCAGTATGTAGACTGCATCTTTATTGCATTTCTTGTTTTACATAAGTTTTGTCAAGATTATCATGGTTTATTACATATTGAATGATAAATGCTTTTAGAGGTTACGTTATGATTACATAGATATCACAAGAAAGCGATGAATTCTGCATAGATTATAAAATTACGATATCTCCTTGAATTGAAATAATTTTTTCCCCTGAAACTTTATAAGCGCCGAAGCGTATGTACAATAAGCGCGTCTTCCTGGAAGAATTCGATTCCGTTTATCATTATTGTTGTGGAAGAATAATTCAAGGAATACCGGATTCGGACTGGTTTAGTATATATATGTATATGTGTTAGACTCGTAGTAATTCACGAATACATAGAGGCATAGAGCCGGTCAGGAAACTAACAGGGCGTTTGTAGAAAGTTTTACAGCGAGTTTATTGTACAATTGTTTTGGAATTACTGAAGTGAAAATATTATCATAATGTCCTTCGTTTCGCCACTGCCTAGTCGTGAGTTTCTGTGGGATGTATTCCAAAGGTATATAACTTGTAATATATCCTCTTACAATATTTTTCGAGTTCTGCGTACGTGACCTTGCAAATAATTCATGGCATGTTGATTCAACGCTTTGGTACACGACTATTTCATCATTTAGACAACAATTACAATTTCTTTAAGACTTGCATATATCTATGCAATTTGATGACAGTTGTAAAATCTAATAATCATCAAAGTTTCCATTAGAAGTTAAACAGATGAAATATTAGAATGATATTGATAACAAGGTGTAATATTAGTAATACTTCTTTTTTAGAGTGGATAAAGATCATTCCGGAGCCATTACAGCTGATGAACTTCAAGTGGCACTTTCAAATGGAACATGGACTCCATTTAATCCAGAAACTGTTCGCTTAATGATTGGTAAGTTATGTTTGTGTGAATAATAACTTTCTCATATCATACCATACATTTCATGTCCTAATTATAAGCTTGGTATTGGTGATTTAAGAATGGGAATGTATGGGCTTCGAATTTGCTTGCGTTTGTTGATGCAGGTATGTTTGACATTGACAAAATCGATCCTGCTTCTCCAGGTATGTTTGATAAAAACCAAACAGGAACAGTGAGCTTCGAGGAGTTTGGTGCCCTATGGAAATATGTCACTGATTGGCAGAACTGCTTCCGATCTTTTGACCGTGATAATAGTGGAAACATTGATCGTGTTGAATTGAAAACAGCTCTAACAAATTTTGGATACCGACTGTCAGACAATATAATAGATACCCTAATACGCAAGTATGATCGAGCCGGTAGAGGTACTATTTACTTTGATGACTTTATTCAATGCTGCATAGTTCTTTATGTAAGTATCCACGTTGCCATATTATTTTGAATTCTATATTAGTTCTCATTATATAGTGGCTGTAACACAGATTATGGTAATTTACAGACTTTAACCTCTGCATTTCGCCAATTTGACACTGATCAGGATGGAGTCATCACAATACATTACGAACAATTCCTGGGCATGGTATTTAATCTAAAGGTCTAAATAAGATCAATTGCGATATTTTATATTCCTTGATCCAATTCCATTTAAATTTTTTCCCAATATGACTGCTAAATGAATATATATATAACTATTACATGTTAAAAGCCAAACTATTTTAATAATATTATATTGATCGAGTGATTTATTTTGAATGGTCGTGGGACACAATTACACTACCCTACAGTACTTTACATTTTAATTGCATGTGACACAGCACGTTTCCTGAAACTAAATTGATATAGGTTTTTTGTAAAAGTAAATAGATCTATGATGATGCACTGTTTTATATGCTGTAATTGTTAACTTGCCTTGAACTGATTTCTCGCCAATATATGCAAACGTACTCGCAACGTTACTAAGAAATATAAATATCTGTAAAAGAAGTAACCATAAGAATGGAGATAATCTGCAAGGAGCAGAGTATTGAACATGATCGCATTGCCAAAGTAATTTTATATTTGGTATTACTTATGTGTGAAGTGTGAAATACGTATGTCTGCAGTCAATTCAGCAAATTGTTATGTCTTGCAGAGTTATATACTGATACAATATATATTATATAATAATCTATATAAATCTAAGTATTCACTGTTATATAACAAAAATTATACGCAATACATTCGATTTAAAGTATAATTGTAAAGCGTTAGTTTTAATTACAGTTATTGGTTTCTTATGATGAAATATGATATAATTAAGTAAAATGTCAATTTCATTATATGATTCTCATATTTATGTACTTTTTTATTATTTACTTAGTAATGTACAAAATATAATGAAATATTTAGATTAACATGTTCGTATCAGTTTGATTATTATATCCCTCGTCATGATTCCGTATAATCGATTGTCTTATCTAATCATACGAAGTCGAAAGAGCAATGTGCATGCGAATGTGACAGCAACCGAACAATGAATACAATGCAAAACGACAGGAATAAGTATCCTTTGTTGTCATATTAACAGCAATAAATGGTTATAAATGTTAAGCAGCAAACTAATAGCAAATTGCCTGCAAGGCTTGCTGTATTGTTCTACTCTCGAAAAATGAATCAATGAGTATTTAATGATAATCAGTTGCAATTATTCGTAAAACACTAAAAATTAGATAAAGAATAACATTTACTATAATAAAAAAGAAAATTTAACAAATTATTGCGCATTTGTCATTTATGCATGATAAATAACTCTATTTAAGTAGACACGAGTGATTCAAACCTAAGATCGTCGGGCGTTGTTCGAATTAAGGAACGTGACACTCTAATTACAATCGTCAATATTTGTATATATGAAAACGTGAAAGTTAAAAAATTACTGGCTTAGTTTCCACCGTGCCCAGTTTAAACACAGTTAACCAATCACATATAGGAGTTGAATGGAATTGACCAATGAGGCTGCTTAAATCTTTTTAAACTCTGCAGTGGAAACTAAGCTACTGACTACATTTACACGACATTCTAAACCGATTTAATTAATACTGATCTAAAGGAATAAATAAACCATAGACATTTTTACCTGTAAGGAATATTTGAGATTCGTCAATTCCCATAGGTAGTGTTAACTAAACCGATTTAACACTGCCGTGTAAGCGTAGTCCATAAAGGCCCTATCATGCTCGCCAACAGGCGTACGAATCCAACTCTCGACCACTGAAATATACATATATAATAATGGAATGCGTATACTGTAATTCTGAGGTAGCCTGGCGAACGCGCAGCTGTTTCACTCACTTTATGTAGTAGGTTATCCTTTTCGAATTGAACTGCGCACGTGGTGCACAACCCTTGCAAAAATGTTGTCTCGTCGACACATCAGTGCTAGTGGTCCTAGTCGTGGTGCGATGGAACGAGCACTGAAATACAAGTACACTCATCACTGCCGTCAAGTAATCCGTAAAACATTGTAAAATCGACAACAAAATATTTAGCAGTCTTCAAAATAAAATATGTGTACCACTATTTCAGATTATGTTTGCTTAGTCCTTCTCGTGCGCAGTGCTTTAACTCAGCTTAAACTTTTTGAGAGACTGTACAGTGTGTAATAGAGACAGCCTACTACATTGGCCTGTTTCTTCACTATCTTTTTCTACGCGGCCCCCACCAATGCCGCACGCGTTCCAGTATAGGTACTTATATTTCAGTGTTCTTGACCGATAGCACGACGCGAATTCCTTTGGGCGCGTTGTCCCATTGGTTGACAGTCCGCGAGGAACGTGCGTTTGTTGAGTGCAACTTGGGTTCTAAGCAAAGCTGCGATCGCTTCTTTGGCGTGTTGTCAAAGGTTGAATGTGGTTGAATGTAATTAACCTAATCCGATGACAGATCGGTGAAGGATTAAGTAATGTATAAGTTATATTATGAAAAATGGATTCGGAGGTGAAAGTGCGCCGATCTCTACCGCCTCTAGTAGAGGGCAAAATACACGGGTATCTTAAACTTATAGTTGACGAGATCGTTTGGTGCAGAAGAAGTCCTGGAGACGTTGCTGTACTAGCTTCCTGGTGGGGTGAACTCGATAGTGCTCAATTCAGGTAATTTAGAGATAAATTAACTTAGATTGCTATTAAATAATGGTAATTTAATTGGTAATATCATAAGACATGGATATATTTGTGTATCTTTAATGTGCTCTTTTAAAAATGATACTTTTTTATCACAGACCAGTTGATATTAAAACAGGCTCAACCAGACTTGAAGAAGAAGTTGTAGAGACTTATGCCATTCGAACAAATATTAATTTATTTGAAGAATACATCAGCAATTGTGAGACTATTGAGTTAGTGATAATTTCTGAAAATACGCACCAAGTACTTGGAACAACTCATGTAACTGAATTGCAAGATATCTTTGGAGCAAAGTTATACTCGAGATATTTTCCAATTTTGAACAACACTGGAAACAGAGTGGGTGACATACATGTGGCTATTAAATTGCTAAATATGACTAAGCTCCCTAAAACTATTGCAAAAGAACAAAACCTATGGAAACAGCACTTCGGGAAGGACAATTTATATTCGCGTACTGATTCTGTTTTAAAAGACTCCAAAAGATATAATAGAGACAATTCAGCTTTACACTGTAAATCAGCTAGCCCACTTGCTATTAAAAATGCTAAGCAAAATGAAAATACATATAAATCGATCTTAAAAGGTAAGAGAATGACAGTAGAAGAACCTTCTAAAAAATTCAATATGGAAGTAACAGATAAACTTGTTGCGCAAGTGGTAGCTAGAGCCCAAAGACTGCGAGGTGCGATTCTCAAAGAGACACATAACGAAGATCTTTTAGCTCTTAGTGAATGTTCCACTTTAGATAGCTTTCATTCAGACAGTTCTGTAGAAAACGAGGCAAAGCTCTATGAATATTTTTTGGGAAAAAAAATGAGCCATCATGACGAGCGCAAAGCTTTGGAAACTCTAAGGTCAATGTCACCCTCTCCAAGCCTGCTTAATTTGGCTTCGGAAACAATAGAATCTTGCCAGAATAATAAAATGCAAGAGTTTAAGAAAGATACTAGCCAAGTTACAAAAAGTGATCCAATTCTAGAGGAAATATTCTCCAGAGAAACGGTTCATTCAATAACAAAAGGTTTGTTCAGTCTTATAAACATGAAACAGTTTTAAAGAAAATTTGGATGTAATAAAATCATGTTCTATTAATTCTTTTCAGAACCGTCACCTTTAGAACATGTGGACTGCCTAAAGATTTTTATAGAATCACTTACCTTAAGTTCAGCTGGTTACCGAAGAGTGAAATCCTCCTCTCTCTCCCGTACGATAATATAATTGCAATATATTCTTTTTAAAAGATATTTTCTCTAATTAATTTACTTTGCAGGTGGTGATGGTGTGCCACTATCGGTAACTTATTTCATACAGTATGATACTGCATTCATAAGGGCGAAAAAGCCATCCAGGAAATTTGAGAGTCCCAGACCTACAAAACTTTGCTCAAAAAAGCAAATTGGTCAAGGTATATATCAAATTTCAAAATCAATACAAAAATAACTGGTCATTGTTGTAAAGGAGATGAATGAATGCTGAGATCTGTTTATTTGTAGTTGTTTACTTCAATCATCAAGCTATATACGATATATCACAATCCTGTCTGTCCATGGATCTGCCCTTGAAATTCAAAATATTTATTCGACACTTAAATCAAAGAACGCCTACAGAACTTGGCGTGGGTTCCATCTATATAAACGAAGTGGCTAAGACTGAATACTTGAGTACGATACAGAAAGTAGCCATTGTGAATAAAGGAATTAAAATAGGGGAGCTCAAAGTTACTGTAGAATTGGGATGTGAACGCATTCACTTTGGAAAGCACTTTGTGGGTAAGTCTTTTACTCTTTGTAAACATATTAAAGTAACAATTGCATTGAAAGAACTACAACCAAAATTGGTGTATGACTAGATGCCGTAAATTCTACGAAGGAAAATATTCCAATTCTGGAAGTATCATCCTCGGTCAACTTAGGCACTGACAGGTATAGAACGGCCACAGGAACGGAATCGAAAACAAACAGCAGAGCCACGTCAGCATCAACAAAGCAGATAGACCGAAGAACTAATGAGAATAATTTAACAGTGGATAATAGGAAAGACATAACTGAAAGGAAGAAACAAAACGGAAGCGACAGAACGATAGGCATTGAGACTCCTGGAGAAAATTACAGGGATAAGGTACAGGCATCTTCTTGGAATTTTCTCAATTATTTTATCATTTTTAAATTCATATATCTCTTATTGCTTTACGCTTACAGGTTTTATTACATGGTTTAATATATATTGCCGAGGGTAAGGATTTACCGCAATCAAATACTTACCTTATCTGCCGTGCATTTTGGAGAGAAGATAGAGCTGCTAGTCGTCTATGCAGTAATACGGATAATCCATTTTATCACTTTCATCAAGTAAAACTTTTTTAGCAGTACGATTTTTTTCTTTGATGGACAGTAAGACATTTAGTATTTCATTGACACTTGTTCTAGCTTGTTCCTTTACTTCATGGTCCTGACGTCCTAGAACGTACAAAAGACAATTGTATTGTGACAGAAGTATACAGTAGAAGTAATGCAGGAGTAGATAGTCTCCTAGGAATAGCAAAACTGCCAGTTCATCAACTTTACGTTGCTTATAGAGATCCATTAGTACTGCCGCATCTGTTACTATCGAAGGTAATTAAAGTCTAGTAGATAATTCCAATTAAATGTGAATAATTTTATTAAAAAATTTCTCCAGTATCCAGTAATCAGTGTTGATGGATGGGTTCCTGTTGCGGATCCAGTAACAGGACGATCTTGCGGTCAATTATTAGCCCTGGTAGCTCTTGGTACAGCCGATCAGATTGCACTATTGGAGATGACAAGAGGTCTTAGAGATTGTATAGTGACACCACGTACGATTCATAATTGTACACGCAATCCAAATCATCGTTCAGCCAGTCTTCAGGGAGATCCTGAAGAAGCACATGACGCCAGAGCGACGAATTATAATCAAGAAGTTTCCACCGACGATAATTTAATTATAAACAACAGAGCCACCAACATGGAAAATTTTAAGAGTCAAGAATGCCAAACGGAAATCAGCACCGTAGACGTGTTCAATGGTTGCAGCGTTCTTAACGCAGAGAGCGGTGGAGGCCAGACACAAAATTCCGTCCTTCATGCTCTGGTCGATCGATTGGCCCAGGCCTTAAATGTTCCTAAAACTGGGACTAATCAAACTGTAAAAACACAGACTGGTAATTTTCGTGAGATTAAAAGAAACGATGGTATTGAAACTCTCTGTTTGAATCCGTCGAGTAACAACAGCATCTCTGATAACAGCAGCGACGGAAGTCCTAGAGATAACTTTCAAATGCCTACTGAATTATACAGAAGCGTTGGTGTCGGTGCTGAGTTTGATGAAGCAACGAACCTAGCACCTAGTACAAGCTATGGAGTGTCCATGCCAAATCCAATATCTACAACGCAACCTGCTGGTGATGAGGAATTGGATGTTGACGCACAAAATTATGAAGATCCATCGTTTAGGGCCGTGGTCGAGGTAGAGTGCGCTCTTCATTTACCAAAAGTTGAGAAACCTGAAGGCACCTATGAGCCTAGTACTTACGTCACGTTTCAAAAAGTACAATCTGGCTACTCCAGCCAATTTGGCTCATATATCATAACTAATGTGTGCGTTAATAGTTGCAATCCAAAGTGGGAATGGAGATGCGACACTAGGTTACCTACAGAATTGCTGGTGAACGTAAGTATTTAGTCTGGTACACATTTAACATTTTGAAGCAGTTTCTACATGTTGTACTTCTTTAGGACGAAAAGAGATTAATTCTGAAAGTGTGGCGCTTGTCTGACTCCCAAATAAGTACGACAGTCGACTTGGATAAGGATATAGTCATTGGATTCTCTGCTATTGATCTATCCGTCCTTACGGCAGGATTTCCATTGGTATCTGGATGGTTTCATATAATGGATTTCACTGGGAAGTGTAATGGTCAAATAAAGGTATTAATTGCATCCATGAAATATCCCTCTTACAGTACTTGTATTTAATTCAAATCTTGGTTTACTTTCAGGTCAGCATAACACCACTCGAAAATATTTCAACTTTTGGTAAATCAACTTCCGCAACAAATATAACAAAAACACAACTAGCTGATCCATTACAGCCAAATTTGCTCCCACCCCGTGAGCAGAATATAATGCTGAACACTGCTATAGTCAATAATCTAGTAACATCTTGTAATCAAGAAGACATTGAGAAATTATCGACTAATCACAATCAAGTGGATATAGATACCATGGCGGACATAGGACTTGGACTTGGTGGTGCATCCATGTCTTTCTTATCCCTTTCTCTAAAGTTAGTTCCCGTTATTACTTTTTGTTTACTTGTTATTGAACAAACAATACAGAATACTAATGTCTTAATTAATTTTTTCTTTCAGGCAAAAGCTAACTGAGCTTGATGAAATCACAAAGCGATTACAGTCGCGCTTACATGACGTTACTAACGCACCGTTTGACGACGACTTTGAAAATGATTTTGATCCTAACGAGCCAGAAATGGAAGTCGAGAATAATGAAAATGGAAATGCCCAAAGTATTACTACGCTTAGTGGATACCATAATCATGAACTGTGGCAACCAGTTTCCACAAGAAATACTCAATCTCCGGATCGCAATACTACGACGAATGTCAGTCGTACGCC
The DNA here is from genome assembly GCA_030142375.1 of Calameuta pallipes. NCBI lineage: Eukaryota > Metazoa > Arthropoda > Insecta > Hymenoptera > Cephidae > Calameuta > Calameuta pallipes. The sequence continues at coordinate 134,065 of JARQSW010000489.1, read as the reverse complement.
CACGGAATTTCAAGATATTCAATCTCGATCAGTCGCACAGATATTGAGCGACAATAATACCATAAGTTTCGATGCAAATCTAACAGACACCGGTTACTCTACTAGCTCTAATCTACGTTCCAGCCAGAATCTATCAAATGGCAATCACATGCAACAAATCCAAACGCACCATTACTCAAACGAATCTTTATCTGAGAACCACAGTGAACACCCAACAAGGGGAACGAAGACTCATATAAGTCATTTGCTGGATAAATTATCATCTCAATTAACGGCGGCGCCACCTCCTCCCGGTAATTTCACCATGAAGAGAAACATAATAGATCTGATATCGAGTTTGCGTCACAACAACAATAACTTTCAGAACGATGCTAAATGCAATCAGGAAGTTAACGTTCGTACTGTGCCTACGCAAACAGATGCTGGAGAATCAGAAAATGTGCAGAGCACAAGAAATAAATTAGCAATATTACAGAATCAAGGGACAAGCAATGTCCGTGATAACGACGCGACAACCGATTCATCATTGAATGAGAAGTCTCATAAAAGAAGTCGAGTATCAGCATTGATCCGCGAAGAACTTGTTACCGAAGAAAACAACGACGCTACGGAGTGCGATGATTTAACGACACATCTTATAACATCTAATGTACGGCACATGGACCTGGATAGCATCTTCAATCCTTTGTTATATCCGCATTTAATACCAGATGTTCAGATAGATCGTGCCGTATCTATACAGTCGAGTATGATACAAGATTTTCAAAACCTTAATTCTACTCCCGAAGGAGAAGCTGTTGAGCAATTGGATAACAGATATACACAGACCTTTAATGCAACTGTTAATAATGGATTGAGCAGAATAAGAAACTTAGTAGAGCTTGATACGTCATTAATGAGTGAATCAGCCAGCCATAGTAGGGTGCGCAGAAGTTCCTTGGACACTCCAGACAATATGGAAATTTTCAGATTAACTCCTTCTGGAATATCAGAAAATATTGATGGTAATATTGACATAACGGTTATACATAAGCCTACGTGTGATGAGTTGATGGCTAGCAATAGTACAGACTCCACAACGACTATCTCCATGGAGAAATCATCGGCTAGTCAAACACGCGTCGATGTTGATGACGCCAGTTCTTTGAGCTCGGAGTCCTTAGTTTCTGCAGTGTCTAGACAGGCGCCTGATGGCGGCAATCCTGTTGAGGAAACTGGGAAACCGTCCATAGTAAAACGTCAAGACGCCCTGCAGGATTCTTCATCAGACAGTTAAGAGTATTATAAAGTTTATTTACTGTTTTGATAATATCTTTCTAATGATCTAGTTTGTGGATTCCTTTTTTTCTTTTTTTTTTTTTCATGAACAATAACTCAATCCTCAATGATTCATCTAACCTTCGATAATTTGTATGTACGAATTCTTTAGTAACTCAGGTACTTAAGTACTTGGAAGTTTTATTTATGAAAACAATGCACAAGGTACTTTGAGTACTTCAGATCTATTGTTGCTTTCATGAAATGCAGTGCTTATCTCGAAGATGTACGCAATTTTGTAATATAGTTTTTATTCGCACGTCATTAATGGCTCACTAAATTTTTATTTTGTTAATTATTGAAATCTTTGTAGCGGTACATACATTCTTAAAATGTTAGACTCGGCAGATATTAATCTGTAAGTGAATCCAGAGCTATGCTTTTGTCAAAACTTCTTGTCTTGTGCATTGTTGGTAGTCATCTTTTCAGAGATTGATGAAAATAATCATATTTTATTCTTCATGGGTATATTAGATAATGAATCTTACATATTTCCATTAAAACAACCTCACATGTAAAGCTGTCTTGATGCATTGCCTATACTCTTGATATGCTCATACTCTGTATACACATGTCAGAAGTGCTTGCATTCTCTTTTTACTGACTGACTACCGCGTATACGTAATTAATGATATCAGATGTATAAAAAATACAGAAATACAAACGCTATAAACACTATTCTACTATTCTAGTTTATCAATCACAAGATATACATATACGTATATATTATTTGAGGCATTTACTGTGTATGTAATCATATGTCGATATTTTTATATAATCTTTCTGTAAATAGCAGCTCAAATAGGTATATATCATAGGAATAGAACGATATATTGTAATGTTGTTCATGAGGAATAATAATAAATATGACATGTATTACAATGTAAAAATAACTAATGATATTTATTTTCATAATGAAAATATTTAACGTACGAAGTAAAAAAATGCATTAATTATGGTGTGCTATAGGGAAAAAATTGAAAAAATTGTAAAAAGAAAGTTTTGTATATTTCTTTAGTACAAAGTACGCTGTACGCGTATAACGTCAACATTGATAACATACGGTGACAGTGCACTGGTAACGCTGAATTTATATTTGACAACGTGACTCTTCTGAATAAGAAACCAATTTTAGTCTTTCAAATACGCAGAAAGGTACGCTTCCTTGCGAGTCCATTTTTCTACAGTCTTTGGATGAACCAACCAAACTTTTGCATCTGTACCATCATGTGAATGAATATCTGAGCAGTCTCTTAATTTCTGTAATATATAACAAGAGATTTCACTCTGAATTATGTTAAGATATATATTAAACAAAAATATGCAAAAACGTTCAAATCTTACATAGAAAATATTTAATTCTTGTTGAGTGAATTTCGTATGTTCCAATCTTTCTTTTACCATGCAGTCTCTACAGAGGAATGTTTTATTGTTAGAATGCCAATAGTCACTAAAGGGTTTCTCTTCGCAAATATAACATATGTCCGTATTTCTTTTACAGCACTTTAATTCAACCCCTAGGCGCATCTTCATCTTTCCACCAAAACTATGGTCAAAAGTGATCATTCGTTTTCCTGAGTTGACATACATACCCGGCCTAAAAAAAATAATTCTCTGAGATGTTTCGAAAATATTTTTCAGATTATTGAACAAAAATATTACCCGGGATTTTTATTAGCTAAAAATGTCTTTCTCTTAGCAGTGGATGCAAATGGGTATTTGAGCTCTTTAACTTTTAAACATCTAGTAGTATCATAATCACATGGTGCAGGAAAATCTTCAGTATGCTGAATGGTAGTAGCAAATCGAGCAATACCGCTGTAACCGCGTTTACTAATACTTCCCAAACAAGGCTGAAAATATTGAGAAGAAGAGATGTAGAAATTTTAATACATCATATCATTGTCATCGGAGAACAAAGGAATTTGCCACAGCCAATTTCTGGCCAGGGTTAATTACTGTAAAGCAGATCTAACAGATTGACAGTTATGAGCAATGTTGATTATCAACACCTTTGTGTTTATCGTCTTGTATGATTCAGAAACGTTATACTTGTTAGCTGCAATATTTTGATATTCGTCTTTGGTGTAATGACGCATAAAGGGCGTCATTCCCTTGCGACTGCTCGTGTCTCGTGGACATCCTGAACCAAAACAGATTTTCTGCTGATCCTGTTTTCGCACCACGTACTCGAATCCTGAAACGAGTCTCAGTTACCAAGAGTTTATTCCTAAGAATTCACGGTAAACGAGATCCACGTTTGATACATATAGGAGAAAAGCAAATTACTTATTGAGGTTATTCGTCGTGCACCAAGCACAACAGTGATTCTAAACAATTTTACAGTCCTGGCACATGCGATGTACGGGTGTCCCGTTTTATTCTACAGTATATTACATGGATAAGATGCCTAGTAGCGATATATGGTCTCTTGGGTGGGACAAAATCGTCGTCATATCTACAATGTGTGTACTGTGTTGCGTGTCGCAAATTATACACTTGGCAAACATGCATGTGCGCAGAAGGTTTCGTCCTATACGAAACCTACGTACCGTCGCGACATACCCACATTACTTTTCCGAGTAATTAGAATTGGACGATGATTACTTTCTGCTAACCAAATGTTGGTTCCGCAATCTGGACTCACTTATTCTATTACTATGGCAACCCCCAAAGGAACCTTCTATCTATTGAACTTCTATTGACTCGATAAGATTCTTCTTGTGCATTATTTTTTAAGGAATAATGACTTAGCAGGTAATGGTGATAGCTGATAGGTTATAAAATACCTTCCATTATTTACGATAGCATTTCATTACGGATACAATGATTTTTGTACACGTTTACGTTTGCTTCTAGGTTTATCTCAATCTTTTAAACGTGAAGTTTCATGAGCTTCTTGCATAAAATTCATTGAGTTGTTATCCATTTCAGCAGATACTATTAGAATAACATGGTGAATAGGTTAGAGAGTAGTACATTGATGCTTGAAGAGATATGCTGATTACATTCTAAAATATTTATCCACCAGTACGATCCTTAAATGCAATTGAATTAACAGCATTTAAAAATAGCGGTGTGGATAAAAGTTACTGGTCAAAAGTCATGTGATACTCGAAAAAAAGACCTCACCAAGCGAATCTTCTAAAATTAATTCGTTTTCATTCCTTCACACTTTTCCGAAAATTTCTACAGAATCTTGATATAATCGAATGGTATTGCCATAAAGGATTAAAAGGCAAATGTTAAAAAACTCTAAGAAAGAAATTCTCAATGAAAATGAAAGTTTTGCCAGCAAGCGGCACCTATCGATAATTCAGGTAACTACGCATAACGCTAAATTAGTCAAACTGACTATCGTGTTTTCAGAACATGTTGATTTTTTAGAAGCGCTTACTCTTATTAAACTCGTGAGATAGTTGAAAGAAATTTGTTAAAAATTTTCACTCTGATTGACTTCAACAATTGACTGAAAGCTTTACAAAACTTATAATGACAGAATTTGAGTAACGGAAAACCAGCAGTTCTTAAATTGAGTCCAGTAGTATCTCGGCTTCGGCTGGTCGATGGTGTTGTCCGTACCGACGGTCCGTCCGTAGCCGTCTTCGCCTCGCGATGCGTCCGCTGATGTGTGTTTCTGCACATGGCCGTGCCGCCCGACGGGCCTGTACTTCGTTCTGCACATTTCCGCACTTTTCCACGGGTAAATTTACGTTTTTCATGTCACTTTCATTGTTTTTTTAAATCGCGGGATTGTGAGTTATGATCGGAGTTAATTATTTCTTCATTTTTGTTGGATGCTGTTAAAATAGAGACGGTGAAAATTGGGCTAAGAATTTACACTGCTTCGATGTTTTGCCTCGCAACATCAGTCGACCAAACGTTTCCTTTTGTTAGAAATTATTGTAATTTTTCTCTTGGTCATACAGCATCGAGTGTTTAGCTTCTGGGGAAATACGCTTACTTTATTTGATAAAGGATAATTCCTTCCGAAAGCTCATCTTTCTTTCAAGGACACAGTGACAAACAAGTCACAAGTGCCTATATAGAGCAGTCTTCCACTAAAAAGTACAATATTTATAATTTTGTCTTACATTTTTAATTGGCTGAGTTTTATATAGACAATTATATTTAAATGATTTTTCAATTTTACGTCATTTCCTCAATTCAGAGCAATTTACATAGTTCTAATCATTGAGGTTGTTAGGTTTTTATTTTACCTTACTGGTTTTTTTTTTATTATCATACTAATTCTTATACAAATAATATTCACTAGAAAAGTCAGTATATTGATTAAATAAAGTTTTGTTACTTTTGTTTCGATATACCATAGGCATGTTCAATCTGCACGTAATTACTGAATAATTCAATAATTTGTGAAGTAAATTTTTTATTAAATTTAATTGTTTAATATTGTTTTGAAGACATTTTAGAGACCCGTAAGAATACTTGTCATCTAATAGGTGGTCTTGTTTTTTACACACTATCACAATTTTGCTAAAATGCTATATATATACATTTAATATCACACTAAATGATTTTTATGTCAATTTATTTATTACCTCATATGCGTTCAGTAACTTAAAAACAACTAGTCATCTAAATATATGATTTTCATTACTCATGATTTTCATAGTCAATAAGGAAAAGTAGAAAGACTTTCATAAAAGTGGTTTCTGAAGAAAATATTCTATATGTTACTTTTAGCAGAATTATATCATATATCACATCCGCCATGACTACATCATCCGAAGATGTACTGATACAAGTAGGGCAGGTCCGCTACAAGAAGGGAGATGGTACATTGTATGTTATGAACGAACGGATAGCCTGGATGCTCGACAACAGAGATACTGTGTCTGTCAGTCACAAATATGCTGACATTAAGTGTAAGATCATAAGTAGTTTTTTGTATATACTAAAATAAAGATGAATAAAATCTCTTTCAAAAGATTATGTTTCTGTAAGTCCACTGTCTATTGAAACTTGGATCAGAATTTGTTTTCTACAAAAATGTCATGAGCATATTATCCATCTTTGAATGAAAATAGTTAATGCATATTACAATATATTGATTTATGCATATTTTTGCATAATTTTGTTTATTATCACTAGATGCATGGTACCTTAAAAAGCTTTGACAGATCATTCCCCATACATATTTAGAGACGAATTAGGGTGATTTTGTTACAATAAATAGTAAAAAATTAGATATACTCTACCATACACCACTCTTGAATTTCTTTGTTTAGTACAAAAAATATCACCTGAAGGAAAATCTAAAATCCAGCTACAAGTTGTTCTTCACGATGGTTCCTCGTCTACTTTTCATTTTGTAAATAGAAATGGGCAGGAGGCACAAATAAAGGATCGCGATGAAGTAAAGGAGCTTCTGCAGCAACTTTTACCCAAATTTAAAAGAAAAGTAAATAAGGAGCTCGAGGAGAAAAATCGGTGAGTTATTCAGTGAATCTTATTATATGTAATTGACACATTACCATTCTAACTGTTTAATCCTTACTATACAGATTGTTGCAAGAGAATCCTATGTTACTACAACTCTATCGTGACTTGGTGATAACACAAGTTATAACGTCCGAGGAATTCTGGGCTCAACATGCTGCGGACTATACTCAAGCGAAGAATTGCCAGCGTCAAGAAATAGGCGTTAACAGTGCCTTTCTCGTAAGAATTTAGAATCACAAATTTGCAGCCTACATCGGTCTCTATATGAATGAATATTCAATAAGTTGTTGAGTATCTTTAATTTTTATTCTTCAGGCTGATATCAAACCACAAACGGACGGTTGCAATGGACTGAAATATAACTTGACCGTCGACATAATAGATTGTATATTCAAGACTTACCCAGCAGTCAAGAGAAAGCATCAAGAAAACGTGCCTCATAAAATGTCGGAAGCTGACTTTTGGACAAAGTTTTTTCAGTCACATTATTTTCATCGCGACCGCATAAATGCAGGGACCAAGGATCTATTTACCGAGTGTGCCAAAATAGACGATCAGGAGTTGAAAAAGGATATTCAGTCAGGTATCAATGATCCGCTACTGGATATCACTGCCTTCGAGGATAAGTCATTGGATGAATATTATGGTACGGGGGCTGGAAAATCCGACAAGCCATCCGGGAACATAGTGCATCAAAGCATGATAAAGAGATTTAATCAACACAGCATTATGGTTCTAAAAGCCAGCACTGCCACGTCACCCACGCAAGCTCAGCCACAATTAAATGGCTCGACGCCATCAGCCAGTAAACCTCCAGGAGCTAATCAACCGGACGATCAACCAAAGACTAAGAAAGTGCGTATAGTAAATGGCTGTCCCAGGAAACTTGTCATTCTATCTTTTCTGCGAAATCCTGAAAGAGAAAATATATTGATAAAGACCTATCTCTCATGCGCCTTGGTCTTTCATTACAGCTTAGATTACAAGAGAAACTAATATATGATGATCTCGATGCCAGTTGTGATACAAACACCAACTGTGGGGCTCCTCTCAATCTCACGCACATAGATAGGTACTTGCATGGACCAGTGCAGGGACATGGAAGTGCAGAAGCTACAAATGAGGAACTTCAGGCTACCTTGAGTCAATTAAAAAGGGAAGCAGCCGGTTGGCTGAGCGGTAATAGCTTACCCAGACAGACAGCAATTTCGTTAGTCAGTCCGGCCGCAGCAGTCTCAGCCCTGGGAGAATTGACACCCGGTGGAGCGTTAATGAAAGGCTTTCGAGAAGACAGTCTTGGTCGTATGTATCTAATTTTACGGATTTAATGGAATATATGAAAAATAGTTTGTGCATTTTTTAACTGAACATTCTCTTTTGTTAGAATTGATACCAAAGGACTTGGAGAAAGAGTTACGAAGTGTTTACGTATGTACGTGTGAATTGCTCAGGCATTTCTGGCGAAGTTTCCCACCGACAACACCACAACTCGAGGAGAAGGCTATCCGAATGCACGAGGCCTTGCACAGGTTTCATTCCGCCAAACTTAAACCTTTTGAGGTATGGCAGATCGCACTAATTTTTTTTTTTTTTTTTCAATTTCTTATGTCAGGCGAAAGATATAGCGATGAATATATTTCTTCTGTTCCTTCTGCATTCAGGATCGTGTCCAAAGAGAATTCTCCGCTGTAAGTCAACACTTAACGAGCCACCTAAATCAATTGCTGAACACAGCGTATAGGAAGTTTGCCGTTTGGCAGCAACGGAAGATGCAGATGAGGTAGCCGTTAATTAATATGTTTTAACGTTAAGAGTCACTTATAAAAAAAGTAAAATTGAAGAAAAGAAATGAAAGTAAGAATACGAGATGAAGCAATATTGATAATCCTACGAGTATTGCATTTTACGATGTTACCGTATCAATGTGGGTGTATCTCCTCAATGCCAAAGTCGAGTTAGGTAACACCCTTTGCGCTGGAGCATATTGTCATTTGCTTATTTATTATTTAAACTGTCAGTTTTCGAATGGGAAGTCCCGTTCGCCAACTTCTCCTCCTTGGATTTCCTCTACGGCCGTAAATGACAGATTGTTGATGATTTTTCTCTTTCTATATTTTTTTTTTGTAATAAACGTTTTTTAAATAATTTATTTAGTTTCTTCAGGAGCTCGCACTGTTGCCTCGTTCGTCCACGAAGTTTTCTCATTTGTAAACCGCGATTCCCGTGAAATTTTGCGATAGAACTGACATTTCGCGTGTGCACAAAGATCGTGCACATAGGGAGAGAATATTGCTATCGAAAAAATTCTAAGAATCAATGATTTTTTGTTGTCTTTTATATCCAAACTTTTATTGATTTTGTCAAACATCACTTTGTCTCAGAGATGTCTCTTAAATATTCATCTTTCATTTACATTTTCTTGTGAATGCTAATATATAACGATGTTCTCAAACTGCTTTTTAAAGATTCGCGGGGACATATATAATTTAAAAAAGAAGAAAGAAAATTGTCACTCCGCAACAACATAGGCTGTGATATCGCCATTGTTCAGAATCGCCTGTTGAAATGTCATTCTACACGAATTTCATGGATATTTCATTACTTGACATATCCCCCAAGACAAATGAAGAAAATCGAAACGCGTGTAAGTCGGAGCGACGTTTAACCAATTATTGTTACTGTAATCATTTCTTTCCTAATTGTAAGAAGTGTTTTAGTTTCTTAGTTTCGTTATAAGTGATAATGTGCCGGTTTGTGTACCGAATCGCGTTCCTCTGGAAGGAAAATTGTAGGATTTAACAAGCGAGGAGATGGTTACTTCTAAATGGCTAATCAGGACTATTGCACCAGTTGAAGTTAACCTGCCTATTCGATTTCTATCAAGATCAATTGCTGCAACATTCCCGAATAACCTCGTATAGAATACAAAAGGGAAGCCGAAAGAGGAAGCTCATCAGAATTTGTTCCATTTATAACAGTACGATTATCACTACACGAAGAAAAAATTCTATTGCGAGAATCTTCCCTTCGGTTAAAATGAAGATGCACGAATAATAAAAAGAAAGAAGAAACGATGTCCTATAAAATTCCCTAAAAGCGCAGTGGCATCAAGCACGCTTTCCAAGGACAACTGCGATATACTCAACTAAGTGTCTTAATCGTTGAATCCTATTTTCCACTCATATCACCGGAGGAGGACTGTCCGCGATTACGCGCACGACCTGTGAACCCCGCCAATTACTATATAACACTTAATTCATTTATCAAAAACAGGAAACATACATTCTTACAGCTTAGCAATAAATACAGAAATTCATTCTTTCAAATGAGAGATTCGCCTCGCCAGTCTATAATCTCTGAAAAAATGGACCCCCCCCCCCTCCCCCCGTAATAATAAAACACGTGATTGCGAAATAATCATAATCATCAGTCATAACATTATTATTACTATTATAAATATATTCTTACATTATTATTGCAATAAATGTTATTATTGTCAATGTGTAGATGCTACCATAGCCGTAAAGCTTTAAGCTAAACGCACCTCCTTTTTTTCAACAATTTGCTATGAAATAATAGGTCCTCCGAATAAGATTATTTTAAAAAAAGACACGTAAGGCACTATACTGTCTCGAGGAAGAAGCGTGCCTTCCTGTACGAAGCGTCGGTGTGATTTCGCGCGCTGAGTGGAAGGAACAGAAAGAAACGGAGAAAAAAGGCAAAGGAAGGAAAAGCAAATAAAAGAAATTTCGTCAGCCCGACCAAGCGGCGAGGAACAAAGAGAATCTTCTGGAAGGAGTTGATAGTATGGGTCGGAACCACCCCAAGGTCGGATAGGTATCGCGGAATGTCCGTGAAGAGTAACGGGTTGATCGTGTAAGCTTCTTTGGCGTCTAAAGCAGTGTGCAGCAGTGTGCAGCCTGTTCATATTAGACTGCACGTACCACACACGTTTCCCTTTCTCTCATCGAAATAATGGACTTCCCCTGCCCGCCATTACTCCTCATCACATACACTACAGGTCGGACCTCTTATCCTCTTTTACCGATGGGTTGCCGTGGCGAGCAACGAAGATCGAGGAAGACGAGGACAAGGACGATGCATTCGGTGTATTGGGATCCTACGGTGCGCTCACCAGTTCAGCCTGTGCATATTTCTCAACCCTCCGGCAAATCGGCCAAGCTCCTCTACAATGAGGGAGTCATGTGGATGCATATATAGGTACATGTGCGATATGCACATCCACCAGGGAAAGAACCACGCGATCAACTCAAGACCTCTCTCACGTATACGGCTGTAGCAGCCAGCACGCGGTTCGCCGGTTGCATCTTGCGTTTTACCTGTTCCCTTGGCAGAAAAGTTCGATTCTCCAGTGGGGATCTCTTCATGGGATACACAGTGGGGAAACTTACTCAGGGATGATGCTTCGGTACTCAAGAGCCCCGTGGACATCACCGTCGGTTTTCCATAGGAAAGCGTACTTATTAATGAGGATTTTGCATAAATATTCTGGGAATTTGCATATGATGCATTTTCACAATAACTCCATCGTACGGATATTTCTTGCTGATATTATAGAATAGAGAAGTAAATATTGGTTTTATTTTTGAGCAGTAAATATCGGATGAACTGTGAAGTCGCTTAAAAGAATAAATGGGATGTGTGTTGATTTCGTTAGACGATCAACAGGTTGTTACTGGCGCACTGAGTGAAGATTAAAATTATGAGAGGTACGATGCTTTTTCATTAATATCAAGGCTCCGTTCGAAGTTAAAACTTGTTAACGAGGTTAAATATCAAAAGCATCAGGGAATCGGAGTGTGCATTCAATGATACGGAAAATTCAGTTAACCAACATGAATAACAGATACAGTATAGGAGTAAAATGGTGACTTCTTGTATGCAACTTTTGTTTAGCAGAAATTTATTAGGTTGATAATAAATAAGAACAATTTAGAAAGTGCCTTTGGGTTAGGTCTTGCACCCCAAGCCAAGTGCTCACACAACATACGGCCCTGGTCTTGCCGGTGTGGGTGGGATAGACCGGGTTGGAGAGGGAGCGCTAGAAACGCTTTCCCCTTCATTGTTTGAAAAATCCCGCCTGTACCCCCCCAATCGATAGATGGCGCTCTCTATTGTTGACTCGGATCAAAATGGCAGCCTGTAATGGGCGCTCTGGGGCAACGTTGTTCGCGGATCCCCACGATAAATGCTTCGTTTGACGTTAATTTTCACGAAGTATATGCGAGTACCGCACCTAGCATACTCGCGAGTGTGCACAAGCGTTATTCTGCGAATCATGTGAGGATTAGAGTGCTGTCCTGTAATACCAGTATCGAGTGCCGTGCGTTGGATCGCGGACTTGTAGCCATATTTACTGTGTTATCCGCTGAAAGATCGGTCCCCATCCCGGATCCAGTGCAAATACGAGTATCTCCAACCTCCAGCTGTTCACTGTCAAGGTAATTCTAACAAGAGTACATCACTGTGGCACGCTTCATCGTCAGGAAGATGCGTCCCTGCCGCGCGTTACGGTTCGTCACTGTCTCCTTGCACGACGAGGTCTTCCTTGAGGATGGCACTGAGAGGATTCACCAGGTCCCCTCATTTCCGTTTCTTAAACCTATTTGTGACAGCACGTAATATATTGTAGAGGTTCTGTTAGTACCTGATGTTTTCCCGGCATTTTCCCGGTCACATTTTTTTTTTTCGTCAACCACCCTGTACATGTCTAGTCAATAATGGAGGGGGTGGTGCATTCTGCAACATACTTGGTATTGTTGTGGTTTATTCGGTACTTTGTGGAATGCGAGCTTTGCAGTTCTATTGTGACAATTGACCATGTGGTATATATATGTTTTAATTCTTAGTTGGATTTAAAAATTTTAAATCGTGACATTGCCGTTTTATTTTTAATTTCATTCAAGGCTCATGCCCGTCTTATCAATTAAGAAAATACCTAACTTGCTATTTGTTTATTACGATTCATTTGGATATTGCATGTGTGTCATCCAATAATCTCTATCTGATACATACTGTAGATGCTTGCACTATATACATATATTCTTACTAAATTAAGATCACAGGTAAGTATTAATATATTAAATCTTATGCATTATATATTTTCAGCTTCTAAACGATTTTCAAACAGAATTTTATTTCATTTAAAATAATGATAATTAGTCTGAAAAAAGATGTTACCCAAAATTAAGGTAATAAATGTTATTTTGGATTAAATCATAATTTTCTAAGCTACTTGATTGAATAATGCACAGTGTGATACACGAAATTGAAAAGAGTTCTTTGTATGTTATGTTGCAGGCGAGAATGGAACAGCTTTCCTTCCATTGGAAATCAGTGTTACCATTCTATGAAATATAGATGATTTCCATGTGTTTGCCAAGGAAGAAATAATTAATTCTACATACGTGGATATCGGTAACGAAGTTAAGAATCAAAAGACTATGTTATGCACGACTTAGCGTCTCACCGTGATACCCTTGCAAGGCAAAGTCTGCAGAGCGCAGACCAGGTTGGCTAGGCACTCTCGTGCCAAGCGTGGGTAATGGATCCCGTTGGACCCTGGTATGCTTCGTATAACCGTTTGGCTGCGGGTAGCGCCGCTAGTACCTTCCAAGCGACGACCCCGAGCACCGGTGGCGACTTTGTGTCGCATCATCTGGCTACAGCCGCCACACAAGCTGTACCCTCGACGACGACGTCGCAGCTACTCTTGCAGGCTGCGCATACAACCGCAACTCTGGCGGGTCAACCTTCTCCGTTCAACCCTGGGGGCTTCCTGTCTCCACCCCCGGTGGGCTATGACGTTTTCTCGCCGCTGTTTCATCATCCAAATCCTAAGCAGGCTCACTACGTCACACAGCACAGGCAAGCATTGGCTCAGGCCCAGGTCGCTGCTGCCACCAAACAACCGTCCACGACCGAGTCTGATATTTCGACCCTGCGTGAGAATTATAGCTCGGCGCATCAGGCTACTTTCTTCGAACACCAACCTAATGCATCCTCGCCAACGACTTCGAGCCTGGCGTGGACGCACCAAAACAATTCGCAGCTTCCAAGTCCGTTTGGTATATTACCTCATGAGAGTGTTGTACCTTCATCTCCTGGACCACCGTCCACGAAGGCCGGTGGCGCCGCCGCTTATGAGAGTACATTCAATGCTCACTTTGCAGCAGCACAGACTTTGAATAATCTCAATTCTCAATTGCCATCACCCACCGTCACCACGGCTGATTTTAAGTCCTCCAATTATTCGGAAACGAAGAAGGCAGTCAGCGTCAGGCCGCAATCTCCTACAGTCACAGTAAAGCCTGTCGTATCCACAGCTGCCAATACGAGCCAAACGTTTTTCCAACAAGCGCCAACAACCTTCAGTACAGAGACTCTAACAAGCAATTACGCAACGGGTAATGCGAACCAAAGTACGAATGCTAAAGTTCAGGCGTCTCTGCAGCATCAACAGTCGTGTATCGTCACGACACCGAGTAACACACCGAGTAAGGAGTATAGAATTCCGCAGCCACCCTCCAGGTCGACATCTTCGGCTTCTATCTTTCTTAATGCAAACGCGTCAGTCAGAACAGCTCCAACTCAAGTCCAGGATAAGCAGCCTACTAGAAATAGTAGTTTTGCTTCACCACCAGGAAAAGCGGCCGCCGCAACACAGCAAGCAATACAAACAAAAGCGCAAACTAAAATTTATCCAGAGTTAAGCGCTCATAATGACCACAGAAGAACCGAACCCGGTCATGAGAATAGTCAGTCATCACCGATTAGCTTTTCTATGATGGATTCCCGAAATTTAAACTATGCTACGAGCAACGCTACCAATTGCAATAATACAAACAGTAAACTTGCAAGTAATCAAAGGACATCATCTAATAGTAACCTACAACAACACAATCAACAGCAGCAGCAATTTCACGTATTAAGTCAACAGCAACAACAGCAGCAGCAACAACAACAGCAGCAGCAGCAGCAACAACAGCAGCAGCAGCAGCAACAAACGACACCTTACAGACATTACTCAGCAGGCTCGGCTAGTGACTCTGAGTATCATCATTCAGGTAGATCCAAATCAACAACTTCCACAGATTCCGCATACTCATCAAACACTTCTACGCAAAATGGACCCGATTGCGGAGTCGTCGTTCCTAGGCGACCCAGTCCTCTGCAAGCTCACTCACAGGCTAGTCCCTTGGGACATGTACCCAGTCCAGCATATCCTATGTACAATAGCCCAATGGCAACGATGTCTTCCCCATCGCCGCTCCAGCAACACGGAGAGAACGGTAATCAGTGCGCGAGTGGTGCACCTTACAAAGCAACAGTGCAACAACAAGTGACTCCTCCATCGCCACTCGACGTAACTGTTCCTAGACCGGCCTCTCAGGGTCAGGTAGCCTATTCTTCAGTGATAACACGAGCACTTGGTGCCGCGGAAAACAATAAGGCCTATACTACTGAGAATAGAAGTTATGACAGACAGCAGCAGCAACAGCAAGAGTTTGCACAAACACCTAAGCAACAAGTTTGTTGGGAAAACGACAGCAGGCAAACGAACGCAAATAGAAAATTCGCAGTGTCGGCTTATACAGGCAATACTGAAATCAATGCTCAAACTTTACCTGGCCAGCAACAAGCACAGCGAGTTTTGAATATTTCTGAGAGACAACAGGCTTACTTTGATTCGAACCAAGTAACGTTGCAGGATCTGAGTAGTTGCAGAGGTGATCCTATGAGTATAGTTAAGAATCTGCAAACGCTACAACAAGGCTCGTGTCAGGTACAGCAACAAGCTGCTGCTGCAGCCGCAGTTGTTGCTGCAACCGCTGCGCCTAATACAGTTAACGAACAACAGAAGCAAGTCGAAGACAGACGTAAGGTGGATACAGCTAACAAGAAGAGGAAGAATTTCGAGAAGGGTGGGCATGGGTCTTCCTTGAATGACCTTGCTGCTGGAGCGGCAACGATGGAATACTTGAGCAGAATACCTCCACCAGCTCATCACAATGCTAACCAGCAGCAACAAAATGGATATTTTGATTTTGAGAGATGGAATCTGGCGCCAGCACCTTCAAAAATATTCTCTGGTGCCCCGGGTGCATTCAGCTCACAATCCACGTTACATCATTCTACTAATTTTGTTGGCAATCCTGTGCATCAGCATCAGTCCCTCATGGTACCCCATCATCATGCGCCACCACCAATACCATACTTCCCTGCATTTCACATACCCCCGGGTCATCATCCTCATCATGCTCACGAATTCCAGTCGGCAGTGGAAATTACGCCTATTGGATTTGGTGAAAATACCGGTAATCAGAATCCGAATTATAATCAAGAAGTAAGAGACGACCAGCCCAAGGTGATTGTTCCCAATATCGAGGAGGAGCTCGGTTACCTTCAGCAGAATCAACAACCTTTGCAGAGTATGAACCAAATCAATAAGGATTTGAAGCGACCTGCTAAAGATCCGAATTCTGGTTTTATGACGAGTTACCTAAAGTTTCTGCAAGGTGAAAGGGAACCTTCGCCACCGCCAGCAATTCGCGGTGGAAGAAAAGCAACGTGGAATAGGTCTAAGCCTTACATGCCCGTGGAGTCCAGTAAGCCTAATGATGGTTCAACTAATGGTGATAGCATACAGAGTCAATCGGATAAATCAGCACCACCTAAAGAGACTCCTACAATCGATTACGCTAATGATCCTAGATATTTTCCTCTACCAAAAGAAAGGAAAAAACATAGTTTTGATTCCAGCGATGATGGCTTCACTAGCGATGATGACTTTCCTTTCCCACCTAAGAAATCTGAAAAGAAGACACCCAATACCAATAGCACGTGCACTGCGGATAATTCTTTTAAGTCGGAAGGAAAATCTAGAAAAGGTAGACCAATTAAACCTGGTGGACCTACGGATAGGAAAAGAAAGGCTGCAGCAGCAGCAGCGGCAGAAGCTGCTGCTATTACGTCTATGGGAAAGTCCTCAAAGAAGATTGAAGAAGGTGATTAGAACAGTTCTCGAAATATTAAAAATGCGATAGATACCGAATTCTGAAATCTGAAAACTTGTCATTTACAGTGGATCCATTATTACTGCCACCGAGGCGTGAGACATCCAGGAGGAAAGCCAAGGAGAAGACGTCGGTGAAGCAATTCTTGGATCGTCAACAGGGTATCGATTATTTTGATAATGACGAAGAGCAGGGCGACTCCGATTCAGATCCTGCTTGGACGCCAGCTGCGAAGTTGCTCGGCGATGAAGAGGATAAGCGAAAGAAAAGGGGACGTCCGGTCATAACAAAAAAATCGAGAAGAATCCTGGACGAGGATGGTTACTCGTCCGGCGATCTAACGGTTCCTAAGAAAACCATAAGAAAGAAGCACGAAATGCCTTTGAAAAACTCGAATAGCTCTGGAAAGATGACTTGTAAAATAGATGAGAAGGTTATTGCATCTGCGAGCGACGAGGATATCGACATTTCGCCATTCAAGGTTCGTTAACACATTTTCTGTGTCTTTCTCTCATTCTTCCTCTTGAGATATCCGTTAATAGTTACATAATAGAATTTCGTCTCAACGATAATGGCACGGGTATAGGAACCTAAAGTAGTATATTCGTTGCATGAAGAACGGCATGGACAATTTCGAAGATGCTTATAACATTTTCATAATTTTCTTACGGAACAATTACTTCAGCTTGATGGCAATAAGGAAAAGAATACAGACGATATTTCTCTACTACCTATTTCGTCCAATATATTTATCTCATGAAATGTTCCGATTAACCATTTGCTTTTTTGTTTTTACTACAGTCTGGCGAGTTCGTTGTGATTAAGGCTGACCTGGACGAGGAATTTCCTGCTCTATGGAGAATAGACGGCAAGACTTTGCTCCAGAAATACGAACCATTTCAATCGAATGGAAAAACTTTGTACAGAAACATATCCACGGTGAGTAAACATCTGCCGTTAATGAATGTTAGTGTTGCTGCATGTAATTTATTGGCCACTTCTATTTCTGTTGACAGTACTCTGGCTGGGCACCGCAGAATCGTCATATATATCAGCAGGTGCCGGTAAAGTTCTGGCAGCAGGGTAAAATGGAAACGGTTGTCGAATTTTTACGGGATGAGATGATTCTCGACGACAGGTAAAACAATTACTGGTATTAATTTGATAAATAAATTAACAATTATTTTAAACAGCATTCAATAAAATTGTTACTTATATCGTTTCAGCGAGTGTATTGGTAGATCTATGAAGGATACGGAGAAATATCAGGACAACTTCGAAGTGTATATACAGACATTGATTTCGCAAGCATTAGATTCAAATTTTCTTACAGAAATATTTCAAGAGCAAGGTGAGTATCTATTGAGCATTAAGTAGCAATTATAGAAATGATATTCAAATGAATATTATTAATGGATCTTTTATTTCGTACTAGATGATTATTTCTTATCAAATGTGAAGACCGTTGACGAAGTAACGGAAGAGAGAAAACGGCGTCTACTAGCAACAACGAAATGGCATCCCAACGTTGTAAATGCGATATCTACCTGGCCGTGTCTTAACGTTCTAAAGGATTTACCAGCAGCGGAGTCTAAAGGAAAACAGTGTGCTGGTTGTCAGCAAACCAAGATACACGCAAGAGTGTTGCTCTATGGGCAACCGTACAATTGTACGACACTGGAAGGTTCTCCACCTGACCCTAGAGTGCCCCAGGAAAAGGTATAAAAATCCCCTAGAAGCATACTTTAGAAATGGATTCTCAAAGAGACTGACACTTTTTTTTAACTTTCAGGACTTCCTGTTGTGTCGAGTATGTCAAGCGAAGGTGGCTCTCTATAATAAAGTAGCGCATCAGAAGTATCTGATGTTTCTGGAGTGCGCGAGGAGAGTTACTGACAAAAGACTCGCTGATCCTCACAAGGACACCACGATAATACTTAATGAATTGTTAGCTGATGAAGCTTGGCTGAATCAGGTAACTTTATTGGTTATTTGAAAAACGAGTACTTAACACTAATTGTAATAAATATTTATTATATGAAATGTTCATGTAGCTGTTTAAGGAGGTACGAGGGATATGGGCTGAGATCGACAGTATGGAGCAACAGGTCAAATCTAAAACGAATTCTTCGGCAATATCGTCGGCCTTAACGAGTTTAGTTAGCGAAACAAACGCCAGCGTCTCGACGCAACAAAGAAACGAGGGACCTGCCAATACTTCCGAATCACAGGTGCCTACACTGAACGCGGAGATCGATTCGCAAGCGGTAGCCTGCACTATACAAATGGACAGTATGCCGTCTTAGTGGTGCTACGACGATCATTAGGATCATATGTCATAACGGCTAATGCGACGTGGATATGATATACGTTTCTTTTCGCCCATCCGTCACCCCTTTGCTGGAAGGCAAAGGAGTTCCAGAAGGTGGAAGGATGAACAAAAGCGAGAAGAAACCCAGTGATAATGTATACGCTCGCAAAACTATGAAAAAGTTAAGTTCAAGGATAAATACCTACTAATTGAACTGGTGAACAAATTTTGCGCAATACGTGTTATCGTAAACGGTCTCGATAAAATATGCGTGACTTGCATAATGACGGACGATCGTTAAAGTAAAAGTGTAATTGTGAAGATGCTGTAGCTATAGTGGTAAGTAATAGGCGACATATAGTGGTAAGTAAGATGGAACGCGAGATGTACACGCACCGAACATATGTAACATATTCACTTATGGTTTAGCGATTTAGGAGATCATGCCCAAGTTTTGCCATTACGAGTAGCATAATCGAAACGAAATTGATATATATGTGTGAATATAGACCTATAGTTGTAGAGTTTGTATCGTGCAAGGTGGGAGAGTGAAGTGGAATTTATGAGAAGGCATTTTGAGAGAATAGAAGAGACAGTAGAATATAGTTGTTTGGGGTGCGTTATTCGATGAGATAACAATAGAAATATAAAGATGGCGCCGGGATGCTATGGTTGCAGAGCTAGAATTGACACGGCACGATGGCCATTTCCTTTTGTGTAACATACGTATACATCACACCATACACACGAAGATCTAATCACGATGAGAGATGAAATGAAAATTCGCCTTAGACTTTCTATCAAGACAAATAAGTACAGCGAGAACGTGAATTCACGGTCTTCATAAAGAACTTACTACTTTTCGATTCTATTTCTACCGTTTATTGATGCATCTTGTAAAAAGCATTATTTTGCACGTCTGGATAACCTTTAACTTTTCATAATGAGGATTCAGGGCAAACGTATTTCAATATAATAAGAAGAATACTTTTATTTACTGAAATAATTTTGAAAAATTGCATTTTATGTTGCTTTGCGACGACTACCTTCCAGAGTATCAGTCTGCGTCAATGAATTTTTAGATGGAAGCCTGAATGATTTTAATATTTTCTTCAGCAAGAGCGAATAGTACGATTCTAAATTTCTTGATTATTGACATTTCGGATGGATCCCTTGCCAGGAACAAATTGAATGCATGGTTATGAGATGTCATTTTTAAGGCTGCTGTTCAGCTTAACTATGTTGCGTGGAGGAAACCTTTACAACTGTTTTTCTTTTTTGTTTTTAACTAATTTCATGTATTAGTTCAGCCACCTTCCTTATACGACAAGAAAGCCCGATCATCTGGATTTAAAGTTCACAAAAATCTTATCTTCAACACTGTAATTTAAGAAGAAACCGATCTGTCAAATCCTTACGGTGGCGGCAATTACGCCTACTTCATTTTTGTACGTTTTTCTTCGACTTAAATTATTTGATGCATTTAAACGCAGATTACCTGTTCTCTGTGTCATATAAGGAGGACAGCTGAACCAATAGTTGGGCGAATTCATGGTAAATGCAGAAAGAAAATGGTTGCAAAGGTTTCCTCGTTTCTGATGTCACAGCTCCGTGTACTGAACAGCAGCCCTAATTGGCGAAGCTTGACGAATGAAAAGTTATTGGGCCCGTGTACTGTGATTTATCTTCAAAACTCATCTTGTTCATTTTGATTAGCATATTTCTTGTTTTATTATTATCAAATCTGACACAAGTGATAATGTCCAATGTTTTGGAAAGTGTCGTCATGCCATATCCATTGCGTTTGTTTTTGAAGTTAAAGAAATTATAATAATACTCGAATCTTGAGTTTCCTTGTTAGATAAGGTCTACCTTCCAAAAAAAATTATTTAATGACAGTTCGCGTTAACGATACCGACATTAAATTCTCGTTAAATAAAAAAGCGAATGCGTTTCGTTTCATCTTCCATCGACATTAGAATGTTAGGAATTTCATAATGTTTTCCGCTAATAACGCATTAGCTTCTAAAAATACTTTCCAGTAGAAAATAGAGATTTAGAGATAGAGTGATATTCGCTAACAGTTTGCTGTACATTAAAAGAAAAAAAAAACAACCATTACATAATTTAGGCGATATATTATTAATTATTATTGTCATTATTGTCTTTATATTATTATTAATTATTATTGTTTACAATTATAAGCCGTTTAAGTTTTGACCTGTTTCCAGATTTTTTAGGGAGAAAAAAGAAAGGTAACGAAGATATCTCTAAAAAGAGGAGTGGTGATAATGCGTGTGTGGCGCGAATGTATTTTTCGACGACGATGTATCAAATTATATTTGTAAATTGTAAAGATATATTAAGCGGAGTGGACGAAATCGCGTGGAAGACGTCTATCAGTAGCGCAACCCCAAAGGGTTTAGACATCATTAATAATATTGCGCAACAAGACGAAATTCTATTCTACTAAATAGTTATCAGGAGGAACTGTCGATTTGTATTATAAATTGTCGAAGCGAGATATTACTTTAAATACCTAAAATGCGGGCATTTGGACAAACTGACATCGTACACAATAAAGGGAAATACGCAGTTATGAGAGGGGATGATTTTTTATTTTAGGGAATGTGCCATGCAATAGTTCATATCGCGTTAGCGGTCAGCTGCGGTTTACGGGAATTTCATTATTATTCCAAACGACCAACGAACCTTTCGCTACAAAAGAAGTGATAAAGCGTGAAGAAGTAGGAGACGCAATTTTTTATCAGTTTAAAAGTACAAAAATCCGTTTCTACTACTTATTTTATTATTTTGATAGTGAGTTCCCGTGTACAGCAGCCTCTTCGCTACACGACACATTTATTGTCAACGATATTATATAGATCGAGACTATTAATATTAATTGTTATATTATACTTTATTCGAGAAAGCGGCGGATAATGCGCTTTATTCGTCCCATTGTACATTTTATTAATATTGGAAGTTAATTTGAAGCCGAACGATATGACACAGTAATAACAATCCTTTGTCGATGGAGTAAAGAAATTACAGTATTTTCTGTTATAATAATCGAGATGAGAAAAGAAAAAGGATATGATCAAAATATAAATATTATATTATATATAACGGAATATTACTGGCATAATTTATGTTTTTATTAATCATTTTTAAATAAAACATGAAAAATTGAGTCGTGTCTACATTTTATTTATTTTTTTTAAATCTCACACTAGCAATGTATGATTTATGTTATATTGGTTTAGTGACTCATTTCAGTAGTATGTGCTGAAAATGTATTGTTCACTATAGCCCAAATTTTTTGGCAACACTCAAGAGATTGTGCAAGTGCCTTTTCCTTTTTTTCAATTTTTAAGTAAGTACAGGTGTTTGTGCCGGCGAATGAAGTGTTCAAATTATGAAGGCATAATAATGACCGACGGGAGAGCCCCATGATTGCCCATGATGTAAAATCCAGTAGACTGTAGGTAGACCACAGAACTAGAGAGTGGGAATTTGAGAATCGGTTGGTAAGGCGATCAGCGCACGCGTCGTGTTCATCGCTTGCCCCATCACACGCGATTCCCTACCATTCCAGTTCGCGTTTGTTGCCCGTGAAGGATGCCTTCTGCCAACCCTAAACTAGAGAAACAGGCCTCTACGGAGGCCGTCGATCCTATACGGCAAGCGATCATCGTCCTCGAGCACAAGATACGAAATCTCGAGAAACGCAAGGTAATTACTAATATCAGGATAACCTCGAAAACTATGCAATCCGGCATTTTTACATCTGTCAAGTCGCGGCTTCCTACCCACGTCCGCCATGTTTGTGCCGTGCGCCATGTGCTCGCGTCCGAAAATTCATAACGAATTTACTGATTTTACTTCGCATTTTGACATTCCTGATACGATAATATCTTCCCATGCATCATTCATGATTGATGATTACATTAAGCACATATTTATCGAGCTATACGCATCCTAGATTATTTATCGCTTTACTGATGTCATGGCGGTTCCTTCTACACGAGATTTTTTTACGCCGTTCAATGATCTGACAACATGTCGAACCGGCTTCTGCGATTAATCATCTACAAGGAGTTTCTTTTGAGACTATGAATTATAGCCATGCTTGATACTTGTTCAGGATGCATGTTGTCTCCTGTATACATCAATGCACCTTGTTACTATGGACTCAGTTTGCCGACTTTTTGCAACTTTTTCTTGCACATTTTTCTATTGATGCTGTTTCCGCTTTGCCTTAACTTTTATGCTGTTTTGTTAACATATCCTCAATGAAGCTTATATTACTATTAGCAACTATTTTATTGGTCAATATTTTTATATTAAAATTTCTCTGTGTTACTAATATTATATTGCCTTCTAAATGTTTAACTTTGTGTTTTGAAATATGAAACTACCAGTGCAATAAAGTATTTGTTGTGATATCTAAAAATTCTTAAGTTCTGAATTTTCACACAGCAAAGCAGTGATATACTTTATCTTTCCCATTATCTTTGAGGCAAAATGTATCATAATCATATTTATAACGATAAGATATGGATATGTATGGTGTTATGATCTGTCAATGTTACTATTGTATAATGATTAAATTCAATAAAGCACTATCATTTACATTCCTAATTACTTTTCAATATCCCTATTGTTTGACTGTAATAAGAGTATTATGTTTTATTTACTTTGTATTTTTCAATTGTCTGATTCCTAATTGTTTATAATTATCTTCTATTTGCTACAGGGAAAGCTAGAGACGTACAGGGACCTTCAGAAAAATGGGAAAGAACTAGATCAAGATCAAAAGAGGGCAGTGGCTAAATATGACGAAGTACAACAGACTCTGGACATTACCCGCGAGCTGTGCAAGCAGATCATTGTTATTGCGAATGATGCTGCCAAACAGCAAAAGAAGCAGGCCAGGAAAGAGGCAGCTGAAAGGATGCAACAGGATATTGCCAAGGTAGAACAATAATTTCTTTTACTCACGCATTGAATTGCTCTCGTCCTTTTTATCTCAACTCATAGTAGTTAACATTTACAGAGAAAATTAATATTATTATTAACACTCTTGCACTATAAAAAATCTCTACTTCTCTACTTATCATAATATAGTAAATGTTTTATTCTATATTTCTATTTAGATACGTGAGGTTTTAATCATACAAGACGTGTTGTTAAGCCTGGGTACTGAAGGTGTACGTGAGGATTTTCTCGCTGGAACGAATGGCGCCATACAACTGACCGAAGATGATCTCAAGTACTTGGATAACCTTTACCTGGAAGTAACAGTGAAGCACAAACAAACGGAGGATGATCTGCCCTTTGTTCAGCAAGTGCAAAAGGTTGCAGAGCATTTGGTGGCTATTGTAGACGGCAAGCAAAAAGAAGTCGTGGGAACAACGTACAACAAGATCAAAGAAATCATCACTTCCATCAACCAGTGCGGCTATTTTGATCAAGTTCACCAAGTAGAGACAGAAGCTGAGGTGGTGAATCGTCCTTCATTTTAAATGTTGAGATTAATTAGTATCCTCAAGTACACATTCAATACTTATTATAGGTCGTTGAGGTCGTCGCAGCTACAACGGTGGCTGATGCGACCGTCCAGGAACCTGTTAACGAGGAGTACAATAGTCCCGATAGACACATTCCACCACCAGAATCCATGGTTCCCATTCCTAACTTTCCGGTTCAAGTAGCTCCACTTCCTGTTTCCGACTCGGCTCCAGTTTCAGGACCTATTCCAGTCGTTGCGCAACCGATTCCTCCTCATCCTGCGGCTCCTGTTGAAACATCTTTTTACACGAATGCTGCTGGTTTTGTACCTACTCCTCAACCGCAACAACCACAGCAGCAACAACCACAACAGCAGCAGCAGACAGTTCAACAACAGCCACCACAGGTGCTCAGGATCAATGACGTGATAGGAACCCCGAATTTCTTTTTCCTTCAGGAATCGGAGCTCGATTCATCTGACGTGACTACTCAGGCACCTATCGTATCTCACATTCCTCCTACAGTGAATGCACCCATTCCGTCGCAAACCTTCACAAATCAGAACTTCGCGAACCCGACTGTTGTACCCCAGCAGGTTATATATCAACATCCGCCGCCACAGGACATGCCCCACATTCCTGGATTCGCTAACCCGAATCCTCCACCACCGATACCTATGCCGCCATCTCATCAGCAGCCAAATATTCAATACAGTCCTCAGCATCCAGGTGGATTTCAGCAGCAACAACCCCAGGTGCAACCAATGACCCAGCAATCTCAACCACAGAGCTTCGAGCAGTCACCGCGTCAGGATGGTCAATTGCAGAATACAAAAGTACGCTTGACCAAATACAATGAAAGAGTTTTTTTGTGCTACGGTTACGGAGATGAAAAGCAGTCCCATTGTACTATTGCAGGAAGGCATGGATCAACCGCAGGAGGAAGGTTCCAACGGGGAACCAAAACTGGATCAGCAACCGGAAACCGTTGATTGGTGTCAGCTCTCCGAGGGAGCTGCGACAGAATGGAATCAGAGCGAAACTCAACAGCAGCCATCTCAAGTCCAGCAACAATCCCAACAGCAAACGTCTCAGCAACCTTGGGGCGAGCAGCAACGTGGAGGTTACCGAGGTCGAGGTGGCAGACGTGGAAATTCGAATGGTTACAATAGTAGAGGCAGGGGTGGCTATCAGCAGAATGGTCGCGGCGGTGGTCAAGGTAAACAGAATTTGAGAAATAGAAGCTGTGCTTGTACCGTAGCGCAATTTTCAGTACGTAACCTAAACTTTCTTCTTCCGCTATTTAACAGGGACCTATTATCGCAACGACAGTAACTATCAAAATGGCTATCAACAGCGAAACTATAACAACGAAGGTAGTACTGGTTACAACGGTGGCTTTAAGAGAGGAGGCAGTGGTCCCAGAGGCGGTCCACGTGGTGATCGTGGCATGGATAGAGGTGGCCGTGGGCAGTTTCGAGGTCAAAGGGCAGGAAACCGCGGAGGTTATGCACCGCGCGGTAAGCCCCAAACGCAACAGTAAAAAAGAAACGCAACCGTGCAAGAGCGCAACACATTATATGAGAGCATAATGAGAATGGGAAAAAATCTTTTCAATAATTCTATACAATTATAGTTCAATTATCCGCATTTACGAAAGACTCTACGTTGAATCCATAACAATGAGAGAAATTTGTTTGTTGCATTTGCACTCGTTTGTTAGTGTCACGAACCCTGTGTGTTTCCGATATAAGCTTTCGGTGCTGTAAAAGAGACGTAACTTCACAGTATACCGTAATAACGTCATTTTCACAGTACTGGAAAACTTATATCGGAACACAGTGGAGATGTACGTGAAACGATATAGCGCACGCGTAATCGGCATCTTGTACCAAACGACACGAGTAACCGGTCTCCAGTATTGGTTAAAAAGTGAAAGAAACTCGGGCGACATGAGCATTATGGTTTTTTTTAACGCCTATATTCTCAAGCGATTTGATAAACGGGAATGCAAAATCGTGCAAATCAATTTCTTCATGTCGTGCGATATTTCTTCTCGCTATCTGCTGATTCGCAAAATTTTATTAGACCCTTTGGGGACTGGTAAGCCTAAACTTCGGGGATCACGTTAAGAGTTCAGGATACTTGTCGATTTTTAAAACCTAGAGTGTTTCATAAAGGCGTGGCTATTGAACGCGAGATGCGAATAAAAGAAAACCTTTGAATTTGAATTTGGCGCCCCAGGACTAACCAGACAAGAATAAAGAAGGAAAGAGTACTATTCTTATTATCGAGAAACGGTTGACGATAAACAACAGTATAATGGCAAGATGAGAAACAAAAAAGAAAACACGAGAAAAAAAAGAAGTAAAGATTAAAAGAAGAGGCAACACGACGGTGTTTAAAACATCTTTAATACAAGCAAGATCGGCCAAATTCCGAAATAATATCAACCCACCACGCAAGTATTATTGTGTTGTGACAGAAGGCAGTTTTCACAGGGCAACAACAGCTGATCGACAAAGATTAGAAAAATAATTTTATTATAAAAAAATACAAAAAAAAAAAGATTATGAGAACTTACACTTACGGCAATTTACGCGGAGAATAATACCATGGACATACAGTTACATATAGAGAGGATGTACACGTGTCTTTTCATAAGACACAAACGATACCAGCGACATTTTAAGTATTTACACCGGGAAACGTACTCACACAGGTAGAAACACGAATATATTTAATAAAATATCATTTAAGGTGATTATAACAGTAAACTACCTGCGCGACCATCACTTTGTTTTCCGGCTTCCGTACCGGCGGAATTCCAACGATTAGTCCCGGAGAACAGGGAGGACTCGACAATAGTGTCTTACACAATTTTTTTTTCTTTCTTACTATCGTCTATCTTTGTTCTTTTTACTCAGTGTCATTTATCTTCAATTATTTCTTGAAATGAAATACTGAGCGCCTACGCTTTATGATTCCATTGTCAGTTGGTTGACGAGGATGTATTAGATACGTCCTAGAACCTATTATAATTAGATAAGTACGTTAAAAAATATCAAACTCGACGCCGACGCGTTGAGTGAATCTCGTAGTAGATTATTATTAGTTTCTTTGCATCTTTATGTGCTGTATTGCTTTTTTTTTTTTACATGCCTTCGGCTTCCCCGTTTTTGCCGGATGCAGATTTCTTTTTAAGAAGGCCTTGTCGGTGCGGTGAAATGTCGAGCAAACGATGCGGATCGTTGTGCGTGGAACTCAAATTTACGAAGAAACTGTTTACCTGATTTCCTTTGAATCGCAGAAATATGATGATATATTATTTTTTAAATGGAACAATGAGTGCGAGAGAAATGCGGAAGCTTTAGCATGTAAGTCAAGGTCGAATGTACAATTACTATTGACTAGGATGCCAGCGAACGACGTGTGTCCCCAGTCCCCTTCTTTAGTGCGCCATTGAAAAAGCCATGCTCACGTATCGCCAAACAAGTGATGAGAAAAAGAAAAAGTACCGTATTGTATTTCGTTTGTACATTTTGTGATTGATCACCTATTTCCTTCTTGACACCTACAGTTACGTTCAACTATCCTATCAATACCTATGTATCTTCCAAATAAAGATCTAATTCAAACCTGCTATCTAGCCTATTATCATACTCTGTGTAAATGTTCAACTAGTTTTTAAATTGTTCTCATAACGACAAAAAAAGATTCGAATAAAGTAAATCAATGGCATGTCAAATGAATACTGCTTACTTCTTTTTTGTTGCCTGAATTACAATGGGGATTATAGGAAAAACTGAATGTCTTTGTTTGTATATTAAAGATAAATTTAATTGTTTGGTGCAAGATATAAAGATTAAAGATGTTGAAGGGCAGTTTCGAGAACATGCGGCACTCACAACGGCAAGCAAATGTGTTTTAAAAAAAAAAAACTAAACCTTGGGACATGTGGTGTTGGAGTTCTAACCTACTCTAACCTGTCGTAGCCATTTCTTAGCCCATCACAACTCCATCTGTCACGCATTAGAATTTTTTTGGAAAATTCGGTGTGAGTGCCGCCAAACGGTCCTGGAAGTATACGTTGCATATAGGAGTTTACCAGGACCACCCTGGAAAATGCCAAATGTCCTGGAAACTGCCAATACGCAAGAAAAATAGTCTTGGAAACTGCCTACTAACATATATATATACAAAAAATTTTCTAATATGTGCTAACAAGAAAAATTTGAGTATTATAATTTGTCAACGTTCATTTTACACCTACAGGATATCCGGGTGCAATAGCTGTCATTTAGGTTTGTTCTTATACCTACGCTTTGTGCACTTTTCAAAAAGTACAAATTCTTATTGGATGATACTTTTAAGTAACCAGTGAGAATCTGCACTTTTTTAAAACGTGCAGAAATTGTAGGCAACGAGAACAGACCTATTGTGAATATTGAGGGCGCTGCTGTTCTCGAATCTTGATTAACGTAGTTAGTGCTTTTGAACGAAGCGCAACTGTTAAACTGAAGCGATGACAAGGAGGCACTGCTATTACGAAAGGAAACTAAAGTGACATGCGTTGGAGTTGGAGAAGCAAGATTTGAAATTGCCACAAAAGTTTTAAAAGTATAAGAGTTGCGTTGGGGCGGAAACATGAATCAAAATAAAAAAATATCTCTCGTTGCTGGCGATCCAGCAGTAGAGAGACATTTCAAAGGACATAAAGATACTCTAACTGGATTATCTTTTCACCCAAATTCAAACCAAATAGCATCTAGCAGTCTTGACCGTACTTTAATGGTATGGAATTTTAATGATTCTGTCCGTGCATATAAATTTTATGCGCACAAAGACATAGTCTTGGATGTTGCCTACTCTCCATCTGGAGAAGTCATAGCTAGTGCATCAAGAGATCGGTCTGTGAGAATATGGGTCCCAAAGGTTCAGGGACAATCTCTGGATTTCAGGGCACACTTGGGAGCTGTGAGATCTGTACAGTTTAGTTTGGATGGTCAGAGGGTCGGTTTATAGAAACGTGGTATGATCTAACAAATATAAATGATTTCTGTAAATTTGATTTTCGATTTGGGATTCTTTGAATGCTGTAGCTAGTGACCGCTTCTGATGATAAGAGTATTAAGGTCTGGATGGTTTGTCGAAGAAGATTCCTTGCATCCTTTACTGATCACACAAACTGGGTGAGATCAGCAAAATTTTCCCCAGATGGACGTCTCATTGTATCATGCAGTGATGATAAGACTATTAGAATATGGGATATGGGAAATGGACAGTGTATAAAAACATTTAATGAGATTAAAGGTTTGTATAGAATATAATAGTGTTAAGCTGGTCATATCTTTTAAATAATATATTAATTAAAATAGGTCCTGCAGTCGACGTTGAGTTTCATCCAAGTGGAGCTGCAATAGGATCTGCTAACGTAGGTGGTTGTGTAAAACTCTATGATCTAAGAACAGATTCCTTGCATCAGCATTATGCAGCACATAATGGTGCAATAAACAAGGCCAAATTTCATCCTAATGGAAATTTTATGTTAACAGGCTCTCAAGATTCTACAATGAAGGTAACGTTGCTTCCAACATTTTGTGTATAAATTTTGTATTTAATTTCATCTTATACCAAGATTCCATAAAACAGATATTGGATCTACTCGAAGGCCGTCCCATCTATACGTTAAAAGGACATTGTTCGGCTGTAACGTCCTTAGCATTCTCGGGCGACGGTAATTTCTTTGCATCGGGCGGAGCTGATCGACAACTGCTATTATGGAGATCCAATTTCGACAAAGACGATCGTGCAAGAAAGTGTCCCAGACAATTGATATCTTCAAAAGCTATTAAATCAAAACGTGATAACAGTCCTTCCAAATCTCTTCAGGTCGATTATGATGACTTTAAAGAGTCAGAAACAATAGAGGTAAACGTTTATTAGTAAGTAATGTAGGCGATCAATATTTTAAATTCAACTTCCTTCCTCTAGAAGCAGTCTGCAGTGCCTTCTGTAGAGGATCTGGATTTAGATATAATTTCTGAGCCTAAACTTTGTCGAGGTCCCATTGCTAATTTACCAGGAGAAAATGTTACAGTGGAAGTTATCAACATGAGACAGAAGAAGCCGTTTGAAAAAGGTCATATTGCAAAGTTTGGGTTACCGGAGTCGCCACCACGTACATGTTTACAATCATCTAATCAAACAAGCAGAGTCGTGGAATCTCTTAGTCAGCAAGTGGACTCTCTACGCGATACAGTAATGCTCTTGGAAGAGCGATTAAGCATTGTAGAGGATGAGTTGAAAAAATAATCTTGACACGGACTTGGAAGCTCCATCATTAACATAATCTGAATAACGTTCCAGCGTCATTACTTGATTTTACACTTATCTGCTAATGACAAAGAGTTAACGATCTTGTAATATCTTAAAGTAGATTTATTCTCCTTATTGATATATAGAAATCTGCCTCACTGGATTTTTCATTTGGCATTAATAAGGTGACAGACTTAAATTAATGAAAAACTTTTTTACAAGTGTACGATTATTTTTTTATTTAACGAATATAGAATCTATGTTATAACTTTTATATGTATAATAAACAAAAAATGTATTTTTAACGGAATCTTTTAGGAAAAATTTAGAAGCTGCCATATGGCTATTAAACAAAGAGAATACTTAGTTTTGTATACCCACAAAGGAGCAAGCTTTGCCAGTTTTCTTAATGTAACTTAAAATTTCATCAGAGGAGAGAGTGGACTTTACATAGACCTTTTTAGCAGGAAGATCAATCCTCACGTTTTCGACACCTGAAACAGAAAAAACGAATTTAAGAGAGACCCGCCTAAATCTACAAAAACGTGTACACTGCTCAATGCAAGTTATATTCTTGCATCGTGCAATGTATTAAAAATTATTTTTGCCAAAGACAAAAAGCTCACCAGATTTATTGTCAAGAACTTTTTCGACCGCTCCAGAGCATCCACCGCAGGTCATTTCCACATTAAATTCGTATATCTGAAAATAAAGAATTCTAACGGGTGTTCGAAATTCATCTTATAACGCTGTTGCAGTCTGACGTTTGGAATACCAACCTGGGATGCCATACTGCACACTCTTCTGTAGAATTTGAGTAATAAATGAAAAGGACAAAAATACTGACACTCTCGATGATGGTTGAATGGTGAGTGCCTTACAGAGCGCGAAGACAAGTAGTTAATCAGACTGATAAGGACTCAACTATCACAGTTCGGTCGAAAGTTGCCACGACTTCTGGCGACAGTATTGTTTGACCGTAGTCGTGCAAACATGGCCGAATCACCGTCCGCTGAAGGCACCATCATCTATTTAACGGCCACTGAACAAGGAAAGCGTTAGAAAGAAGAACTTGCGGAGGTTATCATTTGTACGTTGTCATTAGCGATAATTTAATTGACATTAATTTTTAACACGAAGACTTACAATATTTTTACAGAATTAAATATACCGCCATTGTTGTACTTTAAGTGAATACCATCTGGTGTGGCGCTCGCGTATGCGATCATAATTTCGGGAAATGGACTCACAATCAGCTTGCATTCAGCCTTTTTTTTGTGATATAGATAGGGTGGATGGCTCAATCATCGTTCATGTTTCCAGTAATCGTCAATGTGTGCTTTGACTATAGAAAAATCTACAGTATTAAAATACAAAAGACGATTAGTGGTATATGCCGATACTGAGTCAGTGACCTTATATAATTTTATTCTCGCATGGCGTCCTTATCTGTTACTTTGAGTCAAACAGCTGTAAATGTTTTTGCCATTTCAGAGTGGCATTTTTGTGTGATAACTGAAGAGTTATTCAGCCATTAAAGATTCCTTTTGTAATTTCAGCTGCGGACTATATCGCTTACGACTAATTGCTTGTGTGCTGACATGATGATCATCAAGAAAACCACGTGTACAAAGTAGGAATATGTATACTGTCAAACAAGATCACGCGTATGTAAAATCGTACAGCTGGAAAAAAATAGATAACGATTATCCACGATCGTGAATGAATTATTTTTTGGATATCAGAAATATTTTTATATATAGAAATTTACATTCCATTTACATTCGCGATTCATTTCTTTGCGTTAAACTGCGTTTGAAAGTATTAGACGACAATTTTCATTAACCGCAATTATAAGTATTAAGTCCTGTATTACCAAACATTGGATAAGACGATATTCTTCGACGTTTACCGACTGGTAATAATGGCGGCAGTAACGAACACGCAGCCCGCACAGAGAACAGTTCAATAGCCAAGCTCCAGGTGGCTCTTAACAGCTCTTTAAATGTAGTATTATTGTATGCATAGAGTGTCTTACAAAATTTACGACGAGTACTGAAAATTCCGTTGAGTTCCTTTTCGCCGTGTATTAAACAAAGACGCAATGAAATTCGCAGCGCTCGTAGTAAAATTCGTAATAGACTTTACAATATCTATGAGTAAAATGTATATACATATAGCAGATAAGATTTTTTGCATTGAAAATCATATAATCATCTCTCTATGTCAAATTTTGTTGTTTTAGAAGCATTACAATTGTATAGCATAAGCATAGTTGTACATAAGATAAGGGCATCGCTGCTACTGATCCTATTACTAAGTACGTACAAAGGTACATAGTTCAGTGAATCTGAATACGCAGACTATTGACGAGTACGAAGCCATTTGTAAAACTTGTAATTCCCTGGCTTTACGTTGCGTACGAACGACCAATTAATCAGAAATCCGCTTAGAATTAAAAGGAGGGACTGTTACCTAGGGAGTACTGCTACTTCAGCTGAATGAAAAAGTACAATAATTGGGAGCAGCGAAACGGTACTCTGCTATGATGCTCATCGGCATACTGAAGTTAAAATAATAAAAAAATGTAATGATAAAAATTATTCTAAACAGGTAGAACGAATGAGAAGAAGAAAAATGAGAGAATATAAAAAGAAGGAAAACGAAATAAAGAGACGAAGGAGCGATGAATCGTAGAAAAGCGAAGAAAAACCGAATGAATGGCGAGTGAAATAGTCAGAATCGTTATACTCGCACGAGTTTGGAATTCGAATGTCCCTAGCCATTGAGAATCTTGTATAATTAATTCCTTAACGACCGAACGGCGCCCCGGTGGAACGTTTGGGGAAATTTATGCGTCCGTCCCGTTCCGGAAAGAAGGTGAAAAAAGAATGGACTGAATACGAAGATCTGGAAAAAAAAAAAGAAAAGGTCAATATAACGAGGACGTCCTAATCGATTCGCCATTGAGCTTACATTTCTCGTGTCTCTGTTTAGGCTGCCACAAGATCGCCAGGCAGATTGACGTTTCGTTGGGATTTTAACGATAAAAAAAGGAACACGAGTAACGAAGGTCCCAATCGCAAAGAAGCATCACGGGTCTCGGATGGTCCGTGCCGTCGAAGCCACCTGTACGCACGTGGTCGTATGGAGCGCGTAATTAAATTTTGAAAAGAAGAAAGCAAGAATCGAACAAGCAAAAGGAATCAATAAGGTCACCGAAAAGAGACAGTGACGTCGGATCGTTGGAACTGGATTGAAAGCGCGTCAACGCAATTGAATATAAGCCTATAGGGCCGTTCAGGGGCAAATGGGGTTGACACGGTATTAGGGATTATGAATAAGGTGGCAAATACCGAGGGCACCTGAACATCGACGAGTCTAAATACCTTCGACAAGGTGTCAAAGTTCATAGAGGGCGTTCCGTGGGTTGACTCCGTTTCGACTCGGCTTCCCCGAATATATTTTTCCTGTGAATGCAGACAGCCAGGCAGGTAGATATATAGGCAGTCAGTCAGTCAGTCAGTCAGTCAGGTAGGCAGGCATGCAGGTATAGTGATATCTACGCAAGAGAGCGCGTGCGTGTAAAAAGGCCCGGCAGCATTGTGCTCGCTGGTAAATAATTAGCCTCGTCGAGCGGCGATAAATCATTATTAAAATGATCCTCCGAATACTGACACTCCTTCGGCTGGTCAACCGAAAAAGGCCGTGTTAACGTGGCATTAATTTGCGTAACGTGTTTGGGGTGCTACTTGAAAGGCAGCGGATGTGGGTGCGTAATAGAAAGAGCCCCAAGGAGGCGAGAAACCGAAGGCTCATTTGCCTTTCAATGCTCCTCCTTTCTCATTGTACGAGACTGGCATTGTCGTACGCGTACGTACATCGTCGTGCATTACTCGGGGGGGCCCAAACTCCTTTGCCTTTTAGTTTGCTACCTATAGCTCATACCTACTAGTACTATATATGGTATATTATATATATATACATACCTTCCCTGCCTACTCGAGCTGCATTGCCTCCGTCTCCACCGCGTCTCATGTCGCTTCTTCATTTTCGATGCTCTTCGGGCAACTGAGAAGCAGCGTGGGTGGCGGCCACCTAGTCTAACGTTGATACGTAACCGTGTACGTATTACGTATTACCGGTAAAGCCCGTGGCCGATCGCTACCAAAAGCATACGAACCATTTACCCGGCTTCCACGCTTACCTCGTCTCTTCCGTCAAGACAATGCCCCGAGCGCATCTTCCTTCTCACTTGTTTCTTCTCTCTTCTTTTTCACTTCTTTAAGAACGCTTGTAGGTCGATGCTAGTGGGATATAAGGATAGCACGGCTCGCTTGGTATCCTCACACCTACACCTCCTTACCTTTTATTTGTTTCTTTTTCTTCTGGAATATTCACTCCTCGTCTCCCTTGGCGTTTCACACCCACTATCTCTCTTTCTATCTCTCTCTCTCTCTCTCTCTCTCTCCCTGGCCGATGCACATAATGGACTTCCGGCATTTACCGACTGCGATCGAAATCAATAGCCGTATCCGTCTCGTTCTCAGGAACGCGCTTCTATATGCCACTATGCGCTACCATGCACCCCAGTTCCAACCTGATGATCCCCTACGGCTACGACAAGATACAATTCATGCACCTGTACAAATACATAAATTGGAAGCTCGCTACCATCCAAGACGTCGTCTCCAGAGTTCGCTCATTTTAAACACGTCTTTATCCTTTGGTGATTCTATGACAAGAAAAAGACCAGGAGCTTCCTGGCGCCTGTAGTAACACATACGAGCTACAGCCATAACGCTAGCGCATTCAATGTCAAACTCCATATTTGTATAACGTCATCGCGGTATCCTCGGCTCGAGATACCCGAGTATTTAATGCTGGCACCAGCCGCCAGTTATAACACGAGAAGACCCAACACTCGTTTACTACTCGAAACCCGTAACAGCATCAGTAAATTATCGGGCAGCGTCAATTTATTCTATATTATAATCTCGCAGTGAGCAGTAGCTATATACCACCTAATAACGATGCGCATGAGAGTTCCTACGGACAAGTAAAGTATACCTGCCAGGAGAACAGTGGATCGCAAATACGGATGAAGTCGTTTCCAGCCTCCCCGTTCAGCATACCCGTGTATTTCCATTCCATTCGACCTGGCAGTTTTCCACCCGAGGAGTAAGGTAATAGTCCGTATAATGGCCGTTAAGGAGCGGGCGCGAAGGCAAGCAAGCAAGGAGGCAGCCAAGCCTGGAAAGGAGGAAGTAAGCGAGCAACCGAAGAAGCGAACGAGTATCAAAGGTAGGCAAGAAAGTAGTAGGAGAGCAAGGGAGCAAGAGAAGAGAGAGAGAGAGAGAGAGAGAGAGAGAGAGAGAGAGAGAGAGAGAGAGAGAGAGAGAGCAGCGAAAGGCCTCTGGTTGGAAAAGAGATAGAGCGTCCCCGTTCCTTTCACAAGGTGAGAGACCACAGACTGTTTGTACCGCTTAAGCTAATGAGGCACAGATGGCGATATTCCTTTAAGGCGCTAGTGGCGGTCGAATTGAGCGCGCGAGCAAGGTGGCTGAAAGCCGAGCAAAGGGTTTCGTTTGGTTTGATTCTATCTCATCCAGCCGGTGCTACCGCGAGAGATCCTATCTTGCAATATGGTGCGCCGACTTTTTAAACCTGGCGCGCCAATGGTACAATTCTTCACAGTCGTATATTTGGTACGCATCTGCGCTCTCGCTAATGTAATTCATGCCTCGATAACCTCCAGGATACCCGTTAAAATCAGGCCGCCAAGTTATATAACGTGTCTGCGATTCCTTTATTATCGTATTCGGCCATTTTTATCGTGTGATACGTACACCTACCTGCCTGCCTACTGTACATCCCTCGGGGCTCGCTGTTATGGCCGCCGATCGAACACTTCCAGTACGCAACACGCAATGGTGGGATTCTTTTTTTTACTCCTAATCACACTAGTTTTTACTGTAGCTTCTGTGCACTATGTATAACTGAACACCACTTATCGTTTAGCTTCACAAGCCAAACGATCGGCTCCTTGATCAAGAGGATCACGGAAATGTCAGTGCGTCGCACAGGGCCAACTCGCTGACGCGTCTTTGGTCATCCATTGCTTCTTGGTCACGTCGTCCGCTGGACCGTGGGGCAGAGAAGAAGTCGAAAATACGTCACCTAGGTGGGCAATTGATTTGCTCGGAGGCCCTTCTTCGCCTGGCCTGGCCTTGTCGTGGGAGGTATGTATGAATACTAGTAGTGCTCCCGTTTCTCACGGGATCCTATGCGCGTCTCCTCGCACGAAATTGGCTTCACCCACGACGCCATTTTTCTTTTTTCTTTTTTTTTTCTTTTTCTTCGTCCATCGTCCCACGAAACGCTGAATCGACTACCGGGGATTCACCCCCGCGTTCATACTGCACCGCACTGACGAAAATGAACCTATCGCGATAGGATACCAGGGAGAGAGAGATAGATAAAGAGAGAGAGAGAGAGAGAGACAGTGAATAAGAATGCGCATGCATATCCACAAAAGAGTGAGAGAGAATAAATGAAGTGACTACGTTACAAAAAGGTGAGGTCTCTCGAAACTTTTGAACCGGTAAAAGGCACACGTCCATACGTAAAGTATTATACGCGTATACATCCGTGTACACGTTACTCTTGCATACATCGTGGACATTGATTTCATACGTTCATAGAATCTCCGTGTATACGTGCGAGAAGTGATTCCTCGGCCGACCTTAAAGTTCGTTTCTTTTTTTTTTCAGCTCGAGTGAAAAAGTCGTCGATGAATATGGGTAATACTCGACTTCCCGGAGACCCCTTGAAATTCGTATAATGCCGAGGAGCGACAATGATGCCCAATGAAAGAAAGCAATTAGTCAATGGAACGGTTGACTATCGCGGGGCCACGCTCCACTATCCATTAGTTTCGTCGGCTGGTGCTTTTGGCACGTTGCTATAGAACGTACCTGTAGCCAGTGTTTTAAACCTATACCGGAATCCACACCGCTATACGTATCGAATGGGAGTGGATAGAAAAAAGTATGCTGCTTATCTTGCGATTTCCCGGAATACCATGAAACGCCCCGTTAAGCATACCGACCATCAAGAATATCCTGATTACCTATCCTGCACGAGGAAGAGTCGCAAAGACAGAGGAATCCGAATAAGACATCCTGCAAAGGAAAGAGGTAAAAGCAACGAAGAAGGACAGGCAACGCTTTAAATTACAGAGTAACCGATTTCCGCAAGGGCTTCCACCCGCACGTGAAATCCACCCTGATTGTTTCAACCTGAGGATTAGGAGGATGAGAACGAGGTAGCTGGGAAGCACAGGGATCCCTATGAAATTTTTTTTGGCTCAGCCAATTTGGCTAGTTGTCAAAGGGAAATCGCAATGGCAACTGTTACCAGGAGCGTGCAAGGCGAGCTACGTCAGGCAAGGTAGCTTGCGCAGTCTGGCTGAGCAAGACGGTTATCTAGCCCGTGCGAGTACTATAGGTACACTTAGTCAAAGTAGATGGTTGGTAAGGTTAGAACTGCTGGGGTTGTACGCGTCCCTCCACTTGGTAAATTATAGGTAGAGGCGCACATGCGATAGTCATTATTTTTCTCGCGGGACCGACTGTACTGCCGTTTTGCTTACTGGTGCCACTGGTAGTCGAAGAAAAAGGACGAAGAGAGCGAATAACGATGGCGATAGACGGGCGAGAGCGCGGTCGAGTGAGACGTAGGAAAATGATTTTAATCGATTGTATTGTAATAAAGAATCGTATGGGTATCATTTGACAGGAGGAGATGCTGCGAGGTGAAAGCGAGCTCCGAGGGCTGTACAGCCCAAGGGCGAAGGAGTCGGTGAAAGAAGAGGAAGAAGAAATATTGAAGAAAATAAAAAGCAATGGATAGAATGGAGGACACAATGGCATTTAGTCAGTTCCGCAGTCGGTCCCGACTACAACGACACGCCGTATCGATCCCCTTCTCACGGTTTCTCCTCCGGTCGGAGGACGCTGCGAGGAGAAAAAATTGAAAGAAGTTATGAAAATAAGCTGAAGCCGGAAAGGGGCGTACGATATGCGCATGCGACGATCGACACGCAACACAGGCGCGCTCTAATTTTAGATCTTGTCACTCTGACGCCAGCTGGTGCTCCTCCCTTCCCATTACACACGTTTGCACACAGTCTCCGACGCACAAGGCACGCACCTCTCACGCATCGCTTACGCACACGATCCTAACGCTCTCTCAAGTACTTACCCGGCTATTACGAGTACGTATGGAAGCACAGGATAGCGCCAAGTGAGAGCATGCGGTTCGGGCAGTGATCTGCAGGAGAATGAATACACAGAGGATGATAGAGAGAAGCGAGGGAATGAAAAAATGAAGAAGAAGAAGAAGAAGTAGACGTACCGAGGGACGCGTACCTTATGGTAGAATCGGTAGTCACTCTCTGTACGGAAGGGAAGTAGACGTTTTCATTGGACGTAGGCAGCGTAGAAGCACTGATGAATGCGTGTAGATCGCGATTCGGTATACCGGACTAATTACGAATTCCGCATTATGCGTGGATATAACGGGGACACCGGGGAACGATTGCGGTTAGCCTACCGGCACAGGAATATGGTAGGAGCAGACTCGTTGGATGGATGGATATCTCGCCTCTCTTGACTTCCTATAATGGTACCTGCCTAG
This sequence comes from Calameuta pallipes, assembly GCA_030142375.1. NCBI lineage: Eukaryota > Metazoa > Arthropoda > Insecta > Hymenoptera > Cephidae > Calameuta > Calameuta pallipes. The sequence goes on along the minus strand of JARQSW010000489.1, from coordinate 94,403 downwards.
CCAGATAGGTTCCCGGTAGATGCGGATACAATATACTGGAATTGAGAAAGGAAGGTTGAAACGAGGCGCGTTCGTTGGACCTTCACTTCCTCTCATTGTCTTCTCTCTTCATTTTTGCCCGGCTTAATTCATCCCGCGGCATCCACTTAAGCCGGGAAACGTCGGGGGCCCCTCATCGTATAATACATCCGATTAGCTTATTATCATACTAAGATCCATTGATAAATTTAGCACGCCGTCCACGCACTCGACGCCACTTCGAGCTACATTTATTTTCTCTGTATGCAGGACTAAACGGAGTTCGGAGCTAATGGTGATACGTATGTACATTGTACGCGGTCATGTATTGGAAGACGACCTACATGGATGGACTACGCGAATGCAGCTGGCACGGTTCTTAATACCTTTGCGATCTGAACATCTGGCTGTGGTTTCGGCGTTTAGCGATGACGGACCGCAACCATTCCCACCTAACCATCCGCCCATCCACCCATCCAACGTTATATAGGTATAACCCAGCCGACTTTTACCTTGGTAAATTATACGGTACTTGCATTCCTATTCGTTATGAATTCGAGTGCGGTCTTAGACTCGTTTTATTGTCTCCTAGGTGCGCATAGCTCGAGGAGCAAGACGGATTGGGAAGTAGAGTACTGTGTCCTATCGCGAACGCTTTGTCTCAATTGTACACGCGATGCGCGTGAATGCCAGTGGAATCGAGATGGTAAACGAAAGACTTTGTTGCTCGGCGAACCCACCATATGCATATAAATGCATGGACGAAGATGGATAGACGAAGGGAGTCCGTCTAGTAGTCCTCTATTCAGACACGGAGTATCGTACGTATGCATATCTACAAACAGAAATATGAACTTGGCCACAGCCGAAGTCCATGGACCAAAAAAACCTGAACCAATGGACGTCACCAGTACGTCCTGGTGACCGCGTGCGTAAATGCCTACTGCATTTATACGTGTCGCGTAACACGCACCGACGCAGAGCGGCTGACTCGCACACTATATCTATACCTACCTGACTGGCTGCTCGCTACGGTCGCCCGATGAGAACTCATGAATTAAGTCAAACCGATGCAAGAATCCCGGCGTGCGGCCCACCTGTTTTGTCCACCCGTTCGCTCGTCCATCCGTCTGTGCCTCGGATGCGCCCCAGTTGGCACAGGTGTTCCTTTAACTCGACTTCTCTCCTACCAGCTTAGCTTCTCTTTCCTCCTGGCTCCCTCTTCGCTCTTGGTCTCTCTCTCTCTCTCTCTCTCTCTCTCTTGCCCGCTTTACCACCCTATTCATTATTATCGCGAGCGCCACCAGGGCCGAAAGCGGGGCCGCAGGTTCGGCAGTGCGAGTAAAACGTCAGAAAGATACGCATGTATTCATTATGTACATTCGCAGGAGCAAAAAGTCAAGGAACACGCTCTCACGCGGAGAAAAAAAAATTCGAGCATCTGTCCACGAGAAAGTCGAACTGACCAATATTTTGAAGTACTGGACCGCGGCTCGTCGTGAGGTTACCTGATATAGGATTGACAGTCGCTAACTTGTATTAGGAGAAAGGAGACGTTACACGCTAAATTGTTGCTTGTTGCAGGTTAAATAATTTTTAATAAACACTCATCGTCAGAAAACTTGTAATGTCTATAGAGTGGACAGGTAGAGGGGGGATCTGCTCTAGTCAGGGGCACATCTGTCCCTTTTATTATTCCAAGTATTATTAGGGTTATAAGAAGTCGCCACGGATATTAGCGTAGCGTATATCTCTTCTACACGGTACAGGGTGTTCTTGGCAGCCGTGGCATACCGCACGGCACGCATGACGAGTCTGGGCCCGAACCAGGGTTCTGCTTCGGCCCGGTGAAACATTATTATGCGTATCCAAAGGGTTGGCGCTCTGTGTGTTGTGCTCCGATAGATTCGACGATAAGCGGGTAGACTGGCCCACTAAATTCATATGCATGAGTCCTTATTATATGGTATTAGCTATGCGCACAGGTGGTTGCTTCTCGTATAGAAGTATAACCAACCTATATGGTCCCTAATGCGTGCTACCATCGGCGCTCCACGATTCCTTACCCGATTCGGTTACCTAACGATAAGACACGTGATGGAATCCTTTAATGACCCGTAGCCATGGCTTTGCCTGTATTACTTGTACCGATAGTCTTATATTCACTTAAGCACCGCGAATACACGAGAGGGCATGGATTGGACTTGATACACGCTATAGAAAATTATTTATCTTTGGCTACATGCTTCCATTAATCTATGACCCTCAATCTTCTTGGATTATTAAGGATTCTTTAAAGGGCCGTTTTTATTCTACTTACAAGTACCTGGTGTCTGCTGCAGGATCACTCGGTGCAGATCTTCATGGTGGGCTGCGCTATCACTAGATTCGCCAGGGTTACTGACTAGGTACATACGTTATCATTTTCATAAGACAGCTCGCTCCGGCTAGATGAAAATCGGTATCGCGTGATTCCTATAAACGGGACGTCCCTCGCGCCGGATAGGTTAACCGGAGGTTAACCGAGGTTAACTCACTCCCGGCAGACTCTCCACGTAATAACCAGAATCATAGCGACGAGTGCGAATGTCTGTTTTATACTCACGGAAACAGCTGCTCTCGGTGGGAGCGATAAATAGACTTGCGAAACTCCAAAGGAATTCGTGCACGTGAGATTACCTGGTTGCATGCTTTCTTAAGACTTCCGCTATAGCGTTCGGTTTGTGTAGAGACAGTTTCGTGGATCCTTTGGGAATTTTTGAATTTTTAATTGAACGTGGCTACTGGCAGAATGAGACTTTTTTATGCCGGGGAAGAAGGGACGATTTTGTAGCGTTTGCTGTTACACTGGAGAATTTTTTTATTTTATATAGTAAGCTGTTCATTTAATATTGGATTTATTATATATTGTAAGTACGTCTTAATACTCGGAGGACCAATATATTTTTTCATTACATACACACGTTAGGAAGATGGATCGAATTTTAATCGAACCGTTTTTCATTGGTTTACTCAAATTACGAAAAATATTGGATGGAAATCACGTTACCGTAGGTGAAACGAAGTTTTATTTTATAAAAACTTAATTTTTTGCAAAAAAACTTAACCTTGGAACTCTTGGTAATGATAATTTTATTTTTTTGGCAACACTGTAAACTAGTTTTATGATTAATAATAATTGTAATGAATCTACATTTGCAAAACTTTTCGAGCCCCCTCGAAAGCGTTACAGTTTCTTATATTTTCAACGTTATTTGAATAAATATTAAACACTTTTCTGTCCCACAATGCAATATGATATTTAGCATTGTTAACCTAAAATTTCTTTCCATTCAAATGAAGTAGTCATTGTTAAAAAGACAACACCAAAAGAGATTGGATATGAGGTATAAGGGAAAAATTTCGTAAATAACATAACCAGCAACATTCTTCCAGTCAATATCGAGGCAACCAATGTGCAGTATTGTTTTTCTTCACGATTATGACAATAAAATATATTATTAAAACCATCGTTAGTTCTACGTACAGCAAACGAATCATGATCGGTCCTATGAATTGTAATATATTTTATTTTACGATATTAATAATTAAAATAGTTGTTAGTAATTAATTATATTTCAATTACATTTCACGAATTCTTCTACACTGTATTCGAAGTCTACGATGCGGTTAGACCTAATTTTCTAAAACTACGATTACGTTTTCATAGTTTTCGGAGTTACTCTCCATATCCCAAGTAGGTACTGCATCTAGATAGCAGTAAAATTTCACCCATATTTGCCCATACTTGCCAATACCGTTGCAAAACATTTTCAACACTTAAATTCCATAATAAATACTTAAATGAAATTTTCTTTATTTCAATCGCATTTTACAAATTCTTCTACACTCTATTCGAAGTCTACGATGCGGTTAGACCCAATTTTCTAAAACTACGGTTAAGTTTTCATAGTTTTCGCAGTTACCCTCCATACCGCAAGTAGGTATTGCATCTAGATAGCAGTAAGATTTCACCCATATTTGCCCATACTTGCCAATACCGTTCCAAGACTTTTCCCATACTTAAGTTTTATAATGAATACTTGAATGAAATTATCTTCGCTAGATTCCTTAATGCAAATCGATCGATCCGCAACGAAACTGTGAATCGCATTAACCGCCTCGCATTATTTCACTGAAATTCCAAAGCCTGATCCAGTCTATTGATCAGCGCAACGGAATGGTTGTCAAATTTTGTAATAGCGTACGTGTCCTATAGTCTGGACGTTTCGAGTATAAATATACTAGTTGTAGTAATGACAAGAGTACATTAATACACATATCCCATGTGAGCTCCAAATTACGTATTATAGTTCGCTCATAGACAACAATTATTCTATACAATATTAAATGGAGCAAAACCACAGAGTATTGTTCGAATCGTGTATTACCCCAGTAAGTTGATATAATTAGTATCTATAAGGGCGCGTATACAATACAATTCCATTTGGACGGTTGATATTTTTGGTCTAATAAGCACCTTGACACCCAACGGTACTGAATGTGATGAAACCGACTATACCAATATATCTATCTACAGGTACTTATATTTGCTATCTGGCATTACTATACAGTAAATGGGTGTCTGCTATGCCACAGTGGATATTGCCATAATGAATAATTAAGTGCTGAATACAATACAGCTTGACACGTGAAACAGCACGATTGGCCAGGATAAACAGATTCTAATTTCAGTAACATAGGAATGTGATTTCTATACGTAAAAGAGCTGTAATTAATATATGTTGTAGTATGTTGACAAGTGAACTGTTCTTTCTTGACAGATCGCAAACAGTGCTATCTTTTAGGATAAGATAAGAGTAGGATAGGATCGATGAAATATATGTTAAAATAAGAAAATATATGTCAATGCTAAAACCGTGAACATGTAAACTTTGTCACATAATTATTCATTATTAATGTAGAATAGTCGATTGGATATATATGTATATACGTATATAATATATTTTCGTCTTAATTGTCTTTGAGTTGTCAAAAATAGAGATTTTAACACTAGATTTACGGATGTTGTTTATACATATACCTATTTTGACTGAAGTAAGCCAATTTGACTCCTACAGAAAAATTTAAGTTTTTTGCAAAGAAAATAGTTTCAAATCTATACTTAACTAGAAACCCGCGTATGTTTTAAAAAAATAATTTTTAAGTTTTGTATATGTATAGTAATACAATTCTTAATGAGTCAAATTGGCTCAGTCCATAAATTTAGTGTTAATCGTGGATCCGACTGTATACCGTATTACGATAGATACCTGTATAATTGGCTGTACCGTCTCGAAATTAATACGGTTGAATTTATCTAAAATACAGCTTTACATCTTACCGTAATTCCTGTAGTAGGCGATCACAGCGCATCGCGGATGAATTTTAAAAATTGATTCTTCAATATTGTCTTCAAAGGTGCCACCTGAAGTTGGTTTTATCGCAGAAGGCCAACCAGCCAAGCTAATTTCATTCGATACACGTGACCCGAAAAGCAATGCATGCAGTTTATCAAAAACTGTAAAAGATCCACGAGACTCCTTGACGTTTAAAGATGCTCCCCCCCCCTAAGATTTACTAGACTCATTACCAACCTCCAGGTGCTCAGAGCGTATATTATTATATAATTATTATCTTTTTCAGACTTCCTGGAAGCAACGAATAATAATTATTCATCTCCTCGTCATCGGACCGATAGAACGGATCAATAAGTATTGATCGAGAGCTCAAGGAACACGCACGGATAAACGATAAAGGCCAAAGGATTGCCGTCCGTGTGATTTGATTGCTCCGTCGCAGTCGTTAATTACTGACTGTTGTTGTCGGGAATTATCAACGATTATACAAGCAGTCAGCAGTCGGTTGCGTACCGGCCCTGCCAGCTATATTCACGTATGGCAATTATCGTTTTCATGACAGTGAATTTTCAAACCCGTCACTTTTATTGTCTTTCGCCTAAGCCTTCTTCCATGTCGCCTTGCACGACGCGGCGCCGTGGAAAATACCTGGACTTACCAAAGAGGGGAAGGTGGCTGGAGCCATTGGCAAACGATAGAAATTCAATAGGCATCGCGACACTTTTGTCTACTCGAAAAAATTCTTTTCTCTTTCATCGTTTAACAATCCTCAATGCTACACTCTCTCGCATCGTGCCAACTCAGCCGCGCCATATCTCCGTAGCGTTAAACATCAAAAGAAGCTAGCTGTTGGTAAGAGGATTTTACTTTTTTGTCGTTTACCAATAATCCCATTAATTCGCGCGTGCAGACCAGCTTACTCCACGAGCTAGCTGAGCGACACTGTTAGCCGATTTTATGAAGATCGGAAGCCATCGAATAGCAGCAGGGCATTCGAACCGATCTGTCATTTCGTGCACGCATCGTGAAAACCGTAGCAATACTTGTTCCAGTATGGGTAACGCGATGTTTACGTATATGTATCTATATAAAGGTGGTTTGTGATTATTCGCCTGTGTTCCAGTAACACACTAGAATATTATCGTACACGGTAAAGCTATAGATACTTAGCTGACAATGGAATCGTCGGTACGAATCGATATCACGAATCGAGACTGTTTTTGCGAGCTGCACTTCGCTTCGCTCGGAGCGCTACTGTCCTTTTGCGAGTACTTAAGGAACTAACGATCGGGAACCGACATACGCAAATCGTACGCGGTTCGAAAGCTGGTTATTATAGACAGACGGACAGACTTTGTGCTACATCCGACATGGAAAGTCTCGAGTATCTGAATGGTGGAGTTGATTATGAATTTTTTGAAATTTAATAACTCTTTCAGGTATAATCAACGATCCTCGGTGCTGTTGGTGCTGGTGGTCGAAATTGCTTATGGATCTGTAGATACGTGAATAGGTAAGATTTTACTCTAATATTATAGAGAAATCGTATATTATACCTATACTCAATTATATTTACCTATCGACGATACCTACGCGAATTATGTTGTTGGATGTGAATTTATTCTTTTTAAAAATAATTAAAAAAAAAAAGATCTTAACTCTAATTACAATATGAATATTAATAAGAGCGATGCTGCTCGATTCAGCTGTCAATTCTCACTGGCTTCCTCTCGATCGTTCCTGCACGAAGACGCCTCGGTTTCCGGTATCTCTATCTTATCAGCAATGCTCCTGTAGTCATCATAATTCGCTTTCCGTGACACGTTAGACCGTCGAGATAATAAAAAAACTGGATGCAAATCCCTTTCAAGTTCTTTACGGTTCTCTGTAATCCGAGGATATACATGGAACGTCGTTCGTTACAGGATTACATCAGGTATCCGAGCATCAAGCCGCACGACAACTGCATCGGAGTCACGTTATCTTGCGGAACGAAGGGAATCATTGGAACAGGAGAAAAAGAGTCACGAGAGATAAATCGGTGCGAAAGTATGAAAAACATGAAGAAGGTAAACCAGGTATACGAGAGTGATACTTATACCGACGTGGAGGAAGAAGACGACTGTTGAAATAGAAAAAAAAAACCCCATACAATCTCAATATAACATACGCGAATATTTAGCCTAATGGTGAATTCTAAAATGTCCGGTGGGTGTGCGATCGAATTTCCTAGCATAGGGGTAGTTGCGAACGCCCCCTTTAACCATGGGGTATGGTTGCTCGCGGTTAGGTACCCATGTACCATCGAACCGACATTACTGGATTGTCGCGTAGAGAACAGTGGCCAAGAATACGTACCCTATGGAACGATGGATGAGGTACGTATGGTTGGTTTTCTGGTTTGCAGGCGTTTCAAACGGTTGGTAATACCCAATGGAAAGTAAGTCAACCCCACTCGCTTGGATATCCACACCACGCCCATCCATGCAGGATCCGTGTCTTCAGGTTGTGCGGTTCCCTGTATTATACCGGTAACCGTTCTATCGGCGTTCCGGTCTCGCTGGCGTATTCGGACTCTCTTGAAATCAATAGACCAATGGCTACTAGCACGCGTGCGCCTTCTCGCGTGACGGACATCATACCTACCGACCAACTACCAGCCGCTTTCTGGTGCAGGTATATGCCCCACCTGGTCTATGCTATAGTCGCCCTGGGTATATCCACACCTACCTTCACGTTGGTACCACCCGCCTACCCTAATCTACCTACACACCCATTTACCTACCCACCTAACTTCGCTCTTCCCAGTACCTTCGCATACAAGGTAGAACCTTTATCGCTTCCACCGGAGCGCAGGCACATTATCCCGTTTTCTGGGGCTACCCGAGGCAACCGCATGCGGATACGTGCGAGTAGCAATTTAGCCGATTCATTCCTGTCGCATGATTTATCATCAGCACCATTTCACTTCCACCTGCGAATATCGCCTCCGGACACGCACTCCATGTGCTCGCAGGAGGAATCGCCACGTAAATTTAATCCGGAGCTTCTCATTGGCTGGTCTTCTTTGGTCTATGATTTTTTGACAACCACGGACCTATTGCATCGTGTAGACTCGAATCGTGACTTGGCTACCGGTTTGACGGGGTACCATTGCTCGTTATGTAGAGATAGATGGAACCTGAGAATATTCTTGGTATGCTAAAAAATATTTTCTGATTTCAAATAATTCTCTTGAGAAATCAGCCAAGAGGTACTTGGAGTCTGTGAATACGTTGACTCAGGATACTGGTCGTTTAATTTTCTTTCTCAATTTAATATAATATCATGTCTAATAGGTAGGCATGAAAGTCAACTCGTAACTACGTGGCTCCTACAGCCGTGATCCAGAGGAAGTCGAGACAAAACGTCAGAACTGGATGTCGGAATTGAAACGAGGACTGTCAGGATGCTGTATCTGCAGATGTGCGTGATCTCACGGGGTCCATGGATTGTGGGTCAGTCAGTAAAGTCGGCCATATCTGAGAAACACTACCAACCTTCTCGCAAGGAAGACACGCACCCGGCCCTCATGATATTCATCGCCAGATCGCGGTTTAGTCATTGACCACCTGAAATTGGGTAATTGGAAATGGAGCCAAGTGGATGAAAGCGAAACGAAAGATTCGTAGAATGCATCTGCAGCCTGTTAATCGAATCTTCTAAACATCCGTTTGACGCATGACACGTGCACTGTGTTTTTTTTCCTTTGAAGTGCAAACAGATCAACATTGTTGATTGTTTGAGGGTTCAAAAAAATAATTATTTAACATCAAAAAATTGTCTCTTTCGAAATATATATATATATATTGTAACGGCTATGCGTTATCAGTGATGCAAATAAATCGCATCTCTCTTTCTCATTAACCAATTTTCATATATAAAAAGTGATCCGTCGCGGGACGTCTGGTAGATGTGAAACATGAATTGTTAAAATAATTTAATCATTTTTTTAAAATTCAAAAAGCTCCAATAAATGCACACAAACCACTTCTACGCGAATAATAATTTAAATGCGATAAACAGCGTGGCATCATCCAAATAGCGAGGTAACCCTGGTTACCGCAGGATTACAGCGTGCGCATTCCAGTATACCTATATTTCAGTGCTAGCCTGAGAATACGGGGTCTTACATTCTGTCCCCTGCGGAACGCGCCATTAGATGTTTCACATAAAAAATTATTCGTTCACAGCTTACCGACTTGCGTACCTACCTGTCAACATTGAACCATTCCACGCCGTAAGCATATCATATCCTTGCTACGAGAAACAAAAGGCATGCCTGCTGGAGAAGGATTCTGCGCGTCGTGTACCAAAACGTTTCGACGTGCCAGTTAAGAAACGCTGCATCACTAAGAACGATTCTGTCTCGAAAGATTGATAGCGGATACGTAGATGATCGACGTTTCGTTCGGGACTGTCGAAAGGAAGAAGAAGAGGAATATTGGGGTAGAGAGAGAGAGAGAGAGAGAGAGAGAGAGAGAGAGAGAGAGAGGAGTGGGAAAGAAAGAAAAAAAAAAGATGAGAAAAAATATGAACAGTTTTCACGGCTCCCGTTTTTTACCGTCCCCTTCACGTGAAAGGAATACGAGCCTAGTCACGTATCTACCGTTTGGGTATACCTGTTTAATGGATAGTCGAGCAAATTAATAGGAACCTGTCCAATCGAAAGCACCCAATAGATTTCACCGCATCGTTAACCCATCAATTAATTAATTTCGTTATACGTACACTATGGCACAGCCTCGAGTGGCCTTGACGGCTCTGAATCGCGTAATTCTCCCGTAAGTATTGCACCATTAGCTGGTACTATTGTCAAGGTCATTCTTTTAAAAGAATGATTGATGCCTTGGCTATCCGACTGACATCCGATAACCACTATTGTTACACCTCAGGACTGAACCGTGGGAGCGGTTAATTTGATCGCTTAGGAAAAGTCATTGGTCACATCGCTTGGGATTTCCGGCCATCTAGAGTTTCGCCTTTAGTTAACCTGTTTATATATATCTTATATCTGATTGTGAATCGATGGTAGTCGATTCTTCGTGGAGCCTAAAATCTTATAAGAGAAAGAATGTCTTTATTGGGTAGACGGTTGACGAGGAAAATTTTTGTGAAAAATTGGAATTTCAAATTTCCTCGAACCGATCGTGTCTTGCTTGTTCCATTAAAATGCCCGTGGATAAAGAGTGTAGTAAAGTTGGTGTAAACTGTTTTATATTTTTCCACAACATTTATGCAGAACTTAAATACTTTTCCTTATGTAATAACGATAATGGATCGTTAATCCGTGTCTGAGACTCGTATACGGTTAAGAGGTATAAAAACCATAGGCCGGAAAGGAACACTATTTACAGACTGTTCGTTACTACGCGGAAAGTCTTTACGGTGAGAATTATTGGATTAAAAAGATTCTCCAGATGACTTCTATGAATTGACAAATCGATTGGAACAGAATTCGAAAAAGGAATTGTTCTCGTTACGAATAATATAAATTTTGCAAAATTAAGGATAAAGAAAAATTTTCACTTCGACGATATTAAAGCTATATAATATTTATTGCAGCTTCTCAATAAAGGGATACGAATATACCAAGAGCAAGCGAATAGTAGTAGCGCCATACCAGGATTAAAATTAAAGGCCAAGTGAAAAATCTTTCTCGCAGTATTTTCTAAGGATAAAAAACGCGCATGAGGTAGGCCGTAACTTGGTCACGTTTTAAACTAGACGGTACAAGCTTTTCTATTGATTTCCATGTTCTTTTATTTTCCAGCAAAAACGTCCTCGTCCACGTACATACGTCGAGTCTTCTCATACATAAGTCTTGAACCAGAGAGATCTCGGCTGGCAAATATCCTCAGTGCGTCGTCGAAGATCCAATTGTTGATAAGCCGCTTAAGGTTATTCAAGGCACCTGCACAAGCGATTCTTCGCGCATCTGTGGTTACACAGCCAATCTAGACATCGCATTGTGGTTACAGTGCAGAAATAAATAGACGTAGTAATTACTGGTAGTGTGTAAGAGAAAATGCACGTTGCGCCGTTCATTTTAATGAGAAAACAAAAGTTCTGCATTCAATGTGCCGTTCATGCATATTGTAAGGTGACTCGAAACGGATTACTTTGACAGTCATATAGCAGGCAATAAGAGCTGTTTGCCACGAGGAAAAAATAATGGCAAGCATGTACGCGATATATGCAGAAAAACGATTATTGCTTCAAAGTATTGAAAAATGTCTACGGTGATAATACCAGAATAAATGGGAACGGTTTGTCTGATTCTGAGGCATTTGGTTGGAGACGGAAAAAAATAAATAATTTGTATTCCAAAGTATGCGATCGAATATGGTGAGCAGACGAATGGTAAATTCAAAGCAGCCATTACAAAATGCGTAATCAGCCATTCTGTCAAATACACGTGTACCGGGGTACTGCTTGGTTATTATTTATAACGTGACCGCCTCGTGCTACGGGGAAAACCGTGTGTTATCGAAAAGATCGATATCCCCCTCCTTACCGAACACCACCTAACGTGGCTGCGTAGCACAGAAAATTTCTTCGTAGCTCTACAAGCATCGTCAGGATATTTCTTAGATACTTATAATCTAAGGGTCCTTCTCGTTTCTTTAGTGGCTGTAACGTATTTTAAAAAAAGGTGGCTGACACAAAAATGAAAATCTGAGAATTCCTGATGGATTGTCTTTATCGTTAGCAGTTAATACGCGTGTCCTGAATTTTGCAAGGGTAGGCGGTGGTACCTGCATGCGGAGGGGTAGTAAGGGGAAAGACGGGTCCATTATACAGTGTGCCAGAGAAAATAAAAATGACTAAAATAAAAGTTAACTGGTCCTGGCCGACAGGGTAGGAGTAAGTTAGAACAGGGTATAGCGAGGTCAAAGAGTATAATAAAAAGGGAGAGAAGTGCGAGTATCGCCAAGGGTGCTTGAAAAGAAGTAGCCAGCAGCGGAGAATAAAGTTCCTTAATAAAGAGACAGGGGGATAAAACGAGAGCCAGAGTCGAGGCGACTCGTGTGGATCGATGGGCGTTGACGAGGTCATCCAATTGGTCGATCGTATGGTAATGGTCGGTAGGCGTAAGGCGTAAGGCGTAGCATAAGAGAGTATATGCGCGGCCAGGGTGCGCAAGGTGGCCTTTACTCGGGTCTCTCCTCGAGAGTCCCCACCTGAGGCCGCGGCTTAATGCCAGCGAGCGTCGTCCAGTGCCTTAAATCTTGATCTCACCTTTAGAACACGACCACGAACAGGTGGGGGCAAGGCAGTCTGGGCGCGCTTCGAACCACCGAACGGAAGCCAATCTGCTCGAATCCGGCGGAGCGCGAGCAGTTACGGTACACCTGAGAAGAAGACATAGGCGCCGCGGTGATCTCGTTGCCGCCTGGACTAGCCTTGGCCCATCCATCCAGACGTCGTCTGCCGGACCCCGAGAACGAGCGAGCTAACGTCTCTCAGTGGACTTTCGATTCAGCTGCGCGTGCGCCTTTATCAACGGATTTTGCATACCGTGTGCCGTCGAGTTCGCGTTACGTCACGTGTCGTTCATGTTCGGCGATGGACCTAAGACTGATCGACTCTTCGACTCTTACTCGGATCAATTGAACTGATTGTTACGACAGTCGGGAGATCTCTTGCTGCCAAGAGGGATACACGGACCAAGGAAGTGCGAGAAGGATCCTTCAAAAAGGGAAAGAGAGAAGATCGAGGCCCAGTACCGAGCAAGATCAGGAATAAGAGACAAGGGACAGAACTGGATCCTACTTGAGAAATACAAAGGCGAATCACCTGGATATTTTATGTGTCTCTTCTCCGGGCGTAAGTGCCAGTCTCGTTACGGTATATGACGAAGAGTAGAGAAGTATCCGTGAACTTAGCAAAAGTTCTCGAAGGTACGTTCTTGGATACACGTTCGAGGTAGCGACGGCGCACCGACGGATGCCAAAGGAGAGGACGACGACGTAGCTGAAGAAGAAGGTGGTGGAGGTGGCGACGGTGCTGGAGGCGCCCTGGTGCTTCTGGTAGAGGAGGTGGTGGGCAAGTACGAAGCAAAGAGTTAGAAGGGGAAATAGAAGAGGAAGGAGAAGGTGGTACCGGTAGAGGTATAGTAAGTGCCAGCGAAGGTGGTCCGCCGGTAGTGCTAGTGGTGGTGGTGGTGCGGTAATGATGATCGGCGGCGGTATCGCGACACCTCCAGGGACTGCCAAGCCGGCGATCAACGATATGGTGGTTGATAACATTGGCAGTGGCAGTGGAAGTGTCAGTGGCAGTGGCAGTGGAAGTGGTAGTGGGAGTCCTGCGACCGGTGCAACTCGTACGCCCACTAACAACAACAACAACAACAACAACAGTACCAACAACAATAACAACAACGACAATCACAACGTCATAAGCAACACTACCACAGTCAGCGGAAAGTTATGCTGTCAGGAAGAGGAAGGACCTACCGGTGCTGGTGGAACCGTCACTCGTCCTTGGGAACCTCCTTCGCCGACACTCAACCAACCCCAATCACGCTCACACCTTCTTCGAGTTCATCCCTCTCATCATCATTCCCATACGCCACATACGTCCCATCAGCACCATCAGATCAACGTACCACCCGCACCGCTTATCGATGGTTAGTCGATTCTGTATCTACCTATTACCGATATTTCGATTTTCCCTCGACACATTACATATGAACGCGCGTCTTTCTACGCTCTTCGTTGACGTTAAGACAGTATTTTTTTTTTTATAATTTATCAACCTGATAAGGAGATCCAAAAGAGCGATGACACCCGAACCGATTTTTATCGTTGACCCGCGTCCATTATCTATACTGCTTTACCGCGTTACATGGATGGAAACGCGGTAGGTCTTTAGATCCATATGTATTACTTAAGGATTACACAGGTCTGTTAGCACTGACTTAAATTCCTTACAGCCCGAAGAATCAGATGGTTAAAGGCCGCACCTGTGAGCACATTTACACATTGTAATATTAACCCTCGCTTTAAGTACTGATTATATCTAAAGTACTGTGTGTAGACTGAAATCGAGATATACCGATTAGTACCCAGTAATCAGGGGACTTCTTACGTTCAATGTGTACAATCCGAATATCGTTAATTGTATAGAACTCGGTTAACCGATCGTCCGTTGAAAATAGCCGTGAACTTCGGTATCGCTTGGTCCCATTGAAAAAAAAAAAGCATTGTCGAGAAAGCGAGGCACGTTAAACGAGCGTGACAATGACGTTTCATGGTTCTCGAAGTGATGGAAGCTAAGGGATCGCACATGTCGTCGCCTCTGGCGTCGGCGTCATCCTCGTCCCTCGTCCACGTCTCATCCCCATCCCCCGGTGCGAGGATGTATCTAGCAGAAGAGCGACCTTTGAACTCTGCACAGTCACCTAGGCACGGATAAATAGTAACAAATCACAGGGATTATTTTTAACATTTTTTAAAATAATTTCTTAATCAATTACACAATTTTCCAAATTTTACAGATATTAAGGGTAACTCCGATACCGATTTTTTCGAAGCATCCCGGTACATTCTTAGATTACAAGATTATCTGCAAAACTTGTGGGACACTCGGTATCTACTTGTGTATTATCATTCATTGTTTTTTTTTTCTGAATTTCGAGTAATCGATCCGGATCACAAAGGAGTTTGCGTATTTGGGGATTTTTCACCGGTTCGCGAACCATTACGTGTACTGGAAACCAGTCATACTCGATCAAAACCGGTTCGGCACGTCGCGACGCCGCACGCTTCTTCTCTTCAACCGACAGGAGGAACTTCTTTCTTTCCGCAAGAAGCGGTTACTTTCGTTTTCATGACTCCCGGCCACCATCGCTACCAACCGATCCTATCTTGCACGGCTGCTACCGATAACCATCTTGACAGGGTGAATTGGCCTCGATCAGATCAACTATCACACTGATATAAAATCGTTACGAAATGTCGAGGCACGCTTTGGATTCATTCTGATTTGAGGAAGAAACGAAGAGACGCAAAGAATGCCTATAAAGTTTTATTCTTTTACTCCTCTTACCGCTTTTAATTCCGTCAACAGTCCTGCCTCCTTCTTGGACGTCGAGCGGGTTTTATCACTTTGCTGCGCAGCGACGATAAATCCTCTCTCGGTCGCCATGAGCGAAGCAAATTGACCATCGAAGGGATTGAAATATACAAGTAGAAGTTACCGGCATAGTCTTTAGATCGTAGCTTGACGTGTTCCTGAGGATGTTGATGACCCGGAGAACACGTACAGTCCAGAAGTCATCTTTAACACGTGTAATGCGAGAGAGGTTCTTTTTTTTCTTAGGCCTCCTGAAGATGACTTCAGGATTCCTGTGCTCTTTGGGTATCGAGCTCCATCGAGTATGCTGGATACCAGGAATGAATTTTTGAGAGAATTAAAAAGAATCTCAAATAAAAATTTGTTATCGCTAACCGATCGTTTTTCCTGTATCGCTAGCGCATTAGAATCCCTAGTAGAAATTTTATTTCGTAGGTTTGGGGTCTTGCCTAGGTACCTACCAAACAATACAGAATTAGGACCAGGTCGGAATCCTCGATTTAAAAAATGAAATATTCACTGAGGATCCTACTTGCTGCTTCCTTGTCGTTGACTGTCTCCTGCTTGATTATTTATATCAAAGAAAAGCATCCTCGTTCTGAATCAGGATAAATATATGTTCTATCAAGTGATACTAACTGTATTGGCACATGAAGAAAATTCCAAGGTAAAAACATATGGATGCTCTAATCAAAATCAGAGCGCAGACTTGTCACTTGCAGTCAGAAAGATGCACTCACGATTAACGCTGAATCCGTCTTGTCCGTTTCTCTTGTGCGTCAACCTTTCGCTTAGCTTGCACCACTTAGCTGCGTCTCATTATCATTTTTCCTCCGTAAACTCTGCATCCATACGACTGTACCGGCATTTCCGATTATTTATACGGTGGACAAGTGTATTGTCCTTCATAAGGAACCAAATTCCGTTTTATAAGCTGTATATCACAAGTGCATTTAAATTGACCGGCAGCCACAATTATTACAGCAGAATGGAATCGTTGTCAGCCTCTTTCCTCTACCTTTCGTTCTCCCTGTCATTGTCGTTTTTTTGTTTCCACCGATAAAATGAAAACCTAGCCTAACCTAATCTGACCTAACCCAACCTAAACTCCGTCATTGGTAGCCAGCCTACCCACCCATACCAACGTATATACTGTATACACGAACCGATAATCTCTCTCGTGTCTTCCAGACATTTGGCCGATTAGCACGGGCGAGTGGCTGCCGCGAGCAAGCCTATAAATCGCCGGAGCCACCGTTGAGCTCGTTGCAATTATCACGCCGTAAATAACGATTCGTCGTGACGACGAGTCGAGTAGCGACCAAGTGGATGGGAAATAAGAATGAGAGTAAAAGCGAGTAAAGTTAAACGGGGGAAGATTGAGTCGAATGAGACAGAGAGAAGGTGGGAGAAAGAGATTAAAAAAAAAAATTGTACCGCTTTTGCGATGCTCCCAGTGATAAAATTCGAATTCCTGTAACACGAAGCACCTATAGGCTCGAGGCAAATCAGTCGCACGGCGTCTTTTATATATGTAGTCATACAGTAGTATTTGGACTGGACCTGTATATCCTGTCAGGCTTTGACCTAACCTAACTTACGACCGATCTAACCTGAAATAAAGATAAATAAAATGATTTTATCTTTATTCGAATTCTCTTTGATCTCTATTGACGTTTGTTTAACACTAGTTTTTCATCGACAGGAGTTAGCTTGCAGAATTGCGCTGCCGGCCCGTTTGCCACCGCTACAAATGGCGGCACCTCCAGGCAACGACTGCTGGAGATATCGCACGGACTTGGAGCTTTGCGGCATTACAACGACCTGGCCAATCACGTGCTGTCGTTGAATCAGCAAGGTGCGGTGGTCACGAAACTTTTGGGTGAGTAATTTTGGGGTTATCTTCATTGGTCGTACCTCGTGCTTATCTGATAGCGTGAGGGTGGTGGTTTTTGCTCTAAAAGAAATCAATATACGTATTTATGAGAGCAAGTCATTCACGAATGTATCCTTGATGCGGAGGGTGCGATGTTCGAGGATAAAGTAGTAATTGCGTCTTGATGATAATAATTGGCTTTATTGTTGGACACGATGCTTGCCACGTTAGATGTAGATAATGGCGCAGCTCTACATTCCACTTTCTGGAAAGTTTAGGATCCTACGCTGCAACCACTCCGTTAATGCTCTGAATATCACGATTGGTATCTGTTCGGTGCCACTTTGACCCTCACTTTGGGAATTGATGAGAATTAGGGCCTGCCAAGTTAGGCACCGGCTGTCTTATCTTCATTGATGGCTCCCTCGTTTGGGCTAATTTGACCTAACAGTCCTACCAATATCGAAGATAGGTAAATTTAAATTCGGGGAATGGAAACGCGCGAGAAGGCGTCAAAGGATTTTTTGTACAATAATTATTATATCCTTTTAATTGCAAGTAATCTTGGAAACTTGAAAGTGAAAGAGGATCAGATCGTATACGTTAAGTTTTAATACCGGACACGTAGTACGCGAATAAGCGCATGAAGTTTGTATATAAATATTGAAAAGAAAAAAAAAAACGAATTTTGAATATTACAAATTGAATATCATAAAACATAAAAATTTGGAATATTGCAAAACTGCACAAGAATCGAGATGAAAGTTATTCACCAAACTGTTAAGGATACACAAGCGTGAAAAGATCATCAACGTGTCATGTATGATCGTCTCACCTGGAGGAAATGAGATTTCACGGAGCACACCCGGAACAGCGAGGACTTCCGGGGAACAGGAATAATCTCGGTAGCCCGGTTAAGCGGTAGTCAGCTCGAGCAGGTGTTTCGGCACGATTCAAGAAAAAGTAGCAAAAGGCGAGCAAGTTGCCGTTCGCTGAAAGTGGATTCCCTTAAGAGGCACCGTGGATAAAGTGGCTATCAATATGGTCGGTGGAGAGTCGAAGGTCGAAGTATATAAGATAAAAATAAAAAAATGAAAAAAAAATAAATAAAACAAGAGAAAATTGTAAGACGGAGCAGAAAAGTGGAAACGAAGTGGCACAAGAATGAAATGAGAGAAAGAAGGTGAAGAAATAAAGAGAACGAGGTGCGGAGTGTACGCGAACTAAGTAATAAAAATCAGGGGCTCGGTTGCAGTGGATGTTGCACCGGGACTAAGGATATGTGGGTATCGACTGCAGCGCTGACTGCCGTTGCAGGAACCTGGACGCATCAGGCTCGAGGATCGAGGAGTCCTGGTTACTTCGCGGGCCGCCTCGCTCCTCGTTAACTTTACGAGCCGCTCGTAAAAATACCGTTCGACCGCGCGCTCGCCTCCCGGTAATGTCTTCATTTTAAAAATACTGACTCCTTAGCCTCACCCGGGTGAATATAACGCGCCGTAATAGTCAGCCAATTACTTAACGGCTGGGACAATTAATCCGGGCGAGATTCGAGAGACGAATGCTGCCATCTATGTAAGACCCTTATTAGGTATATCCTTAGTGCCCAGTTTTCATGAACACTTTGGGGCTATTTCACCCGTAGCGCCGTGCCTTAAGCTTCCCTTGGCAATGACTTCACCATGGAATAGGTAATACACATAGTGAGGAAACTGTGTTCGTCAGAGAATGAAAGACACGTGGAGACTAACGTACACGGGGGCTACGATTAACCTTTAAAGTTAGGAAGGTCCAGGATGCCTAAGCTCGAACGGCGCGTAATCGCGTGCGTGTGATTTCTTTTATTAAATGCGTGTTCGAAATTTTATATGAAATACGAGCAAACAAAGGAAGACGAGAGTCGAAGTAAGGAATTTGCTCCAGGCATGGATACCTATTAGGTAGGTACATCGTTTATACTCGGCACGCACTTCACCCGTGGGAGCGCACGCGATATACCCTGTCGGCTTTAGGTTCATCATTGTTATTAATAATAGTACGTAACGACACATAATTGCTCAAGTCTGCCTGCGCCTCTGGTTTCCATTACTGCGTGGATCTTACGTCCTTCAGCAATGTACTGGACAAACAAGGGGAGCCACTGTTTGCTTTTTCATAAGACGTCTCTCAATCCTGGGAATTTTCGTTCATGACCTTGCCGTACACGTGTTAGAAAAATGTCTGCGCTAAGAAAATCCTTCACCTTAATTAATCTCAATGCGCGACAAACCACCGCTTCGACAATGACCAGTTCGTTGGGAAGAATTACGAATTAGCTTTAGAAAGGAGTCGCAAGCTTACGGTGAAACTTGCGCAAAGTTTGCATAGAACGAGCACGTCTTCGCGTCCTTGGGCCACTCGCTGACTTCGTGCCGGTTCACGATCCTCCTTCCATTCCCCTTGCATCTCTTGGTACCCTCGCTACAGTTCCTTTGACCCTGCGTCGTATTCTCCTCGTCATAACCATTGTCACGGGAACTCGGTTACAGGAACGCTACGTCCTCCTGGCCTGATTGGTGGTAGCAAACCAAAGGTAGCAACGCCCGCAGTCGTTGCCAAAATTGAGCAGTACAAACGTGAGAACCCAACGATCTTCGCCTGGGAGATAAGGGAACGTCTTATATCCGAGGGTGAGCGGCTCTTTTGACATTACGATTATTGAGAATGTTAAGGGATGATATTTTTTACTGAGGGTGGTTCCTTTAGGCGTATGCAGCAACGCCACAGCACCGTCGGTCAGCAGTATCAACCGGATACTGAGGAATCGTGCGGCGGAGAGAGCTGCTGCGGAATTCGCCAGGGCGGCCGGATATGGATTATATGCGGCTGGTCCGCATCCTTATTTTAATTCCGCGCATCATCCCTCTTCGTCGCATCATCTACCGGCCGGATGGCCCGCTCCTGGTGGCCCTGGACATCCCTGGGTACTACCGCCGTTGCCAACAGGAATCTCTGGTGCCGCCTCTGCGCTTCTTCTTCCGCCGTCTCTTAGCCCTGGTACCGCTGCGGCCGCCGCTGCAGCCGCCGCGGCTTCCGCTAACGTTACCGGCAGTCCCGAGCACGCTCTGCACGCTGCCGATGCTATTGCACGTGGATACTTGCACGGTAGGTTTATCTGTAATTTGGATACTTAAAAAACGACGGACGTTTTCCTGTGAATCAAAGTATATTTAACTATAGGGTGCGTCTATTTAATGGGGATAGCCTTTTATGAAAATGTATCATTTTTATTGTCAGAAGCCGAAGGTGACGATGGGAGTCTGGATGGTTCGGAGCAGCCAAAGTTCCGTCGGAATCGCACAACCTTCAGTCCCGAACAATTGGAGGAGCTTGAAAAGGAGTTCGAGAGATCGCACTATCCGTGCGTGTCCACCAGAGAGCGACTAGCCTCGAAGACCTCTCTGTCCGAAGCACGTGTTCAGGTAACTATTATAGTAATCCGACTATGAGGATGAGGCCCATTAGGCCCAGTAGTGCGCACTCTCACCGATCACCTTTCTAACGACCCTCGTGACTCTTAGGTTTGGTTTTCCAACAGACGGGCAAAGTGGCGGCGCCATCAGCGAATGAACCTCTTAAAGCGTTCGCCACCGCCGCCGCCGCCGCCACCGCCGCAGCCGCAGCCGCCGCATTCCGCGTCCGCGAATTCGCTGGTGGATATAGGCTCCCGTACCACGAACTCCTCCTCCATAGGCGGAATGGGAGGCGAAAATAGTGCATTTCGCGCTGTCGTTACTGGCGCGACACCCCTTTTGGAAAGGGTCGATAGGATCGAATCCATAACGCGTTCGCAAACACTTCCCGAGAGAAAACCCAGTGCCTTCAGGATGATCAGTCAGCTCGTTGGGGACAGTTCCTCCACGAGTCCTACACCAGCACCCACGTCGAGAACGGGGCCTGGACTCGGTCAAGGACCTGGGACGGATTCTAGGATGGAACTCGAATCCGTCGACGACGAGGACGAGGAGATCGACGTTCAGGATTCGGATCAGGATGCGCCCTCGCCGCCTGCAGCATGGAGAGATCACTGGACTGATCAGCAACCCTTGGAACTCACTAAACACGACCGCTGAGCACAAAGGCCTTCTAGACCCACTCTCCTGTGTACATATACTGTGGATGATCTTGTGAATTACTCTAACGACAATGACGATGATATGGATGATGATAAATTATCATGCTGTGTATTATTGCCGTCTGGCATCTACTTTATGGCTATTATAATATTAGTACCTACTAAAGCTACTACCGTTACTATTGCTATTACTATTACGACTACTATTTCTATTACCAGTACTATTATCCTATAGTTCTACTACCTATCACTACCTACCGATTATCAATGTTATACGTTACTGTAATAAGTAGTCCAGGGAGTCTCAGTGCTCACCAGATCCTTCTCCATCCTGGTACACATTGTATTCCATGCAAGGGAGACTATTTCGAGAACACGTTCGATATCAGTCAATTCACAAAGTTACTTTTGTACAATTACTTTTAGCTGTTCCATTGACAATTACTGGCTGGACCATTTTTTTAACTACAACCTAAAATTCATAACTTTCTGTAGTATTACGAGGGGTACGTGCACCCTCGTTACACTCGTTGGTCCGAAGGTTCTCGATACCGTCTCCTCCTTGGCATTTTTTTAGCTACTTCAAAGAAAGCTAGATGCGCGTGTATTTATCAATGAGAAACATTTAATGAAACTCATTCGGAACTAGTCCCTTAGCAGAAGCACTAGAGAGTAGCACTATACTAGTAAGTATAAGATACACAATTAATGTAGGTAGGTACGTACCAATAGGTACTTCTGTACGATGTCCTGTTAAAACTTTTAATTTAAATGAATCGTTTGTAAATATCCACCATATATCGCATGACTTTCGGATGATCCCCAACACAAAATCACACACGTCCACGCAGCATTATCGTTATACCCAGAAAGAGAAGACAGACCAGATATACGTAGGTATATAAAGCTAGTCGAATCAAATGGCTGGTCGATCGACATTACCTTTCCACAACGTCCAGAACACGCTTTAAAACTGGTTCCAGAGAGACTCCCGTTTTCTCACGATATCCATGTCCTCTCCCAGCCTATACAGCAGCGCCTTCGCCACTGGCGCAAGATAAAAGATCCCGTGGTCCATGAAAACTGTGAAGGACAAGCGAAGAAAAAAAGAGAAGGAAAGCTAGAATGCAGAAAGACAGAAGTAAACGGACACAGTAGTAACGACAAGGACTCTCTCCGAGTATAATCGAGAGGCACTCTCGAGGGTGTACTTTCGAAGGGTTGGCTCAAAGACAGAGAAGTAGACAGCGAGCTTGAAATTTATGTAGACTCCCTCCAGCTAAGAAGGGGTGAACAGAGCGAGAGAGAGAGAGAGAGAGAGAGAGAGAGAGAGAGAGAGAGAGAGAGAGAGAGAGAGAGAGAGAGAGAGAGAGAGAGATCGGCCGCATTGTAATGCGAACAAACTTGCCAAAGGCATTAACACCGGTGGTGGGTGAGTGGTCTCTCGTCGGCACTCCCACCTACAAAAGAAAGAAGCACCCTGCAAACGGCAACAGTCCTGAACAAGGAGAACAAGGAGCAGGGGTCCAAGTGAGAAAAGAGGAAGAAGAAGAAGAAGATGGTCGAGAAGTGGAAGAAAAGAAGAGAAGAATAAGAAGATGCTTGGTGGAAGATCCGAGCATGAGGCAAGAAGAAAGGTAAAGGGACTAAGCAAGTCAGCCAGCCGGCGGGGTAGAACAACTCGGGCAGGCAGGGCAAGGCAAGGCAGTCAGGCGCGAGAACGAGAACGTAACAATTACTATCTGAGACCGATCGGCGCGGAAAGATTAACGATCTTACTCTTACCGGCACGTCGGGTGCCTCAGCGCGATTGCTCACGGGACGCGGGCTACATTAAAGTCACCTCCTCCTTTCTCAATGAGATATGGCTCCGCGAGATGCGGCTGCCCTTTCTCTTCTTATGTGGACCCCCGATCATTCTTCTCTTGCCACTTCTTTTTATCTGTCTCTCTTTTTTTTCCCTCTGTTATTGCTCCTACCGATTTACCAGCATTACCGGGAAACGTATGTATGATGGGTATCGCGTATCGCTTCCGTGGACTACCGAGGACTCTCAATGGAATTTACATGCTTAGACTCTTTCTTCTTCACGCAAGCACGCGCATACGCACTTATACCCACGGTGTCGGTATATCTTTTTCTTCGTCTTCATTATATCTCTTTTTTTTTTTTCTTCATTCCTTTTATATATACCAACACCCACGTACAACTTACTCTCCGGTACGCCTCTGCTCCTCCAGGGTATATACGAGGGACTATTAGCACGCTGCCTGGGGGAGACAGAGTCGTTATCCTGAGCAACGTGTTTGAGAATACCCTAGAAGGGTGCTGACATCGATGACGTGTTAGTCCTGTTAGTGACGGTTGGTATGGTGGTGAGCAGCGGCAGCGACGACGCTGTTGTGACTATCTTGGGATACGTGCAAAGTATGAATACGTGAAAATCAGTGGTGATGGTAGGTATCGGTGGATATAGGTAGGTAGCAAGGTGACACGGGACAGGTATGCGAATACGTAGCAACTCGAGGGTGTAGAGTGCGGGTGTAGGGAGTTGCGATAGGCAGTGCGTAGGAATGTACTTGGAAGCCGACCTGGACAAGAGGTGGTACAGGAACGGGAGGCGGCGGACACGGATCGAACTAACATAAGACAGAAAAGAAGAGGGTGACAAGTTAGTCAAGGGCTGGAATTGGATAAGGTTGGAGTGAGACGGAGCACAAGGGAAGAGTACAGGAGACATTAGAGAGAGAGAGCAAGAGAGAGGGATAGGTGTCTCTATAGAGACCAAAAGAGCGAATGGGAGAGCGAACGAGTGAGAGAGTGCCGCGGATGGCAATAACGCGCGGCGATCGTGAATTAGTGGCGTCTTTGACTGCGCGCAGGAGAAAGGAGTGCCCGATGATTTCTCGCCCAATTAGAGTCGACCGGGCTATAAACTTCTCCCCGGATAAGATAGGGTCCTGCCCTGTGTTCTGTCCCGTCTGTCCCGGGTCCCCGTAATGTCCCCCCCCGCCATCGGGCTGCGGAAGCTTTCCAGGTCACTTATAAGCGACGACGAAGCCGTGCTATAAGGTACCTGAGCATTCGAACGTGGCTAATTGGCTCGTCCCGGTACTTCTCTTCATCCGAGTATTCATCCCCTTCTATCTGACCTTCTTCATTTCATTTGGTAGCTACTGGGGACAGGAGGCGTTCTGGGTCCGGTTGGCACCAAGATGTCCGGTGCCTTAGCATCCTTACGTTGGTGTTCTCACTGTACGAAGGTCGAAGTCGAAGAAATAATTTATCGATGTCAAAAAAATATAATACCTCGGAAAAATATTCGACGGATACTATTGAGACGTTAATTCTGTATATCTACTGGTGGTTATAGAGACATCAGGCAACGTAGTGCCTGAGCACTGGAGTAATGGCGCAGAAGCCAACTCCTACTGCTATACCAACTCGGGCTGAAATGAGCCGACTAGAGGATGGTGTCGACGTGATGTACAGCGACAGGGTCGATAGCGTTACAAGAGCTACTAACCCTTCTCCCTCGGCTTCAGGTCGGTCCTTGGGGCCGTTAGCGGGTCCCCGAGTCGGACGCATCGGCCTGTAAAGCACGGACGCGCGTATACCTATACGTGGGTACCTAGAGAGCCTGCAGACACACACTGGACTCAGGTGCCATGGAGGGAGACTATCGGACCACTAACTTATTATCGGGAACCGCCATTAGCATGTTTATAGGAGTGACTGGCGACATGCATACCCGTGCCGCGTCCGAGAGCTCGTTTGTTATATTTACGATCAATTATTACGGCTCCTCTCTCGCTTCTAAAACTCCTCGTTCTCTCGCACTTCTTTTCTCTCTGACTCTTTAAATATATGTATAAATACTCTCTCTCTCTCTCTCTCTTTCTCCTAATCTGCCTCTTGACTGGAGGTACCCAATCTCTTTAACACTTGCGCTCCTACCAGATTGACTATGCTTATTATAATCGTCGACTTGATCTTCCTCTTCTTCTTATTATTATTTCTCAAAACGGTTACGGAACGCATAAAACCTCCATTCGACTTAAGTGGACCGATCTTCTATGGTCAACTGTTGACCATTTCAAATACCAGAGCGATACCTTCCAATCGATCCCGTCGATACTTTTAGTGGCTTGGACTGATCGTCCTCATTGTTCAGAGTCCAAATAAAGTCTTTAATGGGTCCCAGCCGTGAGTATCCTTATCAATTCTTCTTCTCTTTCGATATTTCTCGTATTTTACTTTTTCTTTGCCTTTGCCTTTCAAGAGTTTCTTGCGCGGAGAGAAATACATGGGGAATTTCGTGTAAGCATTTTATGCCTGATTTTCGCAAAATTTTAAATTCTCTCTTGTACGCTCTTAGGCTGACCAAGATGCATGATGCATTTCAGGTGAAGGAACCTTCGCGCGTTAAACATAATGATGTATTGAATACGAAAGGTACGCGAGGTAGGTGTCCATGGGACCTCACGGGCCGTGCATACGTATTTATACACTGTATGGAAAAGTGGGTGTCGGGCTTTCGAAAAGTGGAAGCTTAATGCGGAATATGCATTATTCCCAGCACGGTCGATGCAAATGAAAGCGATCCCTCACACGGCACGACGGTGCGCCGCTAGATCGCATCTATAACGTAACCCCGGAGCTGACTGATTACCCTCATATACCCTCGACGGATTACCCAGATCGGATTCGTGACGCGAATCGAAATCGAATAATAGTGGAGCTTGCTTGTAGCTACGTATCCTTTTTATTTTTTTCATTCAATCAAAATAAATCATTCGACGTCCAAATTAGTGGATAAAAAATTGCACGATATCGCGGAAGTCAAAAGTAGGCATCCCCTTGTAGCCTTGGGGATAATTTTTAGATGATCCCTTACAGCCAAAAGCACCATATTCCCGCATATTGCTCCCATAACATATGCATAATAACTTTACGTGCTGCCAATTTTTTTTCTGACAGTATTCTGAGGTATTTGGCGGGGAGCTGTTTTTCGCTACATGGGAATACGACATAGGCAATCTGTCGAACGTACGTCGGATTCCTATTGTGGCACCGAACGAACCTTAAAGAAGTGGCTGGATAATTTGGAATTATCGTTAATCTTCTCATCGAGAGGTAACAAAGTGACTGGGAAGAAAGAAAGGCGCGTTCCTATGGCTCGGTAAGAGACAAGGAAGTCCCAGGTAGCTTTTAAGAAATAGGGAACAGAAGATAGCATAGTAGAGTATCCCGAAGAGGATGCTGTCGGAGGGTGCAGGAGTGACTAGGATCTAATTATACGCAAGCACAAAACTAGGTGGATACCGCGAACGTAACGAGGTAGTGATTTATAAATGGAATCCAGTTGAGCTCTTTGGGACAAAAGGAGACCTTACAAAGGAAGTATCTTCTGGGTGTTGCCTTCTATAATTTCACCTAAACCCATCCTAGTGCATATATAGTCCGTTCACGATTTCAATCTGTTTTTTTGACAGTTCGCAAATAATGCAATCTGAAAGAAATCAACGCGTGAATTTATATAAAATTCCGAAAACATATGCCAGGCTAGAAAGGCAAAATATAATTTATTGGAGAACCATGCACTGTGCAAAAAAAATTATATGGAGAGCCACGCGTGGCTTGTTAGAGACGTTATTGTTTTCGACCTGTCAAAAAACCACATGGAACTCGTGGACGGACTATACACATATCCATTCCCATTTAGCGTATCTCCAATAAACAGAAGACACCTAAGATCTGATTCTAAATTTGTGATCTTGCGAGAGAAACATTTTATCCGGAACCGTATAGGAAAATTCAATACGAGCGAAGAAAAGGAATGAAAGAAAGTAAGGAAAAAAAATAAATAAATAAAAAATAAACGTATGTAAAAGAGCAATATATCCCCCTGATCAAAGAAGACGAAGGCATCGAGAAGGTGTATCGGTTCTCGTGATAGATCGAAGAGGATCCGTAAGTGTTCGATCCGAGAGCAGAGCAGTCCTATACCTAGAAAAATGATCCACAAGCCGGTTGCTGTATAGGTAAAACGATCTAAGCTTACTGGCTTACTGGTTATATTGAGAAGCAGACACGACGACGAAGTCCTACTACCGTCGAGGATACCGGGCGTAAAGAGGTAGTGTTAACACAAGCACAAACGCACCGGCGCGTCGGGTAGGAGACGTCGAGAAGTGGCCGAGAGAGTTGTGGAGTCACCGCGGACCCATTATCCCGCCGGCAAGTGGGTTTATTAGGAACGCAGCGGGGGTGGCCCCCGCGGGATCGACACCAACAACAGGGAGGAATCGGTCAGGCTTGTTACCGGCTTGTCCTTGTTTTTCCTCCCTCCTCCCGTTATTACGAACAATTATTAATGGCCGACCAGGCTCTTTTCGTCTCGCCTACCGTCACCGCTAAATAACGAATTTACGTAGCTCTGTCCGTACAGCAGGGAGGGTACCATCGCTGACTCCTGTCACCATTCAAAGAGGGGCAATGGGCTCCCGGTCTGGCAAAAAGAAAAACCTTTTTTTTTAACAGCCTGCAACGAGTGTGACAATTCCCAGCTTACTACGTGTATTGAGAATACGATCTATCATATTGACTATAATGCTTAACACACTCGAGTGTATCGAGAGGCACTCTTGACGTTGTAAGGACAGACAGAAGCGGTAGCTACTCCGCGGGATATATTAGATAGATAGGTTGTTCCTTGGCTGGTAGATGCGGTTGGCAGTTATACTCTATATATATATATATATACATACACATAGATACCGTAAGTATGGGACGGTTACGCGTCGTGCAGTGGCCGGACTTTCAAGCCTGGTTGCTCATTGTTAACCAAGAAGTAGCTGAGACGGGGTGTGAGCGAGCGAATGAGTAAAAGAGAGAAGAGAGCAGGAGAGTGAAGAAGATAGGTAGGAAACGAGAGCTCAGTAGTCAGAGGATGATGATGAGAAGGAGTACGAGGATGAGTTGGAGGTGATCGTGGAAGAGGAGGCATTGTTCGCTCCTCGTCCGAGGCGAACCCTCCCGCTGTGTAAGTTATTTGCCACGATCCTCCTTCATGATTTTTACTCTAATTTGTAGCGACAGGGATGGAGCACGCGAACCGCATTCCTCCTCTCTTGGGGCCCCGGGGCCCCCGTTCAGTGCGTCCTTTTGGAAATAGCGCCCCGGGGAGCACAATGGCCCTATGATTTCGGTAGCGGTGTTTTTTGTGAGCACAATAAGCCTGCCATGGTTAACTTTGATCGATGGTTAAACTTAGCTGAGTAAGCCTCCATTTAATTAATTCTTTAATTACTTTCTGGTACCTATCCGCGTACGATTTCAGATCTCTGATACGGATATATGCCATACGGTAGCAACGTTGATTAGATGCTGCTCTTGAGATTCGACATTAGGGAACTTTATGACCGTGTATCGCGCCGGAATTCCCATACGCTTTGGTCATCCTGACACCGTGCGTATACTATCTCTTTCCCTCTCCCTCTTATGCTCTCGTTGCGTATATACGCATGGAATGACTTCAGTTGCCTCTCTTTCAAGTATACTGCCAATTGTTAGTGTACTTACCTTCCTACCCAACTACCGACTATCAACCCACGTACCACTGAGTAGGTACGTACTATCTACTGTGCGCGTCACTTACGCCACGCCTCGTGTTTTCAACGAGTACGGCGCTATGATTCTTCGTCGACACCCTGACTTGTCCTGCCTCTACGCCTCTACGCCTCTGAGACTCTCGTAGCCTCTCATGTCCCTCTCTCGTACTCTCTCACTCGCTCTCACTGGTAGCTGCCACATTCTACGCGACCCTCGTTCTCGGTACGGGTATGCCTAAGTAACCATAAGGAGTGCGCCGGTGTCGAACGGGCAAGACTGGGCAAGACATTAGATACAAGACTTAGCTAGGTATCGCTACGCCTGCGGTTGAGGCCGTTTCACACGAAACTTCCGTAAGCATAACAACGTAAGGTGTAGACCAATAAGCGTGCGTCTCTAAGCCCACAAAATATTATGGCCGTCCGCTCATTGGTCTTACACCTAACCTCGCGTCTACGCAAGTTTTGTGTTAAATGGTCTTCGGCCATGATAACTTGTGCCTTCCACTGGAATCGTAAAGCAGAAGGTTAAGGAGGGCGAAAGAAGATACGTTTCTCTTTGTTCTATCACAAACATTTAGTTTGTGCTATATCGTTTGAATTTGGTATACATGAATGAGTTTGGAAAAACACGAACTTTTTATCCGATTAGATTAAATAGAAATTGTCTTGACGTTAATGGTTTTCGTAAGCGAAAAGTTCTGCTTTAGACTTTTATCCAGTCATATTATTTATTTGTCTCGCTTTTATACTCTCAAATGCTTATACGTTGGTCTTTCTTGCACTTATAGGTGGTATACGGGTGCTCGCGAAATCTAAGGCCCTACGGCTTCGATCCGTCCTCTCACATGACTGGGTGTACTTTACATGACATCTTACGCAATACGGCTAAGCTTGAACGGTAGGTAACGATCTTGTCATATAATGTTCTCCATAGGCCGCTACAACATGCATCTTATGAGCTAGATGAGGGTGCACTTTAGTTAGACCTTCGCTATAGGCTTGAGGTAGACACCACGTCGGCATAGAAGTTCATAAGGGTTCGCATGTGTTCGGGTATATGGAACAAAAAGACTTCATCAAAGAAAAAATAATGTATAACAAGGTGGCAATGTCAGAAAATTTGTAAGGGCAAGTGTTAACATCGCTCGTACAGCATAGCGATAATCGAGGCTCAGGTTACCGTCGGTTCGGCAAGTTCGAATTTCCGTGCTCGGTTCGACGACCTTACCTGTACGTACTCTCTTGGCTGGAGATACTGAATTCCTGCAGCCCCGAGGCAATACGTACGAAAATACTCAGGTACCAGAAAGTCTAGATGAACATTTTAAGCGTGTTCACCGTAGGAGATGGCGTGCCAGGTTGACAGGGTGCTTCTTTGAGACTGATTCTGAACCCATGCAGCACCCATATAGGGAGAGTGAATGCTAATATTCATATATGCTGACTATCTCACCCTAGCTGAGATAGAATCAGACAGTTTTAATAATTTCGATATTTACTCTACTGAATGAACAGACACGAACCCATCCGCACTGGCAACTATAAGGTCGATGTTGGACACGCGCTGAAATCTAGAAGACGAAGAAGAGCAAAGTTAGAGAGACGTAGAATAGGTTGTAAAACCTAAAAGAATGGGAAAAGGATAAAGCTACTCCCTGAGAAGACTCCGAACTCCATTGGACGTCTTCAAGATGAATCTTTCGGATGATCCAGGCAGTATGGAGCGATCGCATGCACGCTGACGGAATCGTCGGGGCTTGAGAAGAAGAAGTAGAAGCCGCCGATGCCGATGCTGATGCTGATGCCTCCTGCTTGCTTGCGTGCTAGCTCGCATTGCCAAGTAATTTCTTGCACGCAATTGCCCGCTACTGGAATTGCCTGGTGGGCGACCTCTGCCTCACTCTTTTAATTTTTAAATCTAAAACGTACATGCGCGTGTGCAAGCACACACGAGTACTAACCGCGACTATTTCGTGGCATGTCTTTCGATATACGTTAAACCTATACCTTACCAATGTATTCACGTGTACGTAAACCCAAAAAGCCACAGTCCAAATCCCGTGGTCAACACTGACATTACCATCGTAAGGGAACCGCTCTCGTTTGTGGATTGATACGAGCCGCTTACACGTGACTCCACCGTATGTATTTTGCCAACTCGTGATTACAGAGAAATCGAATCCTTTGAAACACGCGATGAATTTTTAGGGAGCTTCGTGAATTTCCCTCGTTTTCATTTGAAAGATTCAATTAGATTGTCAATTATTCATTAGTTTTCCATCGTGCAGGTTTCACACTAAGTTAACCAATCCCATGTAAAGTGCAATGAAGATAAAACGACGCAATTGTTTAATTACATTTTTCCTGTGCCTGTTAAACTGTGATGTAAAATTTAGTCTGCTACGCGTATACATATATGATAATATTCTTATACCAGTTCCATTGAAAGTTCTTCGGTATCCTATGGTGCATGTTAATACTCGAGTTGTTTACGGGTAAATGGAGTCTACTGACGGGGAAGAGCCGGACGTCTGTCTTGGTGTCTCGCTTCTGCTTGATAAAAGTGAACCTGGAGACGGTGCGCTTTTGAATCTATCGATTATTCACCTGAGCGGGTCCCTTGACAAAGAAAGTTAGGTTAGGGTGAGATAGGTTTCGGATGTCGGATAAACGGGATACGTCGCGTTGTCGGCAGTGTACGTCAGGTTGGTGATGACACATTTGACTGAAAGATGAGTCCCGCATGATCTGTACGTCAAAACGCTGTTGACATTATCTACCTTGCCCCGTAGGAAAATTCATCAAGCGCTTCTATTGAGAAATACTACGTGTCTCGTGACTGTATCCTCGGTCAGGAACACGATGGTAAGGTCGTTAGGTTATCTGCGGATTACGCTAGCGTGTACGCGACGGACTGGTTATTTTAGCGCCTGTCAGGTGGCGCCAGGTTCTCGTACTTCAAATATCCCTGTACGATTGTTGGTATTTCGTATCTTCCCGCTAACGATAATACCAATTGTTCGTGCCATTTAAGTAAATTTTAATAATTTATAATACTTATTACCAACAATCAGAAGTATGTACTTATCGTTATTTCCTTATAAAAAAAATGCGTAGTCAGATTTTTGAATGATATTTTATGAATTCGTCTTGTACCCAGTCCAATTCTCAGATAATTTAATTACAAAATTAATTAACTCTGATAAATTTTAATAGAAATTTATACGAATTTTATTCGGTGACAGAACGACCTTTTATCCATTTTCTTGTAAATAAAAAAAATCCACTCCTGACAATTATCACGAACATTATAGAATTCCAGCTGATAATTTAACGCTCAACCATTGGAGGAACTTATTGTTAGTGTCAAAAGGTCATCGCTTGAAGAAGCGACGTAAAGGGAGTTACAGCGTTCAGTACAATTTAGAATGCATTGGTCCAATGTTGTGCTACTGTTGTCGCTGCTAAATGCAGTTTACGCCACGGCCTGGTCCTTTCGTGATCTAATAAGTACATTAGCAAATCTCGTCTCGGATGAACCCGATGCGGAACGACTGAAGATGTACGAAAGTGATGATAATACAACTGTATCGAGTGGTTCAATATTAAAAATACCTCCCCGAAGAAAATCAAGAATGTGTAAACCTGGACAGCAACCAGATGGTCGAGGAAGGTGCAGGGTTGTCTGGTGAATCCGAGAAAAAGGTACGTCCTACGTAATTATCCCGATTAAAATACACATTCAATACTACGTCCTATATCTTTAATTATAATTAGATCCTTTGTATTTGGCATCTCACAATACATATCATTGACACGCGCTTGTCGAAATTCTCCAAAATTTCAATAACACCAACAGCCCAAGTACTCACTATCGCCGTCGGAACATCTAGTACTATTTAGTAAATTCCAGCATTCGATTCAACGCGTGGGGACTATCGTGAGATAAGAAATCAGTTAAAAAATGTATTTCAGTCGGCAAGTGAGTAATGTAGTAAGATTGTGGGTGTATAGGGCAGAAAAGGGCGTTCACGTTGACCGGTAGAAGATCCGATAGGTAGCTATACAAGAGTATTCACAGAGGGAGCTAAAGAGACAAGAAAACTTGGCGTTAATTGCGGCGTTCCTGGTCGAGGCGACTCCAGAGAACGAGAGAACTTGTGCGATTAACGAGCTCTCTGGCTGGTCAGACTGGCCAGACTTCGACCTTGTCTCTGCTGGCTGCTTACGTAGTAGTGGCAAGAGTAAGCAGGGGTATACGGGATTAGTTTAACGTGGCTGCCAGAGTCAGTCCTATTAGCGCTATAGTAACATCACCATGCGACTCGATTTGTTTGTGGCGCTGGCGATGACGCTGCTCTGTCTTATCTCTCCGACGAT
The DNA here is from genome assembly GCA_030142375.1 of Calameuta pallipes. Lineage (NCBI taxonomy): Eukaryota > Metazoa > Arthropoda > Insecta > Hymenoptera > Cephidae > Calameuta > Calameuta pallipes. The sequence goes on along the minus strand of JARQSW010000489.1, from coordinate 60,881 downwards.
ACGACCGGTCGACGGTAGGCCACAGCAGCCACACCAAAGTCAGCAGGAAGAACAATTCATACCTTTTAACAAGTTGGTCAACAAGGGCTCTATCATCAGTGTGCCTATACGATGTCCAGAGCGGACTTTTAACATAAGAGGCCGTTGCCGTACGATTTTTTAGGTAAGATTTTGAATATAATTTTTTTTTTTTTTTACTGAACAATGATATTGAAGATGCGACGCAGCTAAATATTTTAATAGAAACCAACGTGGTGTGCAGGAAGCTCGAGATAAAGGTATTGTCGTCACGTTAGAATTCTTTTTTCGATTTTATTTCTTTGAGGGATTCTCTTTTGTCTGTGCTATACGTGCATAATATGAGACGGCTCAGTGCGGCGCATAATATTTTTTCGGCTCGACCGGTTTTCTGGCATTTATACCAGGGAAGCATACGTAACGGATTTAAGGTATTAATACAGTTTATCTTTGGAATGATTTTACTTTCTAAAGATTTGAAGTAAAGGAGCCTAGGAATATGAAGCGTGGATATTTTTATTGAAATGACAAACAAATCATCTTTGCCATCTACTGTGAATAATTATAATATTAGAATATTAGTTTCAATCAGAATTTTTTTCTGATACTCAAATATTGTTTCGTTATTTTACATCTGAATCGACCAATATCGAGCACGTGTCAACTGTAATTTTTGTATCTTTGAAGATACTTAATTATTTAAGGTGGTTTGATTAGCATCATAATAATAGCATACTTATTTCGGTGATTAACTTGTATATCGATCATTACTCAAATGTTTCTTACGTAAGGTGTTATTTTTGAGACAGGCTGAAGGATAGAAATTCATCGTTAAAACAATATTTATATCACGTGCTGTTTAAATAATAACGTAAAAAATTTATTGAAAAATTACAAGATTTTTAATTAAAAAATCATCATAGTTATGGTCTACGTAAATAATAATATATACTAATGCAATTATGCCTAATATCATTTCGTATATATCGAAAAATAATTGGTAAATAAATTTGCAATTTTGCACGCGTGATTATTAAGCACATGCCAAGATCATATATGAAATTCAGATCTGTGTCTTCAAAGTACCCTCATGGTCGAACTATCTTAATCGGTTTTCATTGTAAATGATATTTGCAAGTATTACAAGTAATACTGATATTAAGGTGGTGTTGTTTGAAAGCGTTTTTTTTTACCTTCTTAAGGTCGACTGAAAATAATAATTATAATAATAATAGGAAATCACGAGTTAAACAGGCAGTACCAAAATTCCAAGATTTTTGAGTAAAAAATAAGTGTGCGAAAATAGAAGATTGACCTCAACGGTCGAACCAAAAATCATGACATTCTAGCGCACGAAAATGGAGATAATGAATTTTAAAGTTATTCATTCTTATAAGAAAAACGTATCTATATAGTGGAAATTGACACTTTCAAACTTTTTATATCTCAGAAGTTACACGGCAAATCGCGTTAAAAATTTGCGTAGTCGAGGATTTAGTTAGTCTAATATATAAAGAGTCGAAAATTTTATCTTGGATCGAATGTTATCACAGGACTACTTTAGGTTATACGTATAGCCAGTCATATGGTTAATTCATACCTTTCTTGCACAAGTGCCATAGTGTTCTAAAAGCACGCAGTAAAAAATTCTCAAGAGTACGCACGTCGTGCCCTTGGGAAATAGTATCTCAACTTCTACGCGTTTTCCCGTCCATTTCTTTTTTGGATTTTCAGACAGTCAAAGTGAGTAATTGCAAACGAAAATCGAATGAAAAAAGCTTTTCTCTATAACTTGGAGCAAAATTGGATTCAGTGTATACACTGTACCAATATAAGCATTAGATCGAATCTTGGTTATTTTTTCTTTTTTTCGAAACGTCAAAAACTACGTATCAATAATTACACAGATTATTTTAAGGTTTGGAAAACACGTAAATTATTATGTTCGCAGATAACAAAATTTTTAATAAATTATCTACAATTTTTAACTGTTCAAGTCACATCCTGTTTTTCGTGTCTTTTAATCTGCGAATTCCTAAGAAAAATTATACGACCAAGTGCAAGAACGCAAATGTTCATCGTGTAAAATTCTTAAAATTATAAACAAAGGTATTTAGATTGCTTTTTAAATTGGCACAATTTTTTTTCTGTACATATACCATAACTTTGACACGATCATGTCAATCAATAGAAAACTGTTACACCTGAAAGTAAAACCAAATAATATATTAGGTGGAGAACTTTTGGGCCACTGTACCCTGATGCATTTAGTGCCATTGAAAGTGTAAGGATTCGGCCAAGATTGAGCTAGAAATCAGCACAGGCTAGTTCTCTATGCATACGTGTACAAAAAATCCTGTGGACGTGCTGAAAATCTCCGAATTTACGATCACCCTATATGTATACATACATCCCAAGACCATACACTCGGAGGTTTCTCACGACGTCTAACGTCGACCCTTTCCTGCGAGGGTAGGTTTTGCGACGGATATTGCACGGCTATCCGTCATCTTGAGGGACGGCCGCCAATCGTCCGGAGTCCTGGCTAAACGGCATCAGAACTCCTTTTGCTGAAAGATCCCTGCAGAAAAGTATGGAACGGATTTCCACGTGTATATATTCCCAATTCCTTACCCGGCTCATATATTGATGAAACTCAACGCGAATTCTTGAGGGATCATGGATTAGCACAGTACAGCACATCACGGACGTGCATCTCGTGCAATAATAAATACATATATTTTTCGTATAATCGCTATCATTGGCAACTCTGCTCTCATTATTTAATACAATACCGTCCTATCGAATTAATTATAATTTTTGTTTCAGACATCAAACGTAGACAACGGATCGATCTTAATTATCGGAACGCCTAATAATATCCTCTCCCGCTCTTCGACAATTAACGTACTTCATTGACAGCGACAACTTTCGTCAGGTGATAAATTTCGTCGCAAGGATATATACCCTGCATCGAGGATAATAAAGATGTTAATAAAAATTTAATTAATTGTCATTATAATATAAGTAACTAATTGTATACGTATATATAATTGTAGGCTTATAACATATAAAGCGTGCTGTCGATATCTCTTCACGCTTGGACTTCTCTCAAGGGACTGTCTCTCGACTTTTCTTTTTCTTCGTCTTCTCATTGTTTGTATTCAATCTAGAAGTCAATATAATAACGCGAATGCGATTTGATCGTGCGTAGACCGTAGAAGGAGAAAGAGAGAGAAAGAGAGAGAAAGAGAGAGAACAGTGTTCTATGGACGTGCAGTCTTATCGATCTTCTCCACGGCGACACATTCTTCTCCGGTACGCGTGCCTCTATAGGCGTATATACTTATTTAGTCGCGGCAGGTTCTCTCCAAGGGAAACATTTAAAGAGACTTGGACACGTTTGCCCATTTTTATATGTTGCCGCTAAGGGAGAAGGAAAAAAAAAAACAAAAGCGAAGACCGTTCCATCCGGGAATACTTTGTTTGTACCGTCGTACGAAAAAGTCTATGTAGCAAGGTTGTAAATTTCTGTATACGTATTTCATTGTGCAATCAAAAACTTTGATCCTTAATTTTGTGATAACATTTTGCGAATTGTTAGAATCGAGCAAATTGGCTAACACTGTATCAATAGCCATAGGTCAAGCTATGTGATGTACGCTGCGAGTGTTTAATTAGTGCCCGAATTCAAACCACTATTTACGTAGTCACTTGCGGCTACGGTGATCTACTTACGGTGTCATCTATTCGGCTGTCAAGACACTATTGATGCTCAGTTACGTTCTGATCGTCAAGGCGAAATTTACAAGCGTTAAAAAATATTTAATCACAGTGTATAACGGCATGACGCCTTTACGTATTTTGACAACTTTTCTCACTCTTCTTGCCATTTTCTCCGTGGCATTGCTGGAGCCATTAACGTTTCCGGAATGCAATGGAAAACCGTACGGTTACTTAAGATGCCCTGATGGTTATAGAAGAATTCGAAATGGTCGTTGCAGGAAGATCCTGGGCGTGTAGAATTTTTCGAAGGTAACAAGTAACACGGTAAAGTAGAGCTGAGTATTTCCATAACGGTTCCAGTCATTGAATTAATTTACGTGGAAAATCACTTTTAATTTCCTTTGATAAACGGAGCGCGGCAATGCTCGTCTCTTTCTCTGTATAAATAATGGAAACTCGTATTTGAAACACGATGACCGATCTTTTAGCCGGAAGTTCTCATAGTCATCTTCATTTCTAGAACCGAGCGTTGACCTACGAACACGATATTGGGTCAAGTAGTGTAATGCGGACACGCGCACTATGCTCACATCAGGATCGTCTGCGTAGAGGGTGTACCAATTGAACTTTTTCTTTTTAATTATCTTGCCTGCTTTGTAAAGTCGACCGTTTGATGTCGGACCGGTAATTAATTGCAAGAATAAAGGAAGAATATTCGAGCAAACGAAGGGAACGGTTTCTTCATTCTCTTATGCCTTACTTTCTTTCCTTTTTTTTATCCACTCTCATCGTCATCCTCGTCTTTGTTTCTATTTTTCCTTGTCATTTCTACTGTCTCACTTTCCTAAATTATTCTCGTCGTATCGGACTTTTCGCTTCCGGCGGAAGTCGCTAATAACGGGTCGTGGACTTCAGAGTGTGTAGGTAGTTGCACCACAGCTGTATCGTGATAAAATATTAGATAATAATTGTGACATAGTTTTACGCTATTCAACATACGTATATCTCTTATAGAAACATATTTCAATTGTCTAATTTCTTCAGTAGTAGAATTCTGACGTGGGATTTATTTAACTTTGCGGGGCCATGTTATTCTGACTTAGAGTATAGAAGAGGCCCTTCGATCTGCATCTGAACTCACAGGTAATTATAGATTTTTTGACTATACGAACGACCATCGTTATAGGTTAGGTCGACATACCGGATATCTCATCTCAAGTAGGACACCCGAAGTTGCCGCGCTCGAGGGTGAGTTTATTCCTTCGTTTTCGCCCGAAAGTCTAGTGATATCCATTATCGAACAAATATTTTGAAAATTTCAACATTCGTCGCGAAAATAGAGAATAACACCAAAATCTAAGACTCGGTTGTGGAAAATAATAAAATTTACCAAACGATTGATTCTTCTGTATGCTAAGTGGTAAGATTATTGATAAGTTTTGTCTAATTAATCAATACATTACTTGTACGTTAATGGCTTTTAATCATGGTAACCTATAACCTATCGATGCTCTTCGTTTTCCTTTTTCAGACAATCAAATTTTGTTTTACAGTACTGTAGCGTGTGAGGAGTTCAAGTATGACGTCTCCATGTAATTTCATGTCACGAAGTACATGGAATTCAGCCTCAGAATATTTAACTAACCTAACCTAGTACGAGCATCCCCCGAATTATGAAGAAGGACCGAATCCTAAAATGAACTGACATAGAAAAACAGAAATATATCTCCCTTTATTTTGGTTCCCAGTATGTCCACGTCAGTTTGAAAAATAATCAATAGCAACATTTACTTACATTGTATTCCTTCGGTTATTTTATTTCGGTAATGTCACTACTGATCGCAAAAGTGCATATTGGTTATATTACTATGTTACACTCATGTGATTATTGATTCCTTCTATGTACACTACCAAGCACTATTTCATTTCAATAGTTGTTTTCTGTGAGATCCAAAATTATCTTATGACGAGCCACAGTTATAATCGGAAAACCATGTTATTATATTCAGGAATAAAACTTACATTTGATATGTTTGTAATACAGATAGTGAAATGTCGACTAATATTAGTCAGTTTTCAACGCAGCCATAGCAGTTTGATTAATACTTAACACTGCTCCTAAAAAATGGTCTTTACTAATTACTTTTCTTCCAACACCCCCAGTACTCTCTGTAAAATGAGCCCAAAGAAAAAAAAGATTCGTTAATCTTCGTAAGCAAAACACGTGTTTCATCAAAACTAATAAACCGTTATATATTCATATGATCAAGTGTAAAATCAAAATGCATCAATCGTATCCCAACAGTCTAAGTATCCGAAAGTATTTGAGAGTGAAATAGATAACCGTAGTACGACATAACGAGGTCTGTCGTTGATCTCTGATTCTTATGTATTTTTATACAGGCTGGTTCACACGCAGGAACACAGACGTGTAGTCTCGACTTACCATCACGGGTATGCAAGTAGTATACGTCGAATAATAGCCAAGAGGAGAATAAGAGGCAAGAGTCTAGTCTGGGAAGTGAAGTGGCCTGTATGTACGCGTAATACATAGTACACATATATAATCAAGGAGCATAAGGATACTAGTAAAAGAGTAGTCGAATGCATTCTTGCGAAGCAACTCTTTTCGCCTGCAATAGAATTAGATAGACATAGGTCAAATAGACTTTGGGGTCTAAGCTAAAAATCCATGACCGGGTACGCTTAGGATGCCGCTTTGAAAATCGATAACGCACCGTATACCTGTAGCTATGCCTGTGCCGAGTAGCTCAGTGGGCAGCTGCTTACATGATCATGGATTGAAGTAAAATAAATGGCACCAAGTCTCGCGCAAGTACTGCCACGTGCTCTGTGCTGTGAAGATGCACGAAGGTATTGCCAACGCATTCCGAAATTTCAGATGGGTGAGAAGACACTTTGGAGAATCCACGTGCCCTTGCTTATGAATAGAATTATGTCTAAAGGAGAGTATCGCTTAAGATTCATAAGTATTATTTATGAATACAATTATGTCTAAAGGAAAGTATCGCTTAAGATGCGTAAGTATTATTTCAAAATTAAATAAAAATTCAAAATATGTATAAAAAAGTGCCACAGTAAGGATACTGTTCCATGGCGTTCGAAAAGCTAAATCGGAAAGGCGGATTGGTGGGGACGAACAATCAGGATCGTTCCACTTCAAGTTTTAATCCCCCAGTTCTCCATGGAGCAAATTTTATCTTTACGAGAAGCTAATTCTCAAAAATGAATATGATTTAGGATAATTAGTATTGTAGAAAATAACTGAACGATAAATAATTTTTTAGATTTTATATAATTTTGAATTAAACTTTGGAAAGTATATCAAATTCATGTAGAAAATGAGGTTAGAATTTCGTTTCGTTTCTCTTAAAATATGCTCCATGAGAACCGGGGTATAAAAATTCGGTATGGTTCTGATTGGTCGCCGTCCCCAACCATTCAGTCTTTTCTTCCTTCCTTCCTTATGGCTGTATCTCCAATGAAAGACGACACTTATCAGTAACTGGTCCTATATAATCAGGATTGGAAGTTCACGCTAGATGGCGATGTACCTTGCGGGACGGGCCTTATATCTAATTGAGCGTAAGAATCTACAGAGTTTATACTCCAAATCAGAACAGTGCTGGGCTAAATCCGTATAAATACTTACTTAGATTTTCTTATGAAAATACTCGAAACCTTTCGGTCCTGAATTCGTTACCTAACCACTGGGTTATGGTCGCTCCATTCCCTCTTTTCGATTCTGTTTTCCGAGCGCCGTGGAAATCTGATGTCTCTGACAGATGTGCGGCGAAAGTGCCTCGTAATTGCAGGGAAGGTCCGGCAGAGTGCGGCTGGGACGCAGTGCTTTTTATAACAGGTACGCGAGAGAATCCAGAATTGAAAAGCTTTGCCGCATGATGTAATCAAATGGTGAACCTTCTGTAAGACGTCCGTTCTGCCGCCATTCTACCAATCTATTTTGATATCGTCATTCCCACCAGAACCTGCTGTAGAATTTTAGTCCGAGGCCGTAATTCGTCATTTGTAATATTAAATCACATAGAAAGAGAACAAATTTTTGAAAAAAAAAAATACGTCCAAAATCGTTTCTAGTATCTACCAATAGTATCTGTGATCCTCACGCAAAATAACTACTAAGCACTATTATGTCCTAGTACTTATATTTCCTGAGGGTATAGTAAGTAATTTATGTCGATATAAAAGGTATGATAATGCCATGAAAAAAGCACAACTATTGCAATGTTAATAATAACATATACTTATAAATTACATGAAAAGACGTGATTTAAACAAATTATTAGTAATAGCACGTTCAACTAAAAAAACAAGTATACCATATGACACAGTCAATTCGGCGCAAAAGTTTACTTGCTATTACAAAAAATCAAACATAACTGTTATAGTTATTTCAACAATAAGTTTTGTAAAATATTATAAGAGCTCATACATTTTTTTGATTTAGCATATTTTTACGCAAAATATTTTTAGTGTAAATTCGTTTATGTATAAATACGTGTAAACATTTATAACGAACGCTCATACAGCTTGCATCTTCAGTAAGAAATCATGAGTGTTGAAATTCGAATTTTGGCATGAAACATTATATCTATACGTATATACTCACTAATCGAAGGACAACCCTTTATTTTCCCAAAAACTATCTAGGACCTAGAGACTAGACCACCTTCGGCTCTTGCGTGCTCCTGAACCTTCGACTCGAGGTTGATTCCCGGGTCGAAGGTTATTTCCACAAGGGGAGATTTTGCCACGGATATTGCACGGCTATCCGTCATCCTGAAGGACGGGCAGCGATCCATGAGAAACGAACTCATCGGTGCCAAAAGACCCTCGTGAAAATTCGATCGTCCGCAGGAATAAAGTAACGATCTAGAAATCACTGAGCTCATGCTTATGTCTATAATAGAGCGCAGCTGAAAATACGTATAAATTGATCTCGTATTTTTATTATCTTTTTTCCTCCTTATATACAATAAGCTATTTGGATTTATACAGGAGCGAAAGAGAAATCGATAAGAATGACATTAACAAAAATGACGAATACGCTGTTATGCCTGCAATGCTGTATACTGAATCTGATTATGAAAATGTGTCACAGCATAAAATTGAATTTTACTGCCCAACGTCCTTTCTGTAATCACCGACAATTGCAATCCTTACGACACGTTATAAGAAAACAAAAGTAATGGACGATCCCAGTATTGACTGCATGCATACGCATATTCAATATCTAAGCATATATTACTGTGCACGTACGTTCTATCCGCGGCACCAATTTTGCTGGACTTTCTTTGTACGTACACTAAAATACATGCTATGATGCGTAATCCGCGTACGTACGCACGTAACAAATAAAATGAAATGAAGATGGTCTTATTTCGTTTCATCAGGCAATATTTCTGCTGACAACATTCATATGTAAATCATGAATACGATTATGGGTCATGCGTGGAGTGATTCAAGACTGTACAAACTACGTGCAGTGTTACGTCTATCCTTATATACAGTAAATATTTTTCTAATATCATATGTACAGATATAGACTGTAATCTGTACCTGCTGTTACAATAATATACACATATAATAAAGCCTGTAAGATGTACGAAACTTTATGTACATAATGTACAAACTTTTACGACACGTTCTATTTATCGAAAAGCTTCGACCCAAGTCTCACAGACGCAAAGCAGCTTGATGTGACGAAATCTAAATTATAATGGACCGAAACCATAAATCTGCCAAGATGGAAGATCGGTTCTACAAAGTAATCGGAACCAGATGAAAAACCGCGCTAGGAATTACGCATTTATGAGGAGTTAGCGTGAATCACTTTAGAGAATAGTTACTTCGTTCCTAGTTAGGAATCGCTAGCTAACTGTGTAACCTAGCTATACGTTGACCGTCTAAAGAAAATATGAAGAGTATAATCTATTACGTCCTCGTTACTTATCATTGTGATAATCCGTGCGCTGATGATATTTACATCGGTGGTGAATCCGTGACCTTTGGCCTTTTCAGAACTTATAAAAAAGCTGTACGGTGACCCTTCCTGTCCTGGATACTAAAGACGCATGGCGAACTGAGTTTGTAGGAAAACTGCTGGAAATACAGAAGCTCTTGGGGATATATCTATCCTTGGAGAACGTAACTACTGGAAAATAATCTTCTCACCATTAAGTGACTATTTATAGAAAATTCGCGTACTACTACGAAGTATACCATATACCACGTGTTCATAACATGATCATCATTGGCATGAGTACCATATGTACAATAGCGATAACTAGTGTGAGGAAGGCTCTTATCATTCATTTAAAAAAATGTCAAGTCTAGTGTTGTGCAGACCAAGTGAAATATAATTTTGAAAAGATATAGTCACATTTGTTTTACCATGTATATTATGGATATATTATATTTCTTGTATTATTGTATTCCAGTAATGTGATTACTTCTCTATGCAGTATACACTATTAGGCAATCCTAAATTATAGTAATGACATCAATAAGCACTATTACGTTATAGTAGTTGTTTCACGTCAAAGCAGCGAATACCTCTAGACTTTCAATAGTTAAAGTAATTATTTAATACCGTAGTTTCTGTAGGTGCATACTGAAGACACATTATATATTTATACGGACCAAATGGATCCATCTAAAAGACAACCTGTGTTTCAAAAAACATCTCAAAGACGACTTTTAAACTATATATGTATATTTTCTGGAAATGATGTCTCCGTTAATCTTAACGTACAGTCGAGTTACTAACTCACCTTTTTTTTACTTGTTGTTCCTTCAATTTACATAAAACTCCTCGCTTAGTACCGAATGTCGTTTGACGTAGATTCCCAATTAATAGTAATAAATGATACATTTTCAAGATAGATTGGCACTTTACAGAATTTCATTTAATACTTCGTACTCAAATATCCAATATACTTATCCCGCCCTTTAAATCTGTCACTTCGAAAACTTTCAAAGACTATATAACAAGTATCGAGGTTATAGATAAGGCGATGTAGTCTTTTGCCAAAACGAGAGTTGATAACAGCCTTTTAATAGCTTCCGGGAGTCTTCGTCCCGCGTCGTGTTCTGGGACAATAAGATTTTGATAATTATTAATCGTTGCAAACCACACTATCTATTATGGTGATATCGATAAATACCGTGTACAGAACTAATGACATAGGTTTGATATGCTGTAAAAACAGAATGCTAATATTAATCGGAGCATGGAAGGAAAATACATAAGGAAAAAATGACGCAATATGTATACAGTACTAAGAGATATTCGACATCGCTGGCCTTTAAACCCATTACTTGAGATACGTAGGCTGGAAAAAGTTTTCAAATATTTATGTAGTCTAAACGCGTCGTTAATGAGTCTCAGTTACGTTCGGCTAATTAGCAGCTTACGAAATGGATGAAAAAAAATTTTCAAATTTTTCGCCATTAAAATTTTTTCATTGGAATTGATCATTATTAATTATCATGAAGCATTTATTATTTTCAATTTCTTTAATACTGCTGGGTATTCTACTATCCGATGCCACGGATGCGACTAAGAATGGACCGGAATGTCTGTCTACATTAGTATCGGTACGCGGTTAACCTCGTCGGAAATATCCTTAAAATCCATTCGAATGGAAGAGAGAAGACAAAAGAAAACAATGGAATACAAGTCGTACTTGATATCAGCCTTTATCAAAAAATGGATATCAACCAGGTGAAAGATTGGTTAAAGGACGCTGTAGGGTAATTCTGGGTAAAAATGAGTTATATTTTAGTAGTCAATATAAGCTTACGTGCACTGTGGCATACGTGTTTGTCCCTTTTGAATGTCACAAGTAATAATAATATTTGATATTGAAGTCCTGGGTAGAAATTGTCGACTGAGCCTGATTTGGCGCTGGCGTATTTGTTGAGTTTCAAACTAGACGATAGTTAGGAAATGGTCTAGGCCCAGATTAGCTTGTAGGACACCCAATCACAATATTGAGTCTCGACTCATTGCGATTTGCACTTGCCAGATATGAAAAAAAATTCAAGTTGTGGGACTTACAATTACACTATAAAGTAGTAATAAATTTAAAAGTAAAAAAATAAAAATCTATTAACCGAATCAAAAAGTTACATAGACTCTATATTGGGGTCTATTGGACCCCTCGACTACTTTAAATCTGTAACCTTCAAGGTTCAAGGAGTTACTAAACGCGAATTTTTTCCTTTACTATAGGAGAGACCTTAAAGAAAATATAAATTGCTATACCAGTCCATTTCTAAGCACAGAACAAATTTTACAGTGAAAACTCAACGACGTGGGGTCTGGTAGACCCCCGTGTGCATTCCGATGGTTAAATCGTTCCGCTCGGTCACAAATGTTTACCTCGAGTTCTCTTGCGCGGTGATGGTCCCTATATAATTTTTTAGGGTTTTCCGTGACCTATTTTCGTCTTTGTCTAGATTCCCGGGATGCTCTCGTCTCAGAAGTTCCGATTTTCCTGTTTTCCGGGAGGCCCGATTATGGTAGCCAAAACAACTAATACAATTAAAAACACAAATTAAGGGTTTCTGATTCTACTAATATCATTCCATCACTTTTCTACAAGAGCCGATAGACAAATGGGACAACCGCGAACGATCTATCGCCGGTACTGGCGACACACGGTGGGGGCAGCACCAGGTTGTTGTTGCCAAATATTTTCCTCAGAGCGCAAATATAAATCACTACAGTTCCCATATAATTACACTGTTTCTTATACATAACGATAGAACTGACAATAGGTACGGGTGCCAAATAATGTCAATTTTCCAAAAATTTCAAGTGTGCTTGACTTTACTTTTTTCAGTCAAGTGGCACGCGTACCAACGTTTCGTGAGTCGGATAATAAGGAACGAAGAATAAAGTATAAAGAGCAATGAGAGCCTCGAAGAATTCCTTCTTGATTGACTCGCATTCCTATTCTATATGTTAGGGAAAATGGCCTTTACTAATTACTTTTCTTCCAACACCCCCAGTACTCTTTGTAAAATGAGCCCAAAGAAAAAAAATTCATTACTCTTCGTAAGCAAAACACGTGTTTCATCAAAACTAATAAACCGTTATATATTCATATGATCAAGTGTAAAATCAAAATGCATCAATCGTATCCCAACAGTCTAAGTATCCGAAAGTATTTGAGAGTGAAATAGATAACCGTAGTACGACATAACGAGGTCTGTCGTTGATCTCTGATTCTTATGTATTTTTATACAGGCTGGTTCACACGCAGGAACACAGACGTGTAGTCTCGACTTACCATCACGGGTATGCAAGTAGTATACGTCGAATAATAGCCAAGAGGAGAATAAGAGGCAAGAGTCTAGTCTGGGAAGTGAAGTGGCCTGTATGTACGCGTAATACATAGTACACATATATAATCAAGGAGCATAAGGATACTAGTAAAAGAGTAGTCGAATGCATTCTTGCGAAGCAACTCTTTTCGCCTGCAATAGAATTAGATAGACATAGGTCAAATAGACTTTGGGGTCTAAGCTAAAAATCCATGACCGGGTACGCTTAGGATGCCGCTTTGAAAATCGATAACGCACCGTATACCTGTAGCTATGCCTGTGCCGAGTAGCTCAGTGGGCAACTGCTAGCATGATCATCCTGTGGAAACATTAACATTCTCAGGACGGTAAAGGGGGGTAAGAAAAAAAAGCTAAAAACATCATCAGCAGGTACGATCGATCCTATCAGTGGTTGGATCGGGCCGCGAATCAATCCTGATCTCGTGGTTGCTGGTTATATTCGTTTGGTCCTTCGTCCTTCGTGGATGCGCAGACGTCGACGTCGCATAGGCGCCAAAGATTCCCTCTCTTGGCTGCGGGACGTCGATGTGCTCTCTGAAGAAGGACAGACGCAGTAAGCACCCTTCAGGTAGAAAAAAGAGAGGTTGCTACTGTAGAGTAGAGCAGAGTGGTCGAGGGAGAGGATCAGAACGCAAGGGCAACATAGACGCCAGGAGTGAGCCAGAGAGGAAGCAGCGTGGCTGCATGTCGTGGCAAGGAGTGGATCTGAAGAGATAGGGGTTGGTTCGACGTAGAGAAAGGGAGAGAAAAACTAAATCAAGCTCCCAGAGTGCAGAAAGGATAGAAGTGAAGTTTGGAGCAGGAAACTTGAGGGAGGTAAGGGGACGATGAGGATCCTGAAGAGGGAATTGAGGGAGGGTTGGCCGTAGGGGTAGTGAATATGCGCGTGCGTAACCCGCCAGGTTCTCGTACCCGGTCGTAGGGCAGTCGTTCTTTCGCCGTTCCCTCGTTTAACGAAATTATTCCGTCGCTAGGATTGCACCTCGCGCATCCAAGGATTGGCCACTCCTCGAGGACGTCTATCGTCGTGCGGGTTAGTACATCATTATACAACGTTATCGTAACTCTCCGTTCCTCGCGGATGCATAGAGTTTGCCTGCCTGATTCGGTTATCGTCAAACGAGGAGAGCAGCACGCCCGTTATCCAGTCTATCTCGGCTTATTGATTTCCGCAGAGAACCAACCTGACAAAATTCAATACAAGAGGAGCATAGATCAATTTGTTCTAAAAATATTAACGACCTGCTCCAATTTTTCTTATCTCATAAATTTTAGCATATAGCTAATTTATATCATCTGCAGAAGTACTTCTAGTGATACAGGTTCGCGTACTCGAAAAAAAAAAAAAAATTTTACCAAGTGACTACTTAATACGAAGCATCCCCCGTACGCTTGAAATCCACCGAACGTTTCTAGCATTCAAAATGCAGTTATCCAGTGCGTCACCCTTATGAGACGAGTCGATTTTTCACGAGCATCGAGAATGCCTCGTGTCTCTATCGTCGAAGGGGGTTTCGCGGGAAATACGACGCGTTCACGAAAAGAGGATCCGATCGATCGATGAGCTTAGGAAGTGAGGCTACTTCAATTTTCCCAACTAAGAATACACCGGTGAAGTGTCAATGTGAAGTGGCTGGAGTGAGTTGGAGTGGCGTTTCAGGGTGAGGATATCTATAGGGTGGAGGGCGAGTTTGCAAGGGTTTCTTGAGTCTAGGATTGAGGCGTATTCTCCACACCTCCTTGTCAAACATCGACGACTGCATGTCACTCCTGCCGGCCGACGCAGTTTGCTTCAATTAGCCATCGCGTTTTCTCGGATTGCCTGCTTCGATTACTGCACACCCCTTATACTTATTAGCCCTTTATCTCCCCCTTTCCCCCATTTGCCCTCTCACCTGACCGACCACCCTCGCAATCCTCTTCCCTTTTTTCCCTTTTTTTTCATCATCCCACCCAATGAGCCTCAGGAAAGGTTAGATCGAGACTCAACGTTGATTCGAAGGATTCTCGCAAAGAACCAAGTGGGAGAGCGGGATACGGGTCGGGGGGGGGGGGGGGGAGTGGGAGTCAGAGAGAGCGAGAGAGTATCGGGCGTTCGAGTACGCGCGGTCCGCCATTGATTTTTGGCCACTCTTTCCTACGTCCACTCGTCCACGTAATAGTGGAGAGCGGAAAGTCAACTTAGGACTACTAATATAGATATACCTAACGTATTCAGAGGGGTTGACGTTCAGTTATGACTCGGCAAGCTGAATTATTAAGACATGAACGTTTTATGCATAACTGTTTTCTTTTGATATTGTCTTACATCCGAATTCACCTGTAGATATTGTACTCTACTTTCAGGAGCGTCCTGAATGATGCTCAATTGACGAGGACGACGCTAGGAATGGCCCCATACAGTTCTGTTTTCTTGGGTGTCTGGGGAGTCTTTGTTCTGACGTTGATTCAAGGTACGTCTTCATGTATCAGAAGCCTTCTGTACACTGTAAGACCAGTCTAGCTAACTGATTTGTGCAATTAACATTATTACAGAATCCAAGCCAGTAAGCTGGGAAGAATGGTGGACGTACGACGGTATATCGGGTAAATAGAATCCATTTGGTTATTAGTGCAAGAGTACGATGAATTCAAGAAATATAATGAAATATGAAAATTGTATAGGCCCTGCATTTTGGGGACTTATAAACCCGGAATGGTCCCTTTGCAACAAGGGCAGAAGACAATCGCCGGTTAATTTGGAACCAACGCGTTTATTATTCGATCCAAATCTACTGCCACTTCACCTGGACAAACATCGCGTAGGCGGCGTCCTAGCAAATACGGGACACAGCGTTGTCTTCACGGTAGACAACGACACACGACATCCGGTTAATATTTCCGGCGGTCCTCTGAGTTATCGTTATCAATTTCACGAGATTCATCTCCATTATGGATTGCACGATCGTGCCGGCAGCGAACACACAGTGGACGGTTATGCCTTCCCGGCTGAGGTAATATACAATAATCACCGTAAAAGCTTTTTAATTATCTAATTGCAAAATAAAATATTACTATACCATTTAAAAAATGATACCCATTGTGTTTATAATGATTTATGTAAATCTATCAACAGATTCAGATATTTGGCTTCAATTCTCAGCTGTACAATAATTTCTCGGACGCCCTCCAGCGTGCCCAGGGTATCGTTGCCGTTTCCCTATTGCTTCAGGTACGTGTTTTATCGATAGATCAGGATTCATTGTACTCCGTATCCGCGAGTCCTCGAATCAACGAGCTCGTGGACAAGATCAGCACGATACGTGATTGATCGCTTGATCTTACAGCTGGGCGACCTCTCGAATCCGGAGCTAAGAATATTTACGGAGCAGCTCGCGAAAATCAAGTACGGAGGTAAGGTTTAGAAGGGGTGTGTAAACTCCAGGATGGGGATTACCCAGCTAGATATGTATGTATGTATGTACATACTGTCAGTGAGACAGGCTGAGATATATTTAGAGGACGCTAATAGAGTATATAGAGATATATCTGTATGTACATAGAGAGAGAGAGAGAGAGAGAGAGAGTGAGTGAGAGAGAGAATGTTACCTATACATATGTATCTACCTATTTACTACATTATATGGATAGATAGACACATATTAAAATGGCGAAGGGTTGAGAGCGAACGTTCGATGCATATCGCACACGTACGCCCGCGTCAGCTTGAGATTATCGACCGTACGAATATTGCACAGGGGAGACCATGGAGATTAAGCATTTCGCCGTGCGAGAACTCCTGCCCGACACGAAACATTATATGACATATGACGGTTCCACGACGATGCCCGCCTGTCACGAAACCACCACGTGGATCATCCTGAATAAGCCGATATACATAACGAAGCAGCAGGTGAGGGACCTTACCCTACATTACAACCTAACCTACTTTAAAGAATGATTCTCATATATCTTGACGCTCCTGAGTGCCTTCCCTCAAAATATGTCACTGGTGTTGCGTAACGACATAATGTCTTTGTAAATTCGTTACAGCTTCTCGTATTGCGAAAACTCATGCAGGGCGACGCCAGGCATCCGAAGGCGCCGCTTGGTAATAATTTCAGACCTCCACAGGCTCTTCATCATCGTCCAGTAAGAACAAATATTGACTTCAGTGTTCAGGTAAGCTGAACACGTGTAAATGGAATACTGAAAAAATCGTTATTTAATCGAAGATTTTTATTTGAATTTTTTCATTATTATTATTCATTTCCGTTACGGATGCAGGGCCCGAGAAACTGTCCGACGATGAACAGGGACATATATTACAAAGGTGAGTGTTCAATACTCGCCCTTGCTTCTTTTTCTACTGTTACTGGATCGTTCTTTTACGTAATGAAATCATGACTCTGTGTTCGATTTTGAAAAATCAAATTCTTAATCAACCTTTTGATGGCTTTACAGCGAACAGCTGGAAACAACCCTGAAGATCGACGAGAACTTCGTACGATTCGCAGTACTACGCTTTTCCTCGAAGGAGCTGGGACTTCATTGTAAAAAAAATCGACATATCAACACGCGCGCGCGATAATCACGCGGATCCGCGAGCGCCAAGGATTCGCGGATATTCGCGAGGAAGAAGTCAAATACTTGAAGAAAAGATGGCAAAAAACTCCTCCCTACACGCAATACAACATTTCTATAACGTAACAGCAGCAAAGGAGACAGGTGATAACACATGAGCACGACGAGGGCACACGAACACAAAAACACAACAAAAACAAAAGTCGCATACAAAGGAATAAGAAAAAAAAATTGCATAAAAATGGGAAAAAAAAATGCTTTGTTGTAAACTTATTAGACGTGAATTGCCAAGTATGTTTCCAATACAGATAACCGATAGATTACTTAGCCAATTAAAGAAAAAAAAAACAAAAAAAAAGATTAAAAAAAAGAATTACCGTAAGAGTATATGATATGTTATACATATATCAATAACTATCGAAAAGCTATGACTATCGTGGCCTGCGAGGGTGAGATGCGACTATGTATAAAATACGTGCGCGACAAAGCGTATTATCGGATGAAAAGTTTATACTATATTTTTTTAATAAAACTATTAAAAATGTATCGAAGAATTCTCGTGGGTTCGATTTCTCTGTAAAACTCCCCTGAGAGGGATAATTACGTGATATCGGATATATACGACTACTCCACGGATTCCTTCTTTCTAGCGCGATGAGAAGCTCAAGGCGAACCCTCCTCAAATTATGCGCCTGTTGCTTCTCCAACAGCCAAGTCCGAATGCTCACTTCCGCTTTCCAGCCGTACACATTTCCTGTAATTCCATCTATCTTTCGAATAATCACCTAAATGTTCAAAGATCCGTTAAAGCCTTATCACAATGAAAGAACTCTTGCAAGTCGAAGGACCATCTCGCTATAGTAGTCTTCTTAACACGCAACCCTTAATTCTACTAATATCAGCCCCCACAATAGAGTTACGCACGTTGGATATCGATCCTCTGTAGTCCAATAGGATCACCTGCCCGGCCTATCCATAAAATTAATCCTGGATCATGATTATTCATCCGTAAGGATAGTAAAGCAACGGTATGAAAACATGGAAACATTAGATATCGACGTGTTTGGCAAACAGTATGGAAGTCTGTAATATTTCGAAGAAATAAGTTCTAATCTCAAGTCTTGGACGTCAAACGAAGAATGAGCGGCTAGTGAATAATAAATGGTATCTAGTGTAGTTATTGGAAGATTGAAAGGTGTCACGGGATTTGGAAGATGATTCTACCATAGTGGCATGTTTCCAGTGAGAGGATTCTGAGATGTCAGCGTACTAGAGTGGCAGGGTATCCAAGGTGGCTGGAAGTAAATACTCCCGGGTGGAAGGGTATGGTAGGTGGCTAAAGGCTGCTAAGGGGGGTGGATTTCATTGAACGCCCCCAGAATTCGACGGTGCTGCTCCGGCGGCTATGCGGCAAACGAGAGCCGGGAAGGGTGAGACACAGGGTTACGGCTCGTCGTCGCTGCGGCAAATCTGCGGGAGTGCGTAACGTCGCCCGGCGATAATATATCAAGGAATTGAGTTTAATATGGGAAGCTGCACCCGGCCTGGATTAGGGTGACAGTCCGACCCCACGAGTCGCGAGTATTTTTGTCACGAGCACTGTCTGCGATACTCTACCGCCACAAGGATCCTCGTGGAGTCTGCGAAGAGATACGTTATTGTCGCAAAACGTGTTACTGTGCGGCTCAACGTTAAAACGAGCATGAGATATTCTCAACTGGAACATCCTTTGCTACACACACATCCTTAATTTATTCTCCGAAGCAGTTTATCGGGAGTTTTCTTGGAGGTGCATCGAAAGGCAAAGCTGTGAGAAAGGTAGCTGTTCTGGTTGCCACAATAAACTCCTCAGGCATTTTTTTCAATTCAGCCCATTTTAAGACAGAGGGATACAGGATTTTGTCTGGTTGTCGAGCATATATAGATTTTTGGTAAGTTTTTAATTTTTTAATTCAGTTCGTACGATTTATGTAATATATATTATATGGATATGTATATACACTACATATTAGATGTATAATATATTGATATACGAGTCCTATTCTATTTTTCTAATCAAATTCTATTCGTCAGTCTTTACTGTATGAAGATGCTATCAACTTTCGGATAAAAATATAAAAATTGATAAACGAGAACAAAACAAAATTAGTGATGAAAGATGGAAAAAACTGGACAATTTTCAAAATCAATATGTCCATGTTATAAAATGACAACGGTTAACCGAGGACAAGGTGTGTTGGAAAATTGTGCAATTCGATACGGTAATTAGGGGGTTAAGTTTGCGTGAAAAAAAAAAAAGTGGAAGAAAACGGTGATACATTCTGACTAAGCATTCTCTCTAAAGTGGGAAATGTACCCGAGGGTGCTGCGTGAGGGTTACATTTTTGGCAGGGACTATCTTTTCCCATCCCTCGGCTACCTCATCAGACTCCCCAGACTCAGGGGATGAAACGCTTGGCCGTATCGAACGATTCCAATTACGTAGATTGTCGACGATCCAACGAGACGACTTCAGTCTCCTTCGCTCTGCACCTCTGGCTTCCTATAAATTCCTATAAAAAGGATAAAGACTCTAGACCGAAGCATTGACAACCCTATTAGCTAGACGTATATCGTATTGCCTAACACAACTATCAATAATACTATTACTACTAGTGCTGTCTCTTACTATATCACCGTCACTAGCATTATACGACTCCGACTGGCTTCGATGTCATCTCATAGGTCATCGACCGACCCCACCAACTTGGTGGGACAGTACCGGGACAAAGGTCAGGTGCAATGGAAATAGTATCGTTTCACTCTGTCTCGACGGACACATCGCAAAGTTTCGTAACGAGTGACAAACTGTTCAGGATGCTAACCCCCATCCCCTTCGACAAGCAAGTGGAGTAGCTTAGTTATATTTGGTTCTGGAAATGGCATCAAGTCACGAACGTGCTGCGGAATTTCGGATGACCTGCCTTATCTGTACTCGACCTTGCTCCTAGTGTCTTTGATATGTATGCAAACCGGCGACTGCTTAAGGGAACTGGGGAGTACTCTCTAACCTCGAAATAGAATATCGTAACTCGTAGGAATACGATAATAAATTCTCATGCGAACACAGTGCAAACTGATTTTTGCAAGCTGAACTGCTACGTGCGTGATACGTGTATACAGAATAGTTGAAGAATGAAGGTATGACTTGCATGCAATTTTTTGACGGGGAAGATTCTCGTGCCAAAATTTTCCATGCATCTTCTGCCCTTATTTGGCAATTATTCATTACGAAAGTGTCATTTTAATAATTTTGGAACTTAGTACACAAATTTGCGTGCACTAGGGTCCAATAAGGATGATTCATCGATTCGTTGTAATTTACGATTTTCGTGTTTGACAATTCAAGATGGCCATTTTCATTCCCCAATCACCTTCAGTGACCTGATGTGTACGCTTGTAACTTTGTCTTTGAGCATCCTTAGACTTACAATGAGATACTATTCTCTACATGTAGGAATACCTTTGCAAGGGATCTACACGTTAGAGCTAGATGAATCTATGTATACTGGAGTTACACGAGATATATGCTTTTGTTAGGAATAAGGCTCTTAAAACAGGATTAGTTTCATGTCAAGCGTTTACACGAGAAAACTTCTAATACCTTGGCAACATGGCGGTACTTGGAGAAGTAGAAAAATATTGTTAATTTTTTTTGCAGAAACAAACATCATGGACTCCAGATGAAATGTAGGTTGACTTACTCCGAGGCAGGATGCTAAAGGAAGAATCAGCTATTTCTATATCGTCTTCACAATGCTCCGAGTCCCCACGGGAAAAGAAGCGACCATGAGCAACCCTTATAAACTTTCCCTGAGATGGATGTTGGGCCTTGTAAACCAGGAAGTCCGCTTAAGTAAGATTCTTTTTTTCATTATCTACCATGAAATTTACTCGAGACGACATAAACGACGTCTTATGACTAATAAACCTCATTACCATTTTACAAAGGGTTGATATTTATTTGCCATTTCTCCTCTATTGCAGGTTCAACCCTATTTCATCCTGGTCGAAGCTTTCTTCCCGCAAGACCCGACTCTGCGACGTGTTTTTAATATTTAAGATTTTTCGCATCAATCTGCCTAAGTGAATGGGATAGATGTACTGACCAGGATACACCGGTGTTATGTTAGTAACACGAAGTCACCCTCTTCGAGGGCGTATCCTACTCGCCCTATTCTTGATCATCGCGAGTTTCGCCCTGTTGTCGCGGGCGGCCGCATTTCCAGACTGGACCGACTGTCCAGCGGTTTGCCGTTGTAAGTGGACTTCCGGTAAAAAATCAGCACTCTGTCCTGACGCTGGTTTGACCTCGTTACCCGCGTCTCTCGACCCGGATATGCAAGTGCTAGACCTATCAGGCAACAAGATCCCTGCACTACAATCTGAAATTTTTAAGCGTGCAGGTTTACTCAACTTGCAAAGAGTCTTTTTGAGGAACGCAGGCATTCACGAGATTCACGTGAATGCTTTTCACGAAATGCGAATTCTTGTCGAGGTCGACCTCACGGACAATCATGTGAGCAGTCTATATCCAGAGACCTTCCTTGGAAATGAGAGACTGATGATACTTATACTCAATGGCAATCCACTAGGCACTTTAAAGAGCCATCAATTTCCGGTATTGCGACACCTGCGCACTTTGGAGCTCCAGAGGTGTTCGCTTACCGAGATACACAGGCAGGCATTCTTAAAATTGTCGGGTCTCGAGTCGTTAAGACTCGATACGAATCAACTGGAGTATCTGGATGCTGGTGTAATTTCCAATTTAACGAAGCTGAAGACTCTTACTTTGGATGGAAACAGATGGAGTTGCGACTGTCGACTCAGGAGTTTCAGGCTCTGGATGATACCAGACAGTAATCAGCAATCGCCTAACAGACTCTATTCGGTACCGCAAACCTGTTTATCTCCGGCGAGATTGCAGGGACGTCGATGGGAGGAAGTTAAACCGAGTGAATTCGCTTGCATGCCAGAAGTCTTCGTGACGGCGAGTACTATTTCCGAGGACACTAACGGGAATTTAAGTATATCCTGTTTAGCCACCGGTGATCCTGAGCCTGAAGTTTGGTGGCAGCTGAACGGTGGTCCTGTTAATATAACCAGAGGAGATCAGCCATACGGAAGTTACGGCACCTACGGTACTTCCGGTGACGTTTATAGTGAAATTTACGGCGTGACAAAGATTACGGAAAGGTGGAGTAATTTGACTGTATATAACGTGAGCGACAGTGATGCTGGAGATTACGCCTGCTACGCCAAGAACGTAGCTGGGCAGGCAAAGGATACAGTTCACGTGGCCATACCTCGTGTCTTCACGGCGCCGACACTCTCGCAAACGGATAATTGGCTACTGTGGGTAAGCCTTGCTGGCGGCGGTGCAGCAGCGCTATGCGCCTCCATATCTGCTGTTCTATTAGCCGTCTGCCTCTGCGGTAGCTCCAGGCGAAGGAGCCGAAGGGAGAAGATCAAGCTTCAAGGTAGCACGAGTTTTGGGGACCAGGAGAAAAAACTACTAGACCTCTCAGTGACGACAACAACCGGTGGCAATGGCAATGGCAATAGTGCAGATCGCACTAGCGGTCGTGGTAGTCTGATAGAAGCCTGCAGTCCTGGTGACCTGGAACTCGTTGAGCGGGGTTCAATCTGTGATCCGATAGGTGCCGCAAGTGTAACGGTAGAAAGACACAGACCAGAGAATATCGCGGGTACCATCAGGGCGCTACCCTGTACCGTCTTCCCACCACCGCCGCCAGAGTTCACAACCAGCGTCCTGCCTGCCGGCGTCTTCGGCAATATATTTATCTCGGTCTCCCTGGCTCAGGATGCCGAGCGTCGTTATCCAGACCTCCTAGACAACCCCGTCCACGCGAGTATCGCTGAAAAATCAGCAACAGCGAGTCTGCCACAAGCGGCTACATGTATTTCAAACTTTGCGACCCTTCCGCGTCGACCACTTCGCGTATCCGACCTTGGTTCACCCTACGACAATATGGGACCTCGGGTCACGGCTACAGGAAGTTCCACCTTTTCCTTAACAGACCTGAACCTTCGACTATCACCACCACCTCCACCACGCGTCATTCAACCACCAATCGAGTTCGTTTCTCTATAAGATTTCATGTAGAAGATTACACACACTATAGTTTCTTGTCCTA
Source organism: Calameuta pallipes (assembly GCA_030142375.1). Classification (NCBI taxonomy): domain Eukaryota; kingdom Metazoa; phylum Arthropoda; class Insecta; order Hymenoptera; family Cephidae; genus Calameuta; species Calameuta pallipes. The sequence continues at coordinate 36,981 of JARQSW010000489.1, read as the reverse complement.
TAAATTCATGTCCCTACATAACCTAACCTTATCTGATCATTACCTCATCTATCCTTACTTTGTCTGTCTCTGTTGAGTGTCCGTCAGTTTGCCTGTCTGCTTGCTTGCCTGCCTGCCTAACAGCATGACTGTTACGAGTGCGTGTAACCCAAGAGTGCATATATATCTTCGTGACCTCTTCACTACGACCTTAAGAATAGTCCTCTACGACATAAAGACTACCTCCATGATGATGCTCCTCTGTGACCCAGTCCTCTACTCCAGTTTGTTAGATAAGAGCCCAAAACGGAGCCATTGTAAATATTTCACAATTTCTTCGGACTAATAACTAGAACGATTAAAAGTATATTAGAGTTGGAGAAATGATCTTTCATTCGTTCGACCCTTGTATCACTAGTTTGTTAAATCTACTTGTGTACATATTTGTTATTATACATACATATACACACTGAACAGACATACGTACGTGCATAACGTGCGACAAACATACATACATACATATGTGCCATACACACATACATACGTCGGTATTTATTATGAACGCTTTGTCAATTAATAAAATGATTGAATTTTATATCGCGTTATCTTTATTCAGCTGTACCGTGCCATCTACTTTTTCTATATGGACCGATAACAGGAAACAAATTATATTCAATATATTTGTGACTGCCTCAATCGCGAGACTGTATTGCAAGATCAATTTGAAAAAGTTATTAGACAGTAAAAAAAGATACAAGGTAGGTGGTGTATATTAAAATAAGTACCATTAAAATAATAATGACGTATTAATTATCTTTAAGAGTGGCCGGTACGTGGGTACCGTTATGATTATTCAAATTAACATAGGCCTGCCTTATGAAGTCTCTTAGATTATCTCATGCTGTCATTATTCGCAAGTTTCCATTGTCATCGGATAAACGGACGATGCTCTTCGCGTGAATGCTGAAAATTTATTCCTGAATCCATCCGGCCCAGGTTCAAGTACAAAGACGTCATGATGGTTGGAACGTTGCTGCATGCCAGGCATTTCTACAAGGAAAAGATGCTCTTGCAGAAATCATCCTGAAATACGCACGGGAATTGTACCATCCAGGTACAAATTGTGTCAATTTTCAACAGGTATGTATCCAATAAAATATATACCCTGAGAAGAAAATCTACGTCCCAGGGTAGACGGATAAATCTGCTGCGGCGACGTTCCTGATGACGACCCTTGCGTCCACGATGTCCCAGACGCGGACCAAACCACATTCAACCGTTACCTAGAGAAATCTTGCTCTGTTTGCCTTCCGTTGTCTCAGAACGTCCTATACGGACTATTGGCATAAGACCTTGTATCTCCTGCGGCATCTCCTAGAACGAATGCATATCCTGGGTAGGATGTTCGCTCTGGCTAACATCTGACCGTACCGACGTGGGAGCTGAAATAGGAATTTGGAAATAGCCAAACAACCTTAGCACACGTATGGTATGTGTTTACGTACTCATTTACATATAATAAGTTTATGTAGCATGTATGCGCTTTACATATTTGACATACTTTATGTGTACAGATTTGGATTCTGTTGCTGGAAAAGATTAAAAATATGGTTCACGGATCCACTGATCAGCCATATTCTTAGGGATCAGGATGGAGCTCGGCCGAGGACGTTTGTTATGGATTTAAAATATCGTTGAAATAAAGGTTGCTGTGAATTTACTTTTATTTATTTATCCAGGTATGTATATTTATTACAAGCAAGAGACAAATTATATAGGCTTCGTTCCAGTAGGCGATTAACCTTCGCGGTGTCTTCGTAGCGATCTTCATTCTCCTTCTTCAGTTGTATTCCTCGTCTTGTTAATAATCCGCAGTGTCTTACACTCGTTCTTCTGTTCGTCTTTTTTTCGGCCAATTTTCAGTCATCTTTTTATACATTTTTTTTTTTATATTCGGACACTGCCAATTATCACTAGACAAAATACCGCTGTTGTCCTGAAGCAAAGGAAGTCATTGTATATTTCGTCATAGCAGATAATCCATTCTTTATTATGACAATCGTATTCGATAATTTTATTCGTTCACTCTTTATTTGTCATTACTATCATTATATTCAAACTTACCTATTTCTCTATGATACATTGCGTAGCGCACTATTGGCGAGTTTAGAGAGAATCGGTGAGAAAAGCAAAACTCTCGGTTTCTCTCCTGAAACATTGAAAACAAAAATTCGTAGATAATGCAGATAATAGAGATGAACTCTCATTGAAGTTTAACGCGGTTACTTTATATAGAATTCGTCTTGATCTCATTGAGAATGCAAGGAGGGAGAAAGCAAAGAAAGAAATAAGAGAAGGGAAATTTTTTTTTACTATACAAAATATACGTTGTTTCAAAAGCTTCACGTTTATTTGAAAGTCGAAATAATGTTTGTCTACTACGGATTCACAGTTACAGAAACTTACCTTGATACTCCGTATCCAACATAATATCAAGATCTACATCAGCATCAATCTCTCCTACAGAATCGGCGTCTAAGTCGGGTTCCGATTCACGAATGACATTGGGTGGTGCACCAGATCGTCCAAAAGGTCGAGCAATTAGTCCCATTGCACGTTTTATGCTGGGGCAATTGTTCATTGCCGGGGCTCTTCCCACCCTAGGATATGGCACCAAACCTGCGGCTCTCCTCTCGTTCTTGATTTTTTCGCCACCTGATAGCAAGAAGAGAATTGGTCAAAAGTTTCGTGAAATTTCATGGATTACTTGGCTGAAGTTTGATAACAAAGAGATGCATTGCTCAATACTTACGATTTAATGAAGTTGTTACTACTAGTAGTACAAGCACCAAAGACAGATGATTTCTCATTTCCAGAATGATGCCGCAACGACGCTAAAGTATCCACTAAGTGGCTGCAGAAAAGTAAATGAGGAATAAGGTTACTCTGCGAGGGTCTGCAATGGCACTGGATGCCAACACCTTATCGGACGCGGATTTTATACCTCGCGCCCTGGTCCACGATGAGGGTTGAACCTACCCTTTGATCTCCCCCTCTATCCTTCGAGATAACTCCTGCGCGTCAGCATCCAGGATCCGACGACCACCCACCTATCCCCTCGAGTAATGAGTAGCACGGAGCTTCTTAGCGTTTCCTACTTCAACTAATTAAAATTAAATTCTCTACGAAAGCCAAATTGTTACTCTATCCTGGCTGTATTGTACAGGCTAATATTATATTTTATTCTGTTTTTCTTTTTCTTAGAACAATCATTATTCGGGGAGAAAGGAATGTGATTATTGTTTCTAGAAATGACCGAAGAGAAATTCTCTTGTAAAATGAAAAAAAAAAAAATCAGCGTACGTCGCTATAAATTTTTTAAAAACATCAATTGTCCTGTGGAAATTCCGTGATCACTGAAAACTCGTTAACTTTCATATTTTTCTTTAGCTGCATATACTTATAGGTATACACGTCACTAGTATCTGCCTTCGATAATTATTTCCTCTTAACGAAAACTTCTTAGCTTGTATTAAAAGAAGATGATATTTTTCACTCGACCCCTTGATTTCCTTTTTTTATTGTTAGTGTTTTGCTCATTCCAAAGCTGGGCCAGGATATACTAGAATAAGAAATATTACACGGCTAAATTAATTCCTTGATCGTATCTTGTTACTCGTAGAGCATCAAGTGGAGCCCTCTACAATTATTCTCCTTTTTATTACTTCAAAGTATCGGAACAAGAGGCTTCAACGGCAACACGATAAACCTGTAATGACGAATCCTGATTATATAGGAAATAGAAACTGTAACGCTAAATAAATATTGTACAGTGCAGTACTAATATATCGTATATTTATTCCAGCACTCGTTAATACGTGATACCATTCATACGTGTTAGCTTATAGTGATTACTCTACCCGTGACATATCCGTATGGAACTATAAATATTATAATCTGCAAGTTCTGGAAGCTCTTATTTACTTTTTTTTTCTTCGATCATCGTCACAATTCAAAGTAATCAATATCTTTAGGACATTGAACATTTGTTTTTAATTTGCCCTGTATCTTTACGATTTTGATAATCGGAGCGAAATTAGAATTCTAAGGCCTAATCTACGTAGAAAGATTGTATAGCATCATTCCGAGTAAATGTTTCGGAGGATTAAGTTAACTATGATGTAAACGGATTCATGAAGCTTCTCTCATTTGCATCTACATAGCCGAACGGCCGATCGTTCATTTAAATATAAAACGACAACAACCGCGTTTCCAGAGGGTATTATACACTTTTTTAGGACACGTAGTTCACGTAGCGCACGCGTTTGCACTTTTATGACTGGTTAATTAGATGAAATTTTCTTATTTTATAACTTGCTAAAACATATAAAATTTTAGTCGTTGTATTACGAACTAGTGGAATATTAGATTTTTTAAATACATATATATAGGTAATATGCTCTTTTTCGTAATGCACGTGATGCTGAAACTTTTTGATCTGCAAAGATATTTCAGAGTCTGCCGCGCATAATGCGTACCCTGCAAATTATTTCGTCTAACTGATGACTCCTTGCGTAATTGAATTTATAGTTGATAACTCAGCTCTGTAATTTCACGTAAATCTTCATTTTGTAATCCGCGTCTAATGATTCGGCGCAGATAAATGGTGCAATGATATAGACGGGTGGCTACACCATTTTAGAAATTACGGGAAATCTTATTGTACTGTGAAATGGATATTAAGATAGGTATACATACATATACAGGGTGTCCCATTTGAAACAGTACGGTTGAATATCTGTTTAAGGAAAAGTGAGATAGCAAAATGTATCAGACGAAAGTTTTAGGGTACGAAGGGGGAAAGTCAGTGCAAATAGAATTTATGCTCCTACTATTTATGGTTCTATGTTGCAAGCATAAAGCCAGTTTTTTTAAATGGCAACAACATTTTTGAAGCCCCACATGTTGTACGCCTCATCGAAACGAATTCAACTATACCCTATTTTATGATTTTTTTCAGCGATTTTTTATGAAATATCACACGGAAATGGAACAAAATGTGGTTATCCTTATTGAAGCTTTCCTACATATTCTATTTCACATGTTGCACTTGTGTGATTGTGTAGTTGCAGGACACACTTATTACAGGAGATGTTCGATATTGCCACCATATTCAGCAAGACACAGCTCCAGCCGACGTCAAAAGTTTCCAATAACAGACCGAAGAACTACAGGTGAAATGTTTGCAATCGCATCTCTGATGCGATTTTGTTTCATTTTCGTATGATATTTCATAGAAAATCGATGAAAAAAATCATAAAATAGGGGATGGTTGAATTCGTCTCGATGAGGCGCACAACATGTGGGGCTTCAAAAATTTTGTTGCCATTTAAAAAAACTGGCTTTATGCTTGCAACATAGAACCATAAATAGTAGGAGCATAAATTCTATTTGCACTGACTTTCTCCCTTCGTACCCTACAACTTTCGTCTGACACATTTTGCTATCTCGCTCTTCCTTAAACAGATATTCAACCGTACTGTTTCAAATGGGACACCCTGTATAGTTTATGATTGATAATAACATATATATAATTATGAAATTACAAAACATAGTTGACAACTTTGTCGATCACTTTAATGTCATAAATGTATGATACATAAGTCATGTGTAGAAGAATATTTCTTTATTTATTTAAAAGATATTCGGCAGCATAACGATACATAGATGCATTGATTTTCCTCAGTCTTTCCATTTCAACGCGTGCATCTATCAAACTGTTATTGAAATTATCATTATTAAGTTCCATTGAATAATTATCATTACCTATAAAAGCTTCATAATCAAGTAAATGAGAGTCGTCATGACTTGATACAATTTCAATAAAGTCGTCTTTGCTAGAATCATCTGATATTCTTTGTAGACTCTTCACCAGGATCTTTTGATGAAGATCTTGAGCTCGGAAATTCACGAAAGCCTTCGTGAAAAATGCAGTAGTGATAGGACCTTTGTGTTGAATGGTTTTTGTTATTTGGCGACTGGGTATGTCCCAGAGATGAAGTGCACCGTCGGTAGATCCTGACAATAGCGTTCTACAATCGTTCGATACTGACAAAGCTACCACGTTAGATGTATGTCCATGAAAGATGGCACTGTTATATTTTTCAGTGTCCACATAATGATCTGTACCTCGTGGCGGATCGTGTAAATTTACTTTTATAATCGTTCCGTTAGAGCAGCCAACAAGAAGCTGTGTTTCTTTCAAATCCGTGGTAACGGAGGTGAGTGGAACATCAAATATTAAAGTTAAGAGTAAAGTTCCACTGACAGAATTGTATATTCTAGCTGTACGGTCCAAAGAAACGGAAATGAGACGTGAATGAGGACCAAATTGACCAAAATGCAAATCCTTTATGGGTAGAGTATGCTCTGCGAAGCTGTGACTTGGAGTTTGTTGCTCTTTGTAATTAATCACTTTGCTCAGGGACCATATGAACACTAAACCATCCTCTCCGCCAGTAGCAAATGTTGATCCATCTTGAGTGAATTTCAAACATGTGATAGTCTGATAGTGCCGAGCTAGTGTAGTCAGAAGTCGACCACTACTTGTTTGCCATATAAATAACTTCTCACTGATCGCAGCTACTATATACAAGCCATTTGGCGTACATGAAAGTGCTGATACTTTTCCAGGAGTTGTTAGACGAATATTTGACACAGGTATTTGACTGTTCAATGGCCACATGTAAAGTCTTGGTTTTGTTGAATCTGCTGCCAGGATATAATTACCATTGAGTATTTGTAAAGTATGATATCCTACTGGTCCACCGTTTCTGTATGATAATAGTAAAGATCCTGTACATGGATCCCATACAGCTGCGTTTGTTGGTTCATCTGATTTGTTGCTGGTCACAATCACTTCTTTAGTGGTTTGCATCTCTGGTTAGATAGGAATTATTTCAGAAATTCGAAACGTAATGCAATCTGCTTTATGAAACACACGTGGTACTTGACTGACTTCAATTATACTGCATGATCCTCAGAAAAGGTTAGGTCACGATGTTAATCGGAATGTTAACGTTTTCCATGTACTGATCTAAAAATTAAAAAAACTTTACCACGTAGCATATATATATGTGTATATACATATAATCCATATCAGTACATACGTTTATAAACAAATTATATTTCCAAAAATATTGATTTTTCTTTGCTTTTATATTATTCATAGAATCCTTTCTTCCTTCCTCTCCTTATAGCTGCCTCCTCCAATCAGAAGATGTGCCAGTAACTGGGATGGCTGTATCCCCAATGGGGAACATGTGCCAGATCCATAGAGTCAACCGACGCTAGTACCTGCTAGTACCATTTACGCAACCAGTAAGCGTAGAGATTAGTAGAGATGAATAGAGAGATGCTCAACGCTACGAGTTTAGGCAGAGACGAGTAGGGTGATGCACAACGCTACGGTTTCAGGCGATACCAAAAGCATGGCGCTAAACCGTAGCGACGAGTCCGGAAGTAGGATTTTGTAATCATCGCTCCTGCCGACATTACAGATTCCGCTGTAGCCGCGTGGGTCCTAATCACATAAATATAGAAATACAAGGATGGTGCATAAATTGGGATTTTAGCAAGGGAGTGAAGCCAAAATGAGGGTGGGAGAGTTCGCTGCATAATCAATCAAATTTAAACTGGACCCTGCCTTACTATGATTGGTTCTTCTTGTGCGTATAAAGAATCGACAATGTAGCATTTTGACGTCACTGCGCTTGCGCCCAGTAGTAACCAATCACAAGTAGGCGTAGTGTACCGCGAAACCCCCCTCTATACGGCTTTCCCGCAGAGTTATGCTCCACCCTATATTTCTATATCTATGAGGCGGCCAAGCCTTGTCTCTTTCTAATCAGCAGTTATGATACGAGAGTATAGATAGAAAATGTAGCCAATGGGAAAATTAGAAAAGGAGAGCTATTGGCCGCCACCTCAGTCCCTCTTTGTCTATTCGAGCGGACATTTTTTCAAGAAGTTTGAATTAGCAATCGCGTAGTCCATGCTATATGTCGATGATACAGACGAGTCTTCCTCGTAAGTTAAATAAGAACTAAGGATCCACCATTGTTATCAATTAATTTCTATTCCCTATAACCAATAGCGTTATATTCGGTGAAAAGCTCCAAAGTCCAGTGGCCTGCAGAGGACTCTCTTTGAAGATATTCTCATTCATCTGCACTCATGTAAAAGTATAGTCTACGGTGGTCTATGGTTACAGGGAGAATACGACGCTGGCAACCGTAGACGCTTTCGATGCATATTTCCGGCGTTTTATTGCCTGAAAAACGTGTCATCTGTTTGAAGTTTTATTCAATCATTTATTTCGGTTAAAGTGCGTTCGAACATCATATACTTAGTGTGTGCGGGAGTTAAAGTATTTCATAACTGGTATTAATTTCATCCTTGCGACGCGGAAAGTATCCTCCATAAGAGACCACCTCAGCACTGCCGGTTCGTCACTACGTATCTGTAGAAGCCAAGTTTCGTTTGATGTTTTCATTTATTTTGGAGAAAATATAGATTATCGCTAGCTTATTTTTTTATTGATGGCTATATCGAACGACATAGGTTTCTCATTTTTCAGATCTGAAATGGCCTTACCACAAAACTACAAGCAAGTGGCCATAGCCTCGGCTAGCATCGTTTCCACAAATCGTGAGAAATTTTTGTTCTAAATTTTATTTATTATATTCACTGTTATAATGTATTATTCATGCTAATTTATTTCTGCAGAACGTTTAAGAGCTTCTGGAGGCAGCAGTGGCAGTTCCAGTTCAAACGTGTGTATATTAATAATAATATTTAATTGAAAAATATGATTGAATTATTATAATTCCACAGAAAGATGCTCAGAGTCCATTTGTACAAACGCCCCATGGACATCCTGGCTTCACACCACAGAAAGTTGGAAAGAACACTGCTGTATGTATATATTTTGTGAATTTTTACTACCTAAAAAATGTGCTTAATATATCAGTTACCTTTTTTTATAGGCTGATTCACGAATGCCTAAGCCACCTAAACCACCTGAAAAACCACTGATGCCATATATGAGATACAGTAGAAAAGTATGGGACCAAGTGAAAGCTCAGAATCCAGAATTAAAATTATGGGAAATTGGAAAAATTATTGGTCAAATGTGGAGAGATTTACCTGAAGATGAAAAGACAGAATTCATTGAAGAATATGAAGCGGAAAAGGTATAAATTAGTTACAAATCTTATTCATGTTTCATTGCTATATTATTTGTTTTATTTTTTATGGTTTGTTATTAGGTCGAGTATGAGAAGAGTCTCAAAACTTATCATAACTCTCCAGCTTATCTAGCATACATTGCAGCAAAAAACCGTGGTAAATCTGGTATGTTAAAATTTGTGCTTGTATTGCATGTAATTTGCATATAGATTTTATTTCTCATTAAGGCTGTCCAAGGAGATATTTCATATCTGTCATGTCTTTATTCATGATTATACATACAAGAGCATCTTCAATGTGAATGCTCAAAGTTTGAAGCATATATTCTAATTCTAACACGACTAATTGATTCTTAGCATCCAACTGTAGAGAATAAAATATTGAAGATATACATTGATTATTATAAAAACTGAAAATTACCTAAAATATAAAGAAGCTGTACGCTACTTAAATACTGTACTTTAATCATTATTGTGGTCATTTGATTTTACTTACGATTTAAGTTAAGTGAAAATTTACCAAAGCTCCTTGGACAGTATTAAAACTGTTGTTTGGTCAGCATATAGTAATATGGTATGAATACCATAACGCGATGACGTTAGGGTCAAGAAATTCTTGTATTCGTGGTACTTTATTTTTTATTTCATAAAAATATCACCACTGACATATTCTTATACGATAATGAATTTGATTGTAGTTGACGTAAATAGTTTATAAATCTTAATCTGAAGAATAATGTACAGACACAGGACAGACATAATACTAATAGCAGCATTCATGGAATTGTGACAGATTTCAATTTACTTGATTCTGTTTGATGCAAAGATAATAATTGATCAGAAATCGGATTCATTTATATTGCTTACAATACAAGGAATACAGAGGTACTAATATTTTTTTTTAATAAATAAGAACATCCAAAATATCAGTGCAAAAATTTCTTGGTCTTTAACATCATTGTGCTGTGTTCATGTTTTATATTTCTATATATTTTCAAACTGATTAAATGACAGTGTTAAGCGTGTTTAATAAACCTATGTATAATACCTTGCATCTGCTACAGCATTATGTGCAGCACAGCAAAGTAATGATGACCGAGAAAGTCACGAACGTTCTTCCGGTAGCAGTAAAGGTCAAGCGGCTCAGGATAGACGAATTGATATTCTACCTGCCGAAGATGATGATGGTATGTAAAAATTACTCTACAGAACAAATTAACGTTTCAAAATTAATATTTATACACTGATTCTCAGATCAAGATGATGGTTACTCCGTGAAGCACGTCGCTTTTTCTCGTTACACTCGCAACCATCGCCTCATTAATGAAATATTTAGTGATACAGTCGTTCCTGATGTGCGATCCGTTGTCACTACACAGAGAATGCAGGTCTTGCGTCGCCAAGTGCAATCGTTGACGATGCACCAAGTAAGTACCCAATGGCATGGTTGTAACTAAGGAATTTCACTGTTGCCATTATTATATACTTGCTAGAAAAAACTGGAGGCTGAACTTCAGCAAATTGAGGAGAAATTCGAGACGAAGAAACGCAAGTTCATTGAAACGAGCGAGATATTTCAGGAGGAACTGAAAAAGGTACTTCATTTGTGACATTCTCATAATTATTACAAATGGTGATTGGTAATTTACTTTACAGCATTGTAAACCTGCAGTAGACGAAGAAACGTTTAACAGAATGGTTGAACGTCAATACGAAATGCTTCGTCGTGACAGAATAAAAGGTTCCGAGGAAAGTCGTTCGGATGGACCAGCATCTACTGAGTCGACGCCAAATTCAACTCCTACGCCTACTCCAGCTCCTATGAATGAAGACACTGCTGCCGAAGTAAGTATTGCATAGTCTACAGTACGTTGTGAATGTTAATGATTCTAAACATGAGTGCTTTACAGATATCCGAAAATGATTCTCTGGATAAGAAAGCTGGAGAAGTTGAAAAAGTAGAGCCGAAAAAAGAAGCTTTATCACCATCATATAATGAAGGGAAGACGGAGTCTGCATCACAGGGAAACCCGCCTCAGCATACAAACAATGCTGGGCCGTATCCGGGAAATGTTAGCCCAATTCAGCAGCAGCAGCAACCGCAACAGCCATCGCAACCCCCGCAGCAACAACAACCATCGCCACAACAGTCACCCCAGCAACCACACACATCTCCTCAACAACAACAGCAAACGGTTCCGCACCAAGCTCCTCAACAGCAGCAGTCAGCACATCAACCTATGCAGCAGCAACCGTCGCCACAGCAATCACAACAGCCAATTCCATCACAGCAGCAACAACAACCTCATCCACCGCCACAACAATCTCCACAACCAGCTCAACTGCAGCATCAACATCCGCAATCACAGCATCAGACTCAACATTCTTCGCAACATCCGCCACAACAACAGCAGCCGCATCCGCACCCACAACATGCACACCATCCGCAACATCAGGCGCAGCAACAACATCAACAACCACATCCACCGCAACAGCCCCACCATCATTCAGCGCCCCAACAACAATCTCAACCACCGCCATCGGCACAACAACAGGCACAGCAACAACCTCAACAAACACCACCACCACCGCCACCACCACCACTTCAGCAGCAACAACCACAACCTGCAACTACAGCAGCTGCCGCTGCTGCTGCTGCCGCCGCCGCCGCCGCAGCGGCAAGTGCGAATGCTCCGCCAACTCAAACTGCAACATCAGTAGCTGCTCCAATGCCGCATAATCCCCCACATTCACAACAAGCTATGATGCCCAACCATTCGATGCCGTCTCACCAAGGTAGTCAAGGTCAGGTTATTCCTCCTCAGGCACCAGCAGGTAATCCTCATGGTCCTATGATTCCACCTGGACAAGGATATCCACAGCAATATCAACCTCCTGGTAGTCAACAAGCACAGAACGTTCCCCTTGCTCCACGACCTCCTCACCCTTCATATGGTTACTCTCAACAGCAACCGTACCACCAACCATATCCACAATATCCACATTCATATTATCATCAACCCTATGCACAGTATCCTCCTCACTCGATGGCTCGTCCTCATACCCATGGTCCCCATAGTCCCCATAGCCCTCACTACCATCCTCAATCTCCTCATGGTGTCGGTGAAAGCAATCCTGGTGGAAACGTAGTACCAGGATCAGGCTCTGCTTCCGCATCCGGTAATGAACCAGGGAATCCATCTTACTCACCAGCACCAGTGCACGTTGATAATGAACGTCCCTCTGAAAATCAGAATGATGGACAAAACGAGGCTAAGTCTGGGTCTGGATAATTCATTACTCGTCAAATATTGTATTAAATAATTAATCACGGTCTTCACTCCAATTTGACCTAAAGAATTTTTTCTTGGAATACAAGAAGTTTTTGCTTTTACTTGTATCAAATTACTTTAGTACTTTATAAGTATGGCTATAGAGTCTGTAATGGAATTAGCATTGACAGGCAAAAAAGAAATAGAATAAAGTGATGAGACATTATTTTAATTGTCATTATATAATAAGGGTACAATTGATTATTCACTTTACAGCCTTCATTTGCCACAGTCCATCATTGAGGTAGTGACAGTTTTCAACGCCCACACCTTTGTTCACCTTTGCTCTGAAATTTGTATTAAAAGTCATATTTATTAAGTAATATGAAAATATTTTAACAATACATGCTTACATGTCTTCCGTCGACAATGATGTTACTCCGACTGCTAAGGCATGTTGTTTACCTTCTGCCATGACAGCCTACATATTTTATTAAGGATGTATAGTCAAATTATAATGTAAAATGAGATTCAGAAACATTCGTCATACATAGGTATGTATGAAAGGATACAACCACAGTCCCTTTTGGCACCTGTGTCATTCGTGCACCTTTGGATGTCAAACCAGGACACATAATATTAGCGCCACTCAATACAAAACGTATAGCACCTTTATCAACTTGTTGCATAGGTAAGAAAAATGGATCTGAAAGTTTGTTAAATGTTTTTAAAAAAGTTATACTAATGTACATTTACCATTAGACAGTATATTACCGTTATTTAAAACTTTCATTACAAAATTAATCAAATTCTCTATTAGTAGCAATGTGGTGAAACATGAATAAGAACTTACATTTGTGCAGTAACCTGAGAGTAGGCATCCATGGCCCTTCACGTTGCCTGAAGAATAACAGTTCTCCAGCAGCGTTAACCATTATTTCTATATGGTCATGACTGTAACAAGATAGTAGAACAATGCATTGTCAAAACAAAGTTCATTTTTCTTAGTTAATTTTAAATTACCATTTAACGATGCGGAAGGAATCCTTTTTTGGCATAATCGCATCTACATAACTCTCTAAATGCGGATAAAGGTCCAAGAGTTTTGACCTTATACCTTTCTGCACAGAAGATTTCAATTGTTGCACGCCAGAAATGCTGTCTTTCTCGTCAAACCTAAACAAAAAAACAATTAATGCATGCCCACAGTAATGGCTAGAGGTTACAATTGCTTCAAATATACTCACTTTTTGAACATCTTGCTTAAATAGATGAATTAATAATTGTTTTACAAACAGCATATACAATACTCGTCAGAATAATTTTATGCAGCACCAACTTGCTGCTTCGAATAGGACTGACCAGAAATATAGCTCACCGTATCAGTCCAGGTTATGTTATGTCATGTTATGTTTATACTACACAGCGACATTGACTAAATCGTGGATCAATTTACAATTACCTGAAGCACGACTCTAGGTGGCATAAGAAGCGTAAGGGAACCTTCACAGCTTTGTTAAACTTGTCGGAAAGCTAGACTTGATTGGTATAAATTGTGTAATTTGAGAGTTTTGACCAATCAGAAGTCTGATTCTTTGAGCATATAACTCGTTTGGCAAAGTGTGAAGGCTTTCTCACGTGAAACGTGGTCGAGAAATCAAGTGATAGCTTGCGCATCTATTATCCCTATAAACATGGTTTCATCTTGGTTCAGGCCATTTTGTGCAGTGTTCAAGCAGCTGTACGTTAACATATTTCTTATTCCTTCGTACTGAAATGTCAAAGAGCGTCAGCTCATAATTCGCAAAATGCGCATTGTTTACGGGGACGTGTGAGCCTTGTAATATATCGTATTAACATGTGTGTGCGTCAACAATAAAGCACCAACAGGAGTAATTCTGGTAGTTTCGTGAAACAAAGAACTCTTCGATACCTTTAATAACCTTGGCCTGGTCGTCATACCCGTAAGTATCACCCTCAAAAGTGGTTAAAAATAGTACAGTTTAGTGGAAAGCTGAGGATACGGTAATAAATTCATTGTCGTGGAGGCCACCATCTTTTCAATTGTCATCCTCTGATTTTTTGTAGAAATACGCATCTCATAAAAAAAAGGTCAATCGCCTTCTTCCCTTTTAAAAGTACCATTGTTATTGCGACTTATTTTATTCCTGACATTGCCTCAATTTTTGCTGATAAATAGCTAAATAATTAGTGTGTTTACGTGTTTCTTACTTTGGCAACATTTCCGCGAGTGAAAAAGGTTTGCTTGTCGTTTCTTTTTATTTTTCGTTTTTTTAAAGTGCTTTCTCTAAGCCTCTAAGTCATTTAAACGGTGTCATGCGTGAACAATTTTTCGCAGTCGCGATTGTTATCGCTTTTAAATTGGTTTTTTTCAAATGTAATAAGGAGTGCTTATAATAATAAATTTTTATAATTAATAATATGCACAATATCAGATAACTTTCTTTAGATTTCTCTCTGTGTTACATAGTAAACACTATTTAATTTATTTTTATCATTACAGTTTCAGCATCTGCCTTCCCACAGGGTTTTAAATCATCCCAAAATGAGTCACGAAGAATTACTGCAAAGTCCGAGTGAGGACAATGACATAGGACTTGCACCACTTTTACCGATGTTTCCAAGATCAAATAAACCATGTGTCAATGTGTGGATGGATAAGTTGAGTAAAGGCATCCTATCTTGTACACACTTTAAAGAACATTGGAGGATTTGGGTACCTAAGATATATTGTCTTGAACCAAATGGTAGCTGTCTTCATTGGAGTTTTGCTGAAGAAAATGCAAGACAACTTCTCTTTAACACTCTAGAGGAATTCATATGTAATGGGGATCCCCAGGAGGTGCTCAAACAGCTCAGTCAAATGGATCACCCACCATCAATTTGTGGCAGAGTATTTAAAATGGGTGAGCCGACATATAGCTGCAGAGAATGTGGCATGGACCCAACCTGCGTTTTATGCGTGGATTGCTTCAAGCAATCTGGTCATAGAAATCATAAATACAAAATGGGAACATCTAATGGTGGTGGATGCTGTGATTGTGGTGATACAGAAGCTTGGAAGAAAGAGCCCTTCTGTAACATGCACCTAATAGGCACTCAAACTACAGAATCATCTGGAAATAAATTACCGGACGATATTTCAGAACGCGCTGTCGCTACTTTTGAAGCTGTGCTCAAATATTGTTATGAACTATTATCATTGGAACATACACCAGGATTACCGTCGGACCTCTGTCTCAAAGACACAGATGAGGATCCTTCCTGGCTTTTATCAACAACAGACATGTATTGTACGGTTCTCTTCAACGACGAGACACATACCTTTGAACAAGTAATAAACACACTGATGCGTGTCATCAAGTGCACTCAGAGAGACGCAATAGAATTTGTGACGAACATTGATCGTGAAGGTAGAGCAGTAGTCAAATGTTCAGGATTTCAGCACTGTAATGAGCTGAAGTCAGAAATAGAGAGATTCACTTCGCGACAAGGCAACAGACCTCTGAAAGTTTTGGTGGTTCACGCTCACGTAGTAGCACATCAAATTTTTGCCATGAAACTTTTAGATTGGTTACAGCAGTTCATAAGTCAGTGTAAAGGATTCAGAGTGCTTTTCAGCCACGTAGCCTTGAATAGGAAACTTCCTGAGGTATCAATTGTTGAGGGAATTCTCATGAGAGATTCCCAACTGTGGAAATCCGCCAGAACGGCCTGGCACAGACTCTTCATCTCAGGAATGCTCATGGAATATGAAAGCAAAAAAGCACTGGCTACCGTATTCACATACAATTACGGATCTGTGATGAAGGATTTTATAAGAGACGATCATGATCATTCGTTTTCCATCGTCTGTCTTTCTGTTCAGTTATTTACTGTACCCACCCTAGCGCATCATCTTATCGCACATAATGATGCACTTTTTATATTGCTGAATACACTACTTTCAGAAAGTTCTCCAAGACGAAATTCCGCAAGGATCCTTGAGTTTGAAAGAAATACACCAAACACTACCTTCAAAAGGGCACAGTATATATTATACGATCTGCGGTATTTGCTAAGCGCTAAACCAGAAGTTTGGACTATCGAATTGAGACGTGCTTTTCTCCAAGGGTTCACGTTGCTTCTTACATTATTGAGCAGTATGCAAGGAATGGACGCTGCATTACGACAGGTCAGTCAGCATATGGAATATGAACCAGAATGGGAATCAGCATTCAATTTGCACATTAAACTATCACCGGTGATTAGCTTAGCTCTTGAATGGTGCGGCTCCGACAGAATAGTTTTTATAAAAACATTCAGATTTGTATTGAAGGGACTCCAGGGACTTCCTGATAACGATCCTGGCCGAACTCAACTCAGGCAATTGGCAGGTCACAGTGCCTACTGCATACAGTATGACGTGGCTTCCTCGCCAGTATCGATTCATTTACCATTTTCTAGGCTCCTTGCAGGACTTTTTTTGCATCTTGAAAAATACGACCTTAATTTCGGTAGCGCAGAGTTCATGATTTCTTCTAAGCCGACGCCTGAGCAGATAATTGAACCCATTCTAAGGACTCAAGCGATGATTTCCCAAGTGCATGCTGGCATGTGGCGACGAAATGGATACTCCTTACTTAATCAGCTATATTTTTATCACAATGTTAGATGCCGCTCTGAAATGTTAGACCGCGACATAGTACTCCTTCAGGTTGGAGCCTCATTGATAGACAGTAATGAATTCTTAATACACATCCTGAATAAATTCAATTTGATCAACTGGGCAAATTCTGATTTTGAGACTACAACGCTCAAAAGTTTGGAGGAGGATAATACTAGACAGACGATCAATCTTGTCGAGGAATTCCTAGGTTTACTCATCACCGTCGTAGGTGAGCGATACGTTCCAGGAATTGGTCAAGTCGACACTGATGATCGTATCAGAAAGGAAATCATTCAGCAACTTTGTATTAAACCACTTCCACATTCGGAATTGAACAAGGCTCTTCCGGATGACATACATTATGAGACTGGAATTGAGAGAGTAATCGATGACGTAGCAGAGTTTAAGAAACCTCCTGAGATATCACTAGGGAAAGGTGTTTATGAACTCAAACCACATCTTTACTCTGAATACAACGTATTCTTCTATCATTACACAAAAGAAGAATTAAGTAAATCTGAGGAAGCTCAACGGAAGCGTAGAAAAGCAGCCGGTGAACTGGAATGCTGTCCACCACCGAAACTGCCTAAATTAACGGAAGCTTTTAAAATGGTAACGAATTTACTTCAGTGTGACGTCATGCTTCATATAATGCAAACCGTACTAGAACGCGCACTTAATCTCAGAGCCAGAAGCTTCTCCGAGCCTCAAGTGCATAAGATACTTCACTTGATAGGCTATGCTCTGCAAGAAGAAGAATCAGGATACTATCCCTTCCTCGCTTTTACGAAGAAGGCTTCCAAGTGGAAGATCTACAATCAATTAGAAGATCTTTGGAATAGCCCACGAGTAGAAGCCCACAAGGATCTTCTCACCTGGGTGCTGGAGAAATATAAAAGTGTTGCTGGCTCTGCAGTGATGGAATCCGTGTCTTTGCCTGCAGCGCCGTTAGCGGAACGTTCGAGTAATGATGCAAGTTCGACAAACACAAGCAAGGAATGGAGAACGAAAATGGCTGCTCAGAAACGTGCTAAAATCATGGCGCAAATGGCTGCCATGCAAAAGCACTTCATGAAGACGAATGCAAAACTCTTTGAGGAGGCTGCAGTTGACGTGAACAAGAGCGAACGTGGCTCGATAATGGACCTAACCGAATCAACTCAGGAAGCTGCTATTGCTGTCGGTTCAAGACAAACAAACAGATCAATTGAAGAAAAAACATACACGTGCATTCTCTGTCAGGAAGATCAGGCTGTCACTGCAGCAGGTGCTGCTATGGTACTTGCAGCTTTTGTACAGCAATCTACAGTGTTGTGCCAGGACAGAAGTAATACCGAAGAACCGAATCCTCTTTATTTATCTGCAAAATTGGGCGCATCGCCGCACACCAGTACATGTGGCCATGTGATGCACGCTCAGTGTTGGCAGAAGTACTTCGACAACGTTCTCGCCAAGGAAAATAGAAGACCTTATCGTCTAAGACAACCTGCTAGTTTCGATGTGGAGAAACATGAGTATCTTTGCCCACTCTGTGAATGTCTTAGCAATACAGTGCTACCGCTTTTGCCATCACCATCGACCTTACAGCCAACGATTCATCCCCAGAAAGACGTGGACTTTACGACCTGGATAAAAGCATTGAATATAACCCTAGACTGTAAAAACAAAGGATATTTCACAGCACCGGGGCAAATTGAAAATAATCATGATTCAACATGTCGATACTATTCAGATGCAAAATCTGCCGAATCTATGGAAGAAGAAAATTCGACATCAAGACAAATATTCGCGTGTCCAGTGAAGAGGATCGCCCAGGAACTCGGCAGCAAAGGAAATGCATTCATATCTTTATACGAACAAACCGGTCCATGGCTGTCGGATAACCTCGTTTCTATGATACATCTCTTCGCTCAGGCCACTTACACTAAAGGTTTGGGTGTGGAGCCACATGAAGGAGATTCAAGGGTACCGTTGCTCGCATGGAAATCCACAGCGTATACGATTCATGCAATAGAGTTTACATTGCGAGATGTAACCAAGCCACTATTGGGATCTCTACCTTCTAGGCACAGAGATAACCTGGAAGGACTCATTAGAATTGCAACTATTCTAGGTTCAACGTGGCCGAATAACAGCAACTCAGCCTCCTGGCCAAATGTCAGTACCATAGGAGGTCACGCGTTAGATCTTCTAAGAATGCTCTTGGAAAATCCACACGATGGTCCTAGTGTTCTAGAATGGGATCCATTTGGTGTTTTAGTACCACTCACTATATCTCTACCAAGTCTCTTCAATACAAAACCCAATACACCTTCGCCGGTGATAACCGGTGGAATCCAGGAATCCCACGCACTGAAGCTTGTTTTTCTCTCACTTATCGTGAAGATTCTTTTGACAACAGATTTCAAGAAAACTGATCAAATGGACGTGGATGATCCGGATCCAGAGGAAATCGCAACCTGTAGCTCTTTATTCTCCTTGACGACGATCCTCGGTGTGAATATCGGCAATCAAACAATACCCCAAGTCTGGAGACAAATCAAGATCGCCTGCCTCCCGTTCCTGCGATGTTGCACCTTGTACTTTCACTACGTGACAGACGTACCAGCCTCCACAGAACTTACCATACAAGGTAAAGGAACTTTTGAGAACATATGTAAATATCTGGGTCTGCCAATATCCTGCAATGAATTATTGGATCTGGAGGTGTCGAGAAATCTCGCTACTCTATGGAGCAATCATCCAACCGTCCAATCGTACCTGGCCGATTGCAGTACGATATCAATAGTGAAAGAACCTTTAGCTGTCAACAAGCTAGTCGACCTGCCGGATGACTATAGTGAATTAATAAATTCGGTTTCGCTATTCACCTGCCCGTATAGTGATCGTGAGGATTCACGTAGCCCTACAATGTGTCTGGTATGTGGACAGATGCTTTGCTCACAAAGTTACTGCTGCCAGACGGAACTGAATAAAACGATGGTGGGAGCATGCACCTATCATGCCAGCAAATGCGGTACGGGCGTTGGAGTGTTCTTGCGCGTCAGGGAATGTGAGATCCTATTTCTACGCAGCCCTAATAGGGGTGCTTTCATGTGCGCACCGTATCTTGATGAGTATGGCGAAACCGATCAGGGTTTACGACGAGGAAATCCATTGACGCTATGCAAAGAGAAATACGCGAGATTGAATCAACTCTGGTTGGGACATGGACTGCACGAGGCCATAGCAAGGGCAATAGAGTCTTCGAGCAACCTTATGTCAACGCAATGGCAAGATCTATAACCGTTTTAGAAATCCTGATGAGAGATTTATTGGGATACATACTCTGTTTCTGTATCTCTAATATCTTGCTAATCCCATCCCTGTTCCCACGTACTATTCAAGTACCATTCAATTTGTGTACCCAAAATCACCCACCCAAATCCTTGGAATCTAGACCCGGACATTAACCAAAAAATACTAAATTTATGATTAGCTTAAGAGAAATGTAGTTGGTAGTATTACGTCGTTGACTATTCTTTCGATTTGCCGCACGAGGAAAACGAAAATTATGAAATTATTTATTTCAAGTGGTTAAATGCGTCGTCGAAAGCTTTGTATATTTAAAAAGAAAACCATCGGTTATTATTACATCCTGTTGCGACGTTTCAGATAACTAGAGTTTAACGAACTTTCTAATATGTAAATTAAAAATATAAATTCCTGTATAATTACTAACCAGAATTGTGTTTGATTTCCATTATTGCCACCTTTCTTTTATCTTTTGGTCTTTACTACTAAAAGAGCTCCAGGAAAAATAAGATTCAAGAATATATCCATTAAAGGTGCTGTGAGAAGGAAGAGCTGCTGTTCTCTCTGACATAGACTGCAAGATAAATAAGTTTGTTGAGTCATTGTAAATGAAATAATAATAATATACGGACATATAGAATAGGTCCTTGTAGTATTAAAAAGGATCACGTAGGACGAGGATAAAATCAGAATCGGATAGTCATACAATTTTTTATTCGTGTTGAATAGAATAGAGATCAGCCACCAGAGGACGACAGTAGAAGCCTGAACAGAATCCTAAAGTGGCACCATCTTCCTGGGTTAAGATTTCTATCGTTCGTGACTTTTCTAGCGTTCGACCGATTCCCAATGTGGCGCTTTAGTTTGGAAGGTTATGGATTGAAGCTTCGGGGTGTGGCATCATATTTTGTGGTTTATAAAATGATCCCAGCACGCCGAGCATATTATGCCATATAGAATTCCTGTTTCATCGCGACAAATCGTTGCAGCACTGTCCCGTGGTAACTCCGGCTCGTGTGACCCATTTGACATCAATTCGAGGCCGTTCATCCTACCGTCAAAAGGACTTTTTCAATTTATTATTACTCCAGTAGCTCGTTGGCACTTCGCACGAAAGAAAAACGGACCTTCCTGTTGATTGTCTTTAAGTCATGCATTGTCAGACGCTTGAATTCATGATGATACGGCGGTTATTCCGTCATTTGTCCAACTGAGCTCACTTGACACACGTCTAGTCTGACAACCATCGCCAAAGGCGGCTTCAACGTCGCTCATCGGAACGCAGTCCATGAAATCAACAGCGCTAAACTCTTTGTGGGATGTTGAATGCCACCACTCCCACTCAGTCCAACGAATACACGGAGATGTCTCGGCTGGCCGACTACTTTGTAGTGGTTGGCTATGATCACGAGAAGGAGAGTAAGTAGAAGAAGCTATTCTAGTCACGGCATGCCTCATGGAGTTCATTTTGGTCCATCTGCCATGAGCTGGATTACGTTTCAGGAGGTGGCATAAGTAATGGGATTATTCTGCAAAGATTTCCTGAGAAGGACTGGTCCGATACACCATTTATTGAAGGGATAGAATGGGTGAGGACCTTTCAACAAATTTTACCGTTGACCTATTCTCTAGAATGCTCTTATGTAACGCTATCATTGTTTTAGTTTTGTCAACCACAAGGATGGGCTCTTTCCACAGAAAGACAAGAACCCAGGTTCTTTGTATCCATATTAACAGACATAGATGCAAATCGACATTATTGCGCATGCATGTGCTTTAATGAAACAGTTTCTATCACTCCTAGTAAGCCTGTAGATGAGGAAGAGGAACCTGTCGATGGAGACAGCCGTACTTTGGTCAGAGCCATTCCTACCATTGCTCATCATAGTATCATGTATGCACCAAAGTGTCTGGTGCTGGTCTCCAGACTGGATTACATAGAAACTTTTCGGGTACTTACACATTTTATAAATCATTTTAAGAGATTAGAAAGAAACTATTGAACAATATAATTTTCCTCTCTATTTCAGAACTGTCTGGGAATCATTTACACTGTGTATGTAGAAAATCTTGGCATTCCTTTAGAAACTTTGGTGGGGAATATCTTAGGATGCATACAGGTGCCACCAGCAGGTGGTCCACAAGTGCGCTTTAGCATTGGCGCTGGTGATAGACAAGCTTTACAACCACCGATCAGTCCTTCGCTTCCTATTACACACACTAGTGTCAATCTGCTATTTCAACAGCTAAGTGAGTAAGAAAAATAATAAAGCAAAAAGCCTTTGCAAGAATATTATTCCTATACAGCGATTCATAATTTTTTTTTCGCTCTCTAGGTATTCGCAATGTTCTGGTTTTATTTTGTGCTGTCATGACGGAACACAAGATTCTTTTCCACTCGGCTAGTTATTCCCGTTTGACAGAAGGATGTCGAGCACTTACTGCGCTAATGTATCCCTTCAGATACACTCATGTATACATTCCACTTTTACCAGCAGCTCTAGTCGAAGTACTGAGCACGCCAACACCATTTATAATGGGAGTGCATAGTTCCCTTAAGCATGAAGTTGCTGAGCTGGTAAAAATTATTAGATACACAATTTTATTCACAAAGTCTTTTACGAAGAAGTATATAGCGTAACGTAACTTTTACTTTTCTATAGATGGACGTAATAGTGGTCGACCTGGATGGTGGTTCAATAATGGTTCCCGATGGTGTTTCACTTTCGTTACTACCAGAACCATTACTTTCCCAGACGCAGGATGCCCTGTCTCTAGTTTTACAACCTGAATTGAGTTGCGCGGATTATGCATTTCCACCGCTGGCTACCAGGGCGCCACATCCTCCTATGCTGGACAAAGAACTTCGAGCGGTGTTTATGAGAGCGTTTGCGCAGCTTCTTCAAGGATATAGAAGCTGCCTGACCTTAATACGCATACATCCTAAACCTGTCATCACCTTTCACAAGGTGCAAATTCCATTTTCAATTTGTCAATTAATTTTGTTATTAGAAAAGTGCTTAATGGTGTCTAACCACAAGTGCATTTGCTTCCTGTTTATTCCAGGCTGCATTTCTGGGCGAACGAGGATTGACAGATTGTGATTTCACCATCAGAGTTCTGGATTGTATGTTCTTCACATCCTTTATTACTGAACGTGGTCCCCCATGGCGACCATGTGATGTATGGGATGAGTTGTACAGTAATCTCAGCGATCAGCTAAAACAGGAGGCACAGGATCACAGTAAGACATCCCGAGATTCACTTTAGAAGTCTTTTATATAAACCTCAATATTTTACATTTAATATAAAACCTTCCAGGATTGATTCTGAGTCATATTCAAGAACTTGCACAACAACTGTACACCAATGAAAATCCGAATCCTCAACCGTACGTGCAGAAAATCCTGAAACCTCCAGAGGGAGCCTTTGCCAGGATACACCAACCACTGCTTCCACGTATAAATCCTGAACAAGTACAAGCAATAATAGATGAAGGTCTTGCCAAGAATAATCTTAAAGTAAGATTGTCATCTCTACGGCCCATTCAGCCGCGAATAGTACCGACTGGACCTCACATTTCAATAGTGCATGATACGCGACATCTAGTTAGCAATTCAGCACGCAGATTGGAAGTGCTACGCAATTGCATAAACTGCATATTTGAAAACAAAATATCCGATGCGCGTAAGACGTTTCCAGCAGTTCTTCGTGCCTTGAAGAGTAAAGCAGCCCGATTGGCACTTTGTATGGAATTATCACAACACGTTGTGGGCAACAAGGCGATGCTGGAACATCAGCAATTTGACCTCGTGGTCAGATTGATGAACTGTGCTTTACAAGATGATTCCTCGATGGACGAACATGGTGTAGCCGCGGCATTGTTGCCATTGGCAACAGCATTCTGCAGGAAACTCTGCACAGGCGTAATACAATTCGCCTATACGTGTATCCAAGAACATGCAGTATGGCAGAACCAGCAGTTTTGGGAAGATGCGTTCTACCTGGACGTTCAGAAGGACGTCAAACGTCTTTACTTACCTGGTGAAAATTCACCACCAAGACTGTCTAATGAGGGTATCCTGAGTCCTGTAAGTCCTCGAGAGAACAAGGAATTTCCTTTCAGAGATCGGTGCTCGGTGTATCGAACTCAAGAGCCATCCGCCCTGGAAATTGCTGCAGAGCAAATGAGAATTTGGTCCTCCATTGATCCTGAGAAGCAACGCGAGCTCATTACTAGTGAGGAGAGTACCATGTACAGTCAAGCGATACACTATGCGAACAGGATGGTTTATTTACTAGTCCCGTTGGACATCGGTGCCAAGACACATCGACCCGATAACGTTTACTATGATGAAAGAGCGAGCAACAGTATCACCAATAGGTATGTACCATCTTGGGACTTTCATTAGGAAGAAACTGTCGGATGAATTATGTGAAATTCTACGAATAGTGTCGCCAGTGACAGTGGAGATGCCGAATCTGGATTTGAGGAAACCGATCCTGGTGAAACAGGAACAGCCGTGATACGTATGGTATCGCGGTTTGTCGATAGAGTCTGTACCGAGGGTGGCGTTAGCGCCGAACACGTTAGATGTCTTCATCAAATGGTTCCTGGTGTGGTTCACATGCATATTGAGACGCTGGAAGCTGTTCATAGAGAAAGTAAACGATTGCCACCAATACAAAAGGTGAATAACAGACAAAATGTTACTTAGTGCATGTGAAACTAATATTAACAAAAGGTAACATACATTTGTTTGGGTCGGACAGCCTAAGATACTGACCCCAAATATGCTACCCGGTGAAGAGGTGATAATGGATGGTTTAAGGGTGTATCTTTTACCGGATGGACGTGAGGAGAGTTCTGCTGGTCTTCCAAAAACTCCGCCACTGTTGCCGGCTGAGGGTGCCATTTTCCTTACAAACTACAGAATAGTTTTTAAAGGGATACCTTGTGATCCGTTCGGTGTGTTTTCTATATTTGAATTTGGAATGGAAGGAGCTGTTATTTGAATATTATAATCCATTTACTTTTCATAGCTTGCGAACAACTAGTCGTTCGAGCCTTCCCAGTGACGTCTTTGACAAAAGAAAAACGCGTAGCCGTTCAACATCTGGCACATCTAGATCAATGTCTTCAGGAAGGATTGCAGTTGCGATCATGTACTTTTCAGTTGATAAAACTAGCTTTTGATGAGGAAGTTACGCCAGAAAATATTGAAACCTTGAGAAAACTCGTCCATAAAGAACGTTATCCTCCACATATCTTTCATCATTTTGCTTTCAACGGTCAAGTGGTGGTGACACCGACAGCTCATCATAAGGGAAAAGAAAAGAATGCCACCCTTAAGTAAGTCCCTCTTTCAAATTAAATTATTATATTGTAAGTAGTTACCCTTTGTGTATTTGTGAATTTTTAAAGGGGTTTCGCTAAAAAAACGTTATTAAAAACGGCAAGAAAAGCGGGTTTCAAACCTAAACAATCGTCTAAAAGGCAGAAATACGTTCTGCCAAATATGAATATTATGGGCAGTAATAAATACATGACATCACCTGGAAGAATGAGTCTTCCAGTAACCGATAACAACGACCTGAGTCACGATGACGATCTTAGCAGTAAGTATCATGAGAGTATTTTCTGATTGATTATTGAAATTTGAATAAAATGAATCTATTCAAAATTAAAATGCTGTTTTCCTTGCAGTCGACGAATTCGAGATTCCTGGTATCGTGGCACAACCTCCAACAGATGCGAAGACATTGGAACGACTCTCAGAGAGAAGTTACGTTAGAGATTGGTATAGAATCGGCCTCTGTCCGAATGGTCCACACAATAATCGAAGAAACGAGCCGTTTCGTTTGACGTCAGTAAATTGCGCGTACATGATGTGCAGGAGTTACCCGGCCCTTTTAATAGTTCCTACCTCGGTATCAGATGAGAGCATTCGCAGATTCTGTAGGCTGTACAGACACAGTAGAATACCAGTGGTCACGTGGAGACATCCAAGAACAAAGGCTTTGCTCATACGAGGAGCTGGTTACCATGGTAAAGGCGTCATGGGGATGCTTAAAGCACATCCATCTTCCGCAGGAAATCTTAAGGGTATAATTTAAAAATTCAACTGCAATATCTATATACAACACGGAAATACATTTTTATTTTATTTACAGCTACATCCTCTGAGAGTACGTCATCACTGGAGCAGGAAAAATACATGACTGCTATGGTGAACGCTACTCCTCTTTCTGTATTACGTCAAGGCTCTGCCTGGGGAATGTCAGACAGTTCTCTCAGTATAGATTCTCTCCTACTTGCTGCTGAAGATCGCAATGCTACTCCAGAACAGTCGCGCCGAAATCCATTCAATAAAGCTATTGGTACTCTAGGGTACGTATCATAGAAACTATCTACGATACTATGTACGATATATATATATATATGTGTGGTTCGGAAAAGATGTTTAATGTGTGATTGTTTAAAAGGTCGTCAGGTGGTAAAGGACCAAAAAACTTTGCACGATGGGGCTCTCTCAAGGACAAGAGGCATAATTCTCAGGCTTCTTTAACAACTGTCAATCAACGAGGCACTGTCAGACACTCAGCGGATTCTGATAGTGGCACCGAGTGCGTGCACACTATTCAACGCGCCGCACTGTATATTCTTGGCGAGAAGGCTCATATGAAGGTAAGGATTGTCCTTTTGAAGCCAACGGAGACATTTTTTACTTTTCAAATTATGGAATATATATATATATATTTTTTTAAAGGCAGGTAAAGCCGAGTCTGCACCAAAGTCTGACTTCATTCCAGTGGAGTACCACGATGTTAGACACACTAAAGCGGCATTTAAGAAATTGATGAGAGCCTGTGTACCGAGTTCACAGAATCCAGAACCTGAACAAAGCTTTTACAAGTAAAATAGACTTTAATATAATTGGTTGTGTCTCTTCAGAAACACAAAACTTATATATTATCTATATTAGAATGGTTTTTGATTTCTGCGTTTCAAATTGTAGGCTCATTGAGAACTCGGAATGGTTGCAACAACTACAAAGCTTGATGCAATTATCCGGAGCAGTAATAGATCTGATGGATGTTCAAGGATCTTCCGTAGCGGTTTGCTTGGAAGATGGTTGGGATACGACAGCCACTGTCTGTTCAGTGGCCCAAATATGCCTTGATCCTCACTACAGAACCATCGAGGGTTTTCGAACTCTTATTGAGAAGGAATGGCTCGGTTTTGGGCACAGATTTGGCCATAGAAGTAATCTGGCTGTAAACTCACAAACAACAAACTTCACGCCAACCTTCCTCCAGTTCCTGGATATTGTTCATCAAATTCTGAGGCAGTTTCCATTGGCGTTTGAGTTCAATGACTTTTACCTCAAATTCCTTGCTTATCACTCTGTGTCCTGTCGTTTTCGCACATTTCTTCTTGACTGCGAATTCGATAGGGTTGAATGTGGGATTACTGCTGTCGAGGACAAAAGAGGATCGTTGACAAGCCACCATAAGGGTGTCGATACGGGAAGCGATGACGAGATAGTTTATCCAGGTGGAAGACTTGCAGGCACCAATACTGGTTCCAATCTTGGCCAAAGTATCTTCGACTACATCGAAAAGCAACATGCCAGGTCACCATTATTTTTTAACTTCATGTACACACCAACTACGGAACATCCAGTACTTCGTCCAGTGTCGCATTTACCAAGTCTAGATATATGGCAGTATTATCTTGAGGAAGAATTGGCACATGGACCAGCTTATGACCTTGAAGTGTTACAACAGGATTCGCAACAGGAAGAGGAAGCTGAGGCTGCAGACGGAATTGTGAAAAGCAATCGCAAAGTGGTAACACAAGGGTAAATAAAGAGTCCATTCGTTTTTTATCTAAATGAAATTCAAAAAACATATCAATTGCATAGTATTTTTTTAAAGGTACGATGGTCTAAGTTCGATGATACCGGATCAATTTTCGCATCTTCTGGAAGAAATCCATAAATTAGAAACGGAATTGGGTCATCTTCCCCAGAAGTGGAAAGTATTATGGGATAAATTGGAGTTACCTAACACAGATTCTCTTGCTGTAAGTTCCGTGTCACAAATCTAAAAAATTGTAAATGGACAGTTTCTTCCTCATAAGTTACATTATTTACTAGCGGCACGCTTCATTCAGCACGGCACTAGTAAGGCATCACGGTCGATTGATCCACAAACGTTCGACTTTGGAATTACTTTTAAGGGGTAAATTAGCCGGTGGAAACACTTCTGGAAATGAGGGTTCTGTTTACGCACATCCGCACAGGTAATACCATAAATAAGTTACATTTTCATTAATATTTATATTATATTATTAATCTGACAACAGATTCGAAAGATTGGATTCAGCTACTCCAACGCACTGCGACGCTTGTTCCGGTGTTTTATGGGGTCCTGTAAAGGCTGGTTTACGTTGCGTCGATTGCGGCCACGTGTGCCACGATAAATGTGCTGATGCTGTGCCCAAAAATTGTACAAAGTACAAGGCAGTAGCCGACAACTTGCAATCTCACACGCTGACAAGAAGTGGAGGCGATAATGGGAGCGTTAATTCTAGTATGTTTTTACATATCATCAATCCTAATGAAATCCGGTTTATGTAATTAAGTCGTGATACGAGTTCTATACTTTGTAAAATATTTAGCCGTTAATCAATGTAACACAGTCACTTTAAATAGAACTTATATCATGGTCCAACCATAAATCACATGGATCTCTAATTACTTTCTCAGGTGTCGCTACAATGCAAACATCCTCACAGCAGTACTATGAACAATTCTCCAGCAACGTAGCAGAAAATAGAACGCACGAAGGTTATCTATATAAACGTGGCGCCCTACTCAAGGGCTGGAAACAACGATGGTTCGTTCTCGATTCTATAAAACATCAATTAAGATACTACGATGCCATGGAGGATTCTCATTGCAAGGGTTATATAGGTAAATATATAACGCATTAATGTAATTATTTTACCTATAGAAACGCTGAATCATTTTATTATTTTTAAATTCGTATTAGATTTGGCTGAAGTTGTCTCCGTAACACCAGCTGCACCAACGCCTGGTCCGCCGAAGAAGACGGACGACAAGTCATTCTTCGATGTAAGTTTTACGAGATAGAAACTCATAAAATAATACCAAATGCAAAGTTATCGTGTCTTTCAAAACTATTCTGCAATGAGTCGTAAGTTGTTTCTGCAAGCGAATCAGAATTATTTTCTATGCTTTTTTGATATTACATTTGACTTCTAGAAACAACTTCCGATAGACTTCTACCGACATCTCATTGTAGAACAGCTTTAGCAAACCTTCTATGTCTGTCGTACGAATTGAAACCCCTGATTGGTCGTAACTTCCAAATCGAAAAATGTTGACCAATTACGAGATTTCCGATTAGTACGGTTAGTTTGAAAAAGCTATGAAAGTTTCTTTAATATTTTCCTAATTTAATCTGTTCACAGCTTCGCACGAATAGGCGGACATATAATTTCTGCGCGAGCGATGCAACAACAGCTCAAGAATGGATTGAAAAGGTTCAAGCATGTTTGCAGTAGTGTCACCATGCGGATTCTAGCCCTAATTTAAATTGTGCAAGTGACTGATAGAATAATTGAAATTTTAATTTTGTTACATTATTTTGTATAGCCTAAACCCGTCGCATTGCGTCTTAGACAACCGGAGAGTTTTGCTTTAGATATTTTACGAACTGTCGATATAAATATACATAACCGTCGGTCAAAGAAAAATCAAATGAAGGACGTCGCCAATGCAACAGTTAAAACGAAGTAGACAAAAATATTAGTTAATCTTAGGCGACGTACGATATATTAACACGCCAATATATTGTATATTATTATTGTGTTCTAAGTTCAACCATTCTTTCCGACAAAATACGGATTAAAAAATTCTAGCTGGAAGAAGAGAGATCGACAAAACAATCGTCGTGGACATACTGCTTTTCCCTCGTTTTAAAAGAAATTTTTTGGTTTGTCTGTATGGCGATTATTTAAAGAAATTTAACAAACGGAAGAAAAACCTCGATGCGATCGTTACCGCACGTAGAAACTCTTTATCAGATTAGCCTGCGTATATCTGTCGATATATTATAATAATAATTATTATTAGTTATTAAAATAATTGTCATTAATTGTTATATAGTAAGACGCGATCTCGCTTATTACCAAACGGGCGGTAAACGATAACCAGACAGAGTATCGAAACGCTTGTTTACACCCAAGACCCTCTCTCCCCCTAATTAATTTGTTCGCTTGAACCTGCTGAGCTTTTAATTTAAATATAAAAAAAGAGGTTAAGGGCGGAAGGATCAAGAATTAAAATTTGTATTCGTATAGTTACTGGCGATAAGAAGGGCAGAGGACAGCCAGAAAGTAAATGGGCAATATAGCTATCCTTCTATAAATGCGAATCCCGTAAAAAATGTCCCGTTTAAAACAAAAAAGCGTAAAATTGTTCGAGAAATAATTATCTTGTGAATGTCGAATATTTAAAATCGGCAACAAAATTGCAAGAGCGTCAATGTACGTTACAGAAATATTACTATTTTTTTTTTCGAGAATTTAGTTTTACTTGGAATTTAAAGGATCTGTGCATAAGATATCTATTATTAATCTTGAACAATGCCCGTTCTATTGTGTTTCTCGACGTGTCTTTAATGTTATAATGGTGATTCCTAACGTACACGTTAAGCGTTGAAATAGTAGGAACACCTCTTTCGAGATCTTGAAGTTGTCGCCAATTTCAAATGATTATTCGAATAGGGAGTATGTCGAATAGTTTTGCTGCCAAGTCAATGTTAATGTAAATGCGTGTACACTGTGTAGAAGGGCCGTGCTTCCTCTGGAATGCACAATGAGATTTCGTTATTATTTTTTATCTCAACTTATTTCCAAACCGAATCTCTAATATTCATATTTTTTGGGGGGATATCGCTAAATTCGTACTGAGATCTATTTTTATGTTCTATGAACGCGATGGATAACGAATTAACAATATATGATATTCCTTCTAGCGACAATGAAAAATACAATATCCGTTTTTCAAATCGCATTGACGTCTATACTTTTTTACCCTTAAATGTCCTCACATTAATATGTATTACGAATTGATATTTTTTACAGCAGCCATTGATTCACTCTAATTTATGGTAAAAGTAAGTGGCTGCACAGTGGTGAAATTAATTTACCATAATATATATAATATCTTGTACTTCGCGTTATTTCAAAATGAGTTTATAATGGTGTAAAGTATCATGTGAGCAAGAATCAACGAAAGCGACATAACAGAAATGACGTCTTATAAACATCTTTAATTCTTTCAAAGGCGATTATAAATTTATTC
The DNA here is from genome assembly GCA_030142375.1 of Calameuta pallipes. NCBI lineage: Eukaryota > Metazoa > Arthropoda > Insecta > Hymenoptera > Cephidae > Calameuta > Calameuta pallipes. The sequence continues at coordinate 5,120 of JARQSW010000489.1, read as the reverse complement.
AACAAAATATTGGTAACTATTCAATCAAGAAAGATAAAACAAGAGGAAATTCAAGAGGTTCAACCTGTATCTCAAATCCTTAAGAAATGATTGGAAAATTCACAAACTGTATGTGCATTTATGTATTCTCAAGGCATTTACAAAATTTCAAGTCTATTGTCTTTTTTATTCGATTAGTTATATATCTGTAAACTGTTGTCATCAATTTAATATAGGTTCTTACTGAGTTAATATTCATGTGGAGTCATATCAACATTCCCTTTTTTGTTTCTGATTTGTAAAAATAAAACTGCGAAAAAATAATAAATTTCACTCTTATTTAAATTTCGTTAATTTTAATTTTTATCATACGTGTGACATCTGAATGTAATTTTTTAAGTGCATGTAAATGTGAAGAGTTCACGAAAATTCTTTAATTCTATGTCTGAAACTTTCCATTATCCTTTTCTCTATGAGATTTCAGTAATGTACATTTCTGTAAAAATAGCCTTTTTTGAACGAGTATCACTGGCGTGTTCAATATAATATGACGTCATGAATTACGACTAGCGCTCCCTGGAATAAAGGATATCTCTTTGGCGAGAAGAAAATGCTCACTAATAGCTAAAGTTTGTATTAGGAAAAAATCTTCCTATTTACAAAAAAGATATTTCTCGGAGTGATACGCCTTAATAATATTTCTCGGTCCTAGCGTCGCTATTTTTTTTCGATTTTGAACAAGAGTTTGTGAAAATAGGGTACGAAGTGCAAAGCAAAGATCTGCGGCAGAAATGTCTCTTTCGACAGCTTGTCAGTACCTACGATTATCCATATTTTACCCATTTCATGAAGATCAATTGAGAAATCGAGCAAAACTAGGACCGAGCTTCCATCAGAAGGCTTCGATTGTGCCCAACCACTCAAGTGATAATATTTTAAAATCGAACATTTTTCCGTACTACGATTCCTAGTAATCTTCTTTTTCCGTGTGATGCATGTGGCACTGTGGAAACCGAGTACGGTCTGGTCAGGTCTGGTGAAGTGAGTTTGTGATACCTACACCGGATATTGCGACTTTTGTACCTTTCACGGAGAGAGAGGAGTAATTGCCTTTTTTTACCTGCTATAATATCCATCAAAATGTTAAAAACATTTCAGTTGATTTAGACTATCAGAAGTGTTGGTACCAAATTTTCGTGAAAAGCTAGTGACTCTAAAAGACTTGTTAACGTATGTTTTTTCACCTTGCTTGGTTAAAGGTCAGAATATCCGTAATCAAAACATTGATGTATTTATGTCATGTACTATATTCTTTAAGATCTCTTCAGTTACAGAAAGTGTGTATAATCTAGATTTCTCGATTTAAGTGACTTTTCCGGGTATGGTCGCTGTATAATATAGATCTTTAAATCATTTTTCAAAACATTCTATCAAAATTAAGCAAGCACCATAGTCCATTCCCATACAACACAAAACACATCTGAATATTTATGAATATATCTGAATAAAGAGTCAATTGTTATATTTTGCATTTACCGAATTTCGTGAGTTCTCAATCTAATTTATTTATCACCTGAGCGTTCACTGCCCCTCTAACATTCCGTACTGTCTGTGCTAGTCGGTTGCACCTCTGTTTTTCAAAGTAGTCTGGTTCAGAGTAGCTACGATTCAGCGAGGTACTTGATAAAGTACCCGAGTAAAATTTTATCGTCACAGCACGTACACGTATACACATAAATGGTTCATATTTCCCCCTTCTATATTTATACCTTAATTAAAACATAGTACTCGATTGCGTGTACGTCATAAGAATCCTTTTTTGACAGATAAATCTCTTGGATCAGGCCTAGACGGATCCTATGAATTTGGTGCCGGATAATAACTATGGGTTGTTCACGGCAAACGTATCACTTGAGGCTAACCTATCTATGTAATTTCTATGTTAGAACGACTTGTAAGTGGTGCGATTGTAGTGAATAACTCCATATGCAAATTACATAAAGAAAATTTAATGCTTTGATTATTATGTAGATTAGGATTGCATTTTTTCTTTGCATATCCAACTTTTCACAAGAGCTTTATTATTAGTTGATAAGATTAAAAAGATATAAAAACAGTTTCATGTTAATACAGTTGCTGTTGCTGCTTTTCAACTTGCAGGTAGTGTTTGACATGCCACTAAAGGGAATAAGAGTTATTGAAATGGCTGGCCTTGCACCAGCACCATTTTGTGGAATGATTTTAGCTGACTTTGGAGCATCTGTAATTCGTGTGGACAAGGTAGACCATGCACAGATCGACAACATGTATATTATACATAGACTAAGCATTCCCTATCATAGCCTGTATCGTCAAGTGAAGTAAAAATATTGACAGTTTGTGGCCGACAAAGACCACGATTTGTCATTTTCAAGCACAAAATGCATGCGCATCAAATATGAGCGGGTCTGTTTGTCAAATAAAAGCGGGATGTCAAAAATGGTATTAGAACTATTTCATCTCATAGAAATAAAATGTAAAGGAAGCGTTCAAATTCAGTTTCTATGATGTATTTTCATATTAATACATATAAAAATATAAGTCATATCGGATTATATAGCATCATATACATAATAGAACGTAAATTTCATATTATTATAGATCGACGTACTGGTTATATGAAAATACTTATAGGTATAGATTAAATTTGTATCGTATTATTACGATAAAGGAACAATCTGATAGGTTCAGATTACATTAGATAGAAAACCTATCATCATCACATCAACTTTCAATAGATAAAACTGATAGAAAACGATTGAAATCGACAATTAGTATTATTGTTTCTTATCGAATTCTATCGGATTTTTTAAGCATGGTAGTACTATTCCCTTTAACCAAAGACTGCAAGTTTTTCGTGTACTTTTGCTTGCTGGCACCAGAACGACCCTGTCAAAACGACGATGATTCCACCACGTTGTCAATACTAAAGAAAGACAGCTGTAGCCTTTCCCTTTGCTATTTCTTTTTCAAACTTAAACTGTCAACTACTCAGCTTCACTCAGCCAGACGAATATTTGGTCATGTTTAGATGTCGTTGGTACAGATGGTATGCAAGAATAGTTATTGGACTACATGTTTTAGATTATGTCATCGTTACAAACATTTGATTGCTTAGGGAATGGAAAAAAATCTATTTCTATAGATTTGAAAACAAAAAAGGGAGCTGATGTTCTGAGAAAATTATGTGATCAGAATGATGTACTAATAGATCCTTTTAGAAAAGGTATAAAATTTAATGAACAAAATAGCATATGTATAGATTTTTGATTAAATTTAGCAATCATTTTAGGAGTCATGGAAAAATTGGGTTTGGGTCCTAAAGAGTTGATGAATCGAAACAAAAGATTGATCTATGCTAGATTAACTGGATTTGGACAACATGGCCCATATTCAACCATGGCGGGACATGACATCAATTTTTTAGCATTATCTGGTAAAAACAATAGTATAAAGTTTCTTTTAAAATGTTGATAGTATCAGTTAATCTTAAAACTTTTAACACTTAGGATTATTATCTTTATTTGGTCGACATGGTGAAAAACCTACACCTCCAATAAATCTTGCTGCTGATTTTGGAGGTGGTGGTTTAATGTGTGCTCTAGGAATCATTCTAGCATTGTTCGAACGTAATCAAAGTAACCTGGGTCAAATAATAGATGCTAGTATGGTTGAAGGTTCTGCATATTTGGGTAGTTGGTTCTACAAATCTCGAGAAATTCCTGGATTATGGGGCCAGCCACGAGGAAAGAACTTGTAAGACAATAGTTTACATTTCTTGTATAAACATGAAAAAGTAAATATCTTCTTTTCAGATTGGACACTGGTGCTCATTTTTATGATACATATCAAACAAAGGATGGAAAATATATGTCTGTAGGAGCACTTGAGCCTCAATTTTATACTATTTTATTGGAAAAATTAGAACTCTCTGACGATGAAGTTCCTCAATTTGAAAAGTATGAAGAAAATCGTATTAAATTGTCTGAGAAGTTTAAAGAAAAAACTCAAGAAGAATGGTGTGCAATTTTTGATGGGACAGATGCTTGTGTCATTCCTGTATTATCATTAGACGAAGCACCTCATCATCCACATAACAAACACAATGAAAGCTTTCTATTTAATAAACAAGCTTCAGCAGTACCAAAACCTGCCCCACGCTTATCCCGTTCTCCAGGAGTATCATCTGTTATGCATGGACCTCATCTAATTCCTGGAGGAAATTCAGTTGAAATTCTAAAGGAATATAATTTCGACTCCACTGAAATAGACGATTTAATTTCTCAGAATATAATCAAGCAAAGAAAGACACAGGCTAAGCTTTGAAATTGTTTCTAATGAGGTATAAAAGCATGAAACATGAAATTTAATAAACAACTTTGTACAATTGTGAATGTAAAATGTAAGACTTAAGGACAAATACCACGAACAATATTCCTGGTGGTAAGTACAATATGGAACACGTAATTAAAACCGCAAAAAAATAAAATTTATATTTTTCAACAAAATACTTATTGAGTAATACCTATATATAAATCTTGCTTGCAACATGATTTTCTGTTCTCTCTTTAGCCGTTGATAATAGTCAAAATCTAAAGGCATTGAAATTTGGTTTGCAAAGGAACTGTGATTCCAGTTTATATGTATATAATGTAGTTAAACTTGCCGCTAAATTATAGTGATATAATTGTCACCGGACGGTCACATAACGAATGTACATGAAAGTGCATGACCTCAGTTAATATTTACCTTCATTCCAGCACTTGTAGAATAAATAATTAATCAATTTCTATCGTAACTATACAACTTAAAAAAACAGTGTTAGCTAAATACTAGAGGCGAATTTTCTCTCAGGGTACACTGGGTACAGTGAGTTCAAAACAGTTCAAAACTGCATAACATCGTATGCATGTGCATCACGCGTTTAAAGAAAATCACTAGAAATTGTTGTTCGCAAAAATCTTCTAACTGAAGTTTGTCACTCGAGTGTAGCCTTCGATTTGACGCCTTCTGATTAAATGTAGGTGTTGGGTCTCGTGGGAAAGGATGCGAAACAAAATATCAAGGGCTTCGAAAACTAAACTAGGCGATTTTATTTCAAC